>JAOUZG010025633.1:4766694-4830507 GCA_026289955.1 Argiope argentata
CACACACACACACACACACACACACACACACACACACACACACACACGTTTGGTTTGTTGGTTGGTGCCGTGTCCATTTGAAGTTAAATTACTCCATGTGCAAGAATCACAGACTCGGCAATGTTCACAATCTTGTCACTGTAGAGGTCTCCCCCTAAACGGAAATTCATCAATGGCCTGTAAGCTTCTTGTGATGGCCGGGCAAGAAAAAATGTGTTTCGGGGTAAGTTCCTCCTCTGGGCATTTCCTACATAATTTGTAGGATCTGGTGCCGTCTTTATTAATGTTTATTCCACAGAAGTATTGGGTTCTAAGTCTTGAGCTTTTATATATAATATTTGCTTAATATAAATCAATATATTTATAAAAAAATATTTTGTCAGGAATCATTAAGTATTGAAATTATTTTTCTGGTTAAAATATCTATATATTCAAAGTTTAGTATCAATAGTATCTACTATCGCTTCAAATCTAATATCTGTTAAAAATAAAGAGAAAGTGTGCTTACGTTTCGAATCTAAAGAAAATGCCATTAAATCCAGAACTAGAAAATTGAAAATAATTTTACTTCAGTCGGCGAAATGGGCAACTTAAAAGAATGTTTTTTGTTTGTTTTTGAAATTTTAAGTATGAATTTATTTAATTAAATACAAACTGAGATGTTTTGCATATTAATAATATTTTCGTAAATTATATACAAAGTTAATTTACTAACATTTTAATGTTTAAAAAATTATCATTTTTATTTACGCCGAATTAACTGGCACGTTTTCTCTCCCTGAAATTTTATATATCTAAAAAATATTTTTTTAGTAATTTTTCACAATTCCTCACCTTTTTTTAAATGAATTCAAACTATTTTCACTGTTTTCTATGGTATTTAATTCAGTTACTTTCTTCCATTTTTTTCTATCTCAACGATATGTCTCTAATATGTTCGCAATATATTTCAGAAATAAGGAAATAAATCTACAAAATGGTGGAAGACAAATTACAATTAGAAGGGGCAAGGGATTACTTGGGGAATGAAGTTTTTATAAGAATTAGGATGTTTTAAACCTAATTCATAATAAATAGAATATTTGAAAAGGTGCTATGGAAATCACGTCTTTATTGGCAATCACAATTCGAAGCCAACAAATATACTGTTACGTTTTTAGCGTAGCGGGCTCGGATTGAATGGACTTAATTTGAGGACAGCACAAACAAGTTTATTTACAGCTATTTACAGGTATATACAGGATGACTTGAAAAAGTAAAACTTCAGGAAACACAATCCAGCAATAATCAGTCACTTACAGCGTAAATGCAAGTCTTATGCACAATCAACGCAGTTTGCAAAACAGCTATAGTATAGCACAGCAACAGTAAATCACAGCGAGCTCAATAACGCAGCGTTAACAGCAAACGCAAACACCGCTCACTAATAACAAGCGAAAGTCCGCTAGTCCTGCAAACCGCTTCTCTTCCTCGAGAGAGATTATCTGCCAAAAAGCGGCAGTCCGTCTCTTATATAGCCGGGCGAAAGCACAGAGAGGCTTCCGTAATCAGGGAGAAAAGCCGAGGCGCAGCCAGAATTGACTCGGGGTTACCAGAATATTTCTCCCGCCAAGTCAACTCGGCTGGCGAGGAACACCTTGTGAGGCGCCGCCAACGTTTTCACCTTCGGCGAGAGTTCGCCCGCATGTAACAATGCTTTTTTAGGAAATAGAGATCAGCATGAAGGAGAAATATATAAAATTAAATACAACTAATATTTCATACTAACCAATTTGACACTAAAGGTGACTAAACGAAATGAAAATTAGTTGAATTTGCTCATGCAACGTTTTTAATCCCAGATGTATTAATCCTATTCAAATTATTTAAAATAAATGGAGTTGATACTTTGGACTAAAAAATTATTTTAGAAAGACCTCACAGATGGCTTTAAACATTTATGCTTTTCTAACGATGTATCAAAATGTTAAAACAAAAATGTCGATGAAAATTAACTTTTGAAATAATTCCATACAATTTTATGTATTTTTTTATATCCATGATTCCATCAAATTGTCTTATATTCAATACTTATTATAAATGTCATACAAAGCTTCTGTTTATGGTGAACATAAATCATTCTAACGGAGACAGTCACATAACTAAATTTATCATTGTTATTAAAAACGAAAATATTCGGTTAATCTATCGTTTAAATTTTCTGAAGCTGTAACTTCCCTTTTTTTTTATCTGTTTCTTAAATTATTTCTATTAAATTCTACTCAATCAAAAACAAAGGGTTTTAATATAATCCTCCTCCTTTAACTTGAAACAATAATTTAAAATCACGTGATTAAATATTTCTTGAAAAATTGGAATCAGTTTAAATTTTAAATCAAAAATGTAATCTATTGCTGAAATTGGAATATATACATTTATAAATTCCCAAAATTCAAGAAATATTTTAGTGACTATTAGATCACAGTTACAAAAATGTAATTTTTTAAAATGTTGAAAACAGCGGAATTTTTTTGTATCATATCATATTTTCTGAAGTTATCAGGAATAAATCGAATGTTTTCTTAATTTTTTTAATCAATTTTTTTAAACTCTCTGACATGCACATTCACATTCTCCAGGGCATATATGAACCAAATTTGGTAAATGTAGATCAAATTATTTAACTTGTAGAGTCAGTACACACAGATTCATCTTCATTATTTGTGTAGATGAATCAAAAATAAAATATATCGTAAACAATTCAGAAATAGATTGTTTCTAAAATATGTGCTAAAAGAAAAAAAATAGTTTTTGAATGTATATTTTAAATAGCGAATGATAGTTTTTGCAAGTTATGTTTTTACTTTAAACATGAAAAAAATGCTTCAGGCTTTTAAGTGGGAAAATACGGCTTTTTGTCGAACTATTCACAAATACTTTTTTTAGGAATTGGAGTATTTTAAGAGCTTTATGACAGATGCATTTTCTGACATGTAAGTCGTACCAATCTGGCATTTCCGAATGCCTGATTTCCTCCAAATACATTTAGTGATGACAGAATGGATTTAACGTTGCAGAGTGGTAGCAAAAAAATAAATATTTGAAATCACACAAACCGTGACAGCAAACAAATAGGGAAAAACGCTTTCAGAATCTACGGAATGTGAGGTTGTTAAAGGGTTTTGAAGTTTTCTCTTTTTATATTCCGATAAAGAGCATTTTGAGACTTGCAAAATTTTTATTCTACCTTGTCAAGTTTTAAATATGCATGAAATGCACGTATTTGTGAAATGCTTTGTGTCTTATAATAAAAAATGATGCTGAAATTTTTCTTAAAGTTTCTTTTAAAACATTTTTTAGTGTTAGTTTATATAGCAATACATATCCTGATAAAGAAGTTAGTTTAAAAAAATGATTGACTAATCGAATTATAAAGTTTTCTTCTACAAAATTCAGTACAATTTCTAAGAAACTATGTCGAATTAAATACCATAGAAATGTCGAAAAGATAAATCTGTTATCCAACTTTCAGTACATTACAAAATGCTAAATTATATTAATTTAAACAATAATATTGGTTTAAATTCATATTTTCTTTTTAAAGTTTTGTTATAGGGGTTCTTGATTGCAAATCTTATCTAATTAACCTTTCACTTCTTCCTCCACCGGTGTCCTGGTACAGAGGTAGCGCGTCTTCCTCGTGTTCTGGGCGTCCCAGGTTCAAGTCCGGGTTAGGTCATGGTTGTTCTTCTGTGTGCTATCTGCGAGATGTGAGAATGTGCCCCTTCTATAAAAAGGGGCTGTGCAAGCGAGTCTGTGTGTGTCATCCTAATGTGAGCTCGAATTCAGACTTCTGACTCCGGGTACTCAGGGGTCCATACCCTCAGAAATGACTGCACCCCTCTTTCCATTGTAAAGCGGACACGTCAGCATCAGCATCAATTCTTCCGCGTCACCAAATTTTGATTGACTGACTCTGAGATTTGCTTAACACGTCTCTCAGAATAGAATATTTAAAATATTAAATTTATACAAAGCTATACACTGAAGTGACAAAAGTCATGGGATGACTGTTAATATCGTGTCGGTCCTCCTTTTGCCCGGCGAAGTGCAACAACTCGACGTGTCATGGAGTCCACAAGTCGTTGGAAGTCCTCTGCAGGAATAATGAGCCAAGCTGTCTGTATAGACGTCCCTAATTGTGAAAGTGTGGATGGTGCAAGATTTTGGGCACGAACGGATCTTTCGATGATGTCCCATAAATGCTCGATGGGATTCATATCGGGCGATCTAGGTGGCCAGATCATGGGCTGGAATTGTCCGGATTGTTCTTCAAACCAATCGCGAACAATTCTGGCCCGGTGACATGAAGTATTGTCATCCATAAAAATCCAATCGTTGTGCGGGTACCTGAAGTCCATGAATGGTGCAAGTGATCTGAAAGCAGCTGAACATAACCATTTCCAGTCAATGATCGGTTCAGTTGCACCAGAGGACCGAGTCCATGCCATATAAAAACAGCCCACACCATTATGCAGCCACCACCAGCTTGAACAGTGCCTTGCTGACAGTTTGGGTCCATGGCTTCGTGGGGTCTGCGCCACACTCAAACTCTACCATCAGCTCGTAGCAACTGAAATCGTGACTCATCTGACCACACCATGGTTTTCCACTGGTCTAGGGACCAGTCGATATGCTCACGAGCCCAGGAGAGTCGCTGCAGGCGATGTCGTGCTGTCAGTAAAGGCTCTTCAGAGATCATAGTTGCAGGGGCATGGAGGGGTGTTATGTCAGTAAAGGCACTCGAGTCGGTCTTCTGCTGTCATAGCCCAAGGAAGACAAATTTCACCGCACAGTCCTATCGGACACGTCCCTCGTACGTCCCACATTGATTCCTGCAGTTATTTGACGAAGTGTTGCGTGTCTATTAACATTGACCATTCTACACAGACGTCGGCGGTCTCGGTCGTTAAGTGCAGGTGGTCGCCCACTGCGCTGTCCATGATGGCATGGGATGCCTGAAATTTCACACTCTCGGCGCCCTCTTGATGCTGTGGATCTCGGAATGTTGAATTCACTAACGATATCCGCAATGGAATGACCCATGCGTCTAGCTCCATCTAACATTCTACGTTTAAATTCTGTTAATTCTTGTCGTAAATCACGAAAAACCTGTTCACATGAATAACTTGAACACAAATGAACGCTCTGGAAAACGAACTGCGCATTTATACTTTTTCGCTGCGATACTACTGCCATATGTATATTTGCATATTGCTATCCCATGACTTTTGTCACTTCAGTGTATATTGATGACTTTCGTATGAAATAGTTTCCTCGTCAAGTTACAATAATTACAGAGGAAAATGATTTACATTTTATGAAGTTTATCAATTGAATATAGTTTGAGAAATCAATCAATTGATTTTAAGGATACTTAAACGCTCTTACAACCTTAGAATTTGGGGGGGGTGTTTTTAATGCCTTTCTATTATTCAACTCTTATAAAAAAATTTCTCATTAATAATCACAAAAAACAATTTCATTAAGTTGAAAAGGCGACGTTGCATTCAATTATAGAATCGATCAAATTTTTAATACTTTCAAAGCAACGTTTCTTACATTCCATATATATTTAGACTAAATTACTTAAAGCTGTATATATAATATCTCTTAAATTAAAAATTCATGTAGACGATTTCTTTGACAAATATCAATTAAGTTCAAACCTGAAAAAGCATTGTACTTTACAAGAACCTTGAGCTAGTTTATATTATTTATTTCTAAAATCAACACACACTAAGTGCCATTGAGAATGATTGAAAAATCCAGAATCTCTTATAACAAGATCAAAAGCATATTATACTGTTTATAAAGTTCTGGCGATATTCAAAAGGAAATGTTACTTATTACTAATATGAATTCTATTTATTTTCTTTTCCTTTAAACAATTTTCTCTGAGATTTATGAAGGGGAATTATCATAATCAATCTATCGTTCCCTAATTTACATATAGAATGGAAATAAAATCACCTGATATAACAACAGATTATTACAAAATGAATCTTTGTCACGATGATTTAAATAACTAATAAAATTGAGTTATTACAACAAAGATGCGATTCTATACGTCACTATCTTCATGATGTATTCATACTTGATATTAATAAGACACTCGATTTCATGCGTGATATTCCGCCAAAAAGAGTTTTATAAATTCAACCTAAAGGAATTTTGGTCTTTTGATTAAAAATTCCAACTATATTCATAGGGGAAAAGCATCGTATTTTAATTATGTTAATCTTATTTTTCAACTTTTTTAAGTTTTCAGATGTTTGCAGTCTTTAAAATAAAAAAAAACCTTTTCTCATATTTTTATTCATTATTTTATATGTTATACTTTCTTATTATTTGATTGAACTTTATAGAAGTTTCCATTTCAAATTTAATTCAACAGAGTTTTTATTTCAACAAATTTTTTATTCAAGTAACATCATAAGCTTTGTTTACTTTGCATATGTGAATTTTTGCTTTTAAATATTTACCATGCTTTTTGGCGTGCTGCACAGTGCAATTATGGTCTTATACTATGAAACCAAATAATTATCGCAATAATTTTTTGCTCAGAGAGCATATCAAATTTATAATTTTTCAAGAAAAATAGCACGGTAATAGGCTAATATGCTATCAATTTGGAGATGATGAAAGCAGTTTTCTTTTTTTTTAGCTAAGATTCTTCCTTTATTTTAGTTAATTTTAATCAAAGGTTAACATATATTTTAATTTAATAATTTTCCTTATTTTTAGCCCCCTTTAGGAACAAAAATTCTTGCTTATTTGTACTACTTCATTCCAAGTCTAAATCTAAAACCGTTAAGTATTAAAATAGAAGATAAATTATTTACATTACGCAATTCATATTATTATCATAACCGTGCAAGTTTGGATGGATAGATGATGTTAGTCAATCACGCCAGATTAGCTGAACGAAATTGGTTAAAATTTAGCACATAGATGGATTATAGATAGATTATTATAGGACATAGGCTACCATTTATTCCGGTTAAACAAATGGTAAATATTTTATTAATTAAAAACTAAGTTTATAGACAAAAATCTTCATTGACCCACCGCCAAATGAGTAACACTTTAATCTGTTTTCCCTCTCTAACGAGGTTAGGCTTGACACGTTTCCGACCGATTATTTCAAACCATTTCATTTATATTCTTAATATTTGATACATTTAAAACTAAACCTTCTGAATGAATTAAAATAAAACATAATAAAGGAAATTAAAGATTTCTAGTCTGTACTGCGTTACCCCATATTGCGTAGAAAATTCCCTCATCCGCTGTGTTTTCTAATTGTTGACAACTGTATTTTCCTTTTAATTATAAGTTTAAAAATTATATTATATAACACTGTTGTTGCTATCTCAATCTCGATCGATAAACAATAGTGACTGGACTTGATTTTGAAGAAATACATCCTGGGTTTTCTGTTTTGCTTTATTTCAGGTACACACTGTAATAAATTGTCTTTAGGTTGGTTGTGTGCTTTTTCATGCATACGAAATCGCGGGTGAAAGCCGGTATAAAATATCTATACCATATTTCCACGGGGGTAAATCTATTTTATGTGTCCTGTGCTTGATACTGTTCTATGTATGTATATATCGACTGAAAAATAAATGTGAAGTGTATCAAATATCCATGCATCGTTATCGGATCCAGTGGGGGAGGGGAGAGCTACCTTCGATTTCGAGGTTGTCGGCGTCGCTCAGGTGCTGGAGTCGGGTGGGGTAGTCTCCTTCGATGGGGTGGAAGCAGCCTTCTTTCCGCAGCAGCTCCTCCAGATCTGTCTCCCAGCCCTCACTCTGGTTGAAGTCGGAGGAGGGGGTGAACACCATGCGACCGTACACCACCTCTCCTTCTTCCTCTCCTCCTTGAAAAGAAAAAAAGAGAATTCACCAACAAAATATATACCTGGTACAGAAAGCAAAAGTAAAGAGAGTAAGAAATAGAGCTGTAGAAAGTAAAGAAGAAAGTGCAGAAATGGTAAAAACTGTAGGAAGTTTAAAGGGGGGGGGGGTGCGAGTGGTCTCAAAACTGTTCCTATACTTTCTAATTAATCTGTTATCTCACAACACGCCTTGCATGGGATAAGAGTACAATAGTTACGTTTTAGTGTTTCAGAGCTCGTTTTATCCAAAAAATTCAAACAAATATTTGACTTAAAACTACAGCTGTATAAAACAATCATATGTAACGTATTTCATATATTTAATTTGTTTCGTTTTTGAGTTCTCAAGTTTACATATTTCTGAAAACAAGGACAGGCAGACTGCCAATCCTTTTTTGGATTTCGCTCAAAATTCAGGGTCTAGAACATAGAAAAAATCTATGAATGGAATTAATATCCATCTTTCTTGCTTTTGTAATTGTTCTGTTAAAATATACTCGGAAACCTGGGCGGATGGACTTCCTTGAAAAGAATTTTGCTCAAAATTTGATAAAAATATACAAATTTTAAAGACCGTACTCTAAATTTCATCTGTCTACAATCAATACACTTTAAAGTTATCTTTGTTATAATTTTTTTCTCCAAGAACGGAAAAAAATATAACAAAGCGGAGTATTCTATAATTAGGAGTTTCTTCAGAATCTTGAATTCTAATTTCTTGACGGTCATAATACTTTATCTTTTCTACGTATATCAGAAAGTAAAAATGTATTGTTTCGGGTCACCGTTTTTTCTTGAAGTGGGTGTATGACATGAAGACATGTCAGCAGATTTCAGCAGGAAACAACTACGTTTATTGACACGAAAACAATAACAAAAGGACGAGGAATACACAAACGACATACATTTAAAACCTAGATGAGCACACAGCGGCATACTACAACAGACGGTAATCTACAAGTAGAAATCGACCAAACCACAAAAGCGGCCAGGCAGAACTCAGAAGAAGATGGGACTTTGGAAACTTTGCTCTACTGTCTCTCCAAACGGTTGAAATTCCAACTGTCTCTTCGCTTTAGCTGTTGACTTACTACCACTAGACTGGCTAAACACTTTATGACTGCACAGTAGATAGCATGACTCGCCACACAGCAATTCAGCACTCGCTTGAGCTCCACACAACGCATTCCGTTGTTGCTTCACTATTCTCACGTAGACTAGTTACTTGTCTTCTACTTCAGCTCCGCTTCTGGTTAAATTCACTCAACAGTTGAGGATTGTCGGCCTCTTATAATTTCAAGGAGGCGGGTCGAGAACCTTCTGGACCCATAAGTGTACATTTCAGTTTCTATTGGACGGATATTTAAAATTCTCCGAGTTTTCCGAAAAGTCCATATTGTCGCCAAATGATCACTAAGCTCTGAGATTACTGACGCAATATCGTAAAATCGTCTTTCTTACGATGACACTATTCCTGCTGAGAAATAAAATTACTGTTTAGTAACAGTATATTTCGTGTTAAATTTATTTAGATTTTCCCAATCCTACTGCATTTGCTAAATTAATGTTTTACATTTATAACATTAACACACTATTTTGTAACAGAGCGTAGGTAAAAAAAACCCTAATAAGTTCTATCTTTCTGCGACTTTTTTTAAAAGTGCGAGAAATATATCTTCTTTTAAGAAATTAAGTTTTGATTCAGATATTATTTAAAGTTTAAGGTTATATTTACTTTAACCTACCTAGATGTTTCAGCTCGTACATTTCAATTAGAATACAAATAATTCATACACATAGATGCATGAATATTGTCCAGGGAAAGGTTAAAAAAATCATTTTAACTGGTATCTCTACTTTTCCTTCCCGCGTAAAATTTATTTTGCTGATGGCGGTCGATAAGAATCCCTTCTCTTTTTGTTTGAAAGAATATTTTAGTTCTTTCTTTTCCTGAAACAATAGAAAAAAATCCTTCCCCTCCCCCTCCCGTTTTAAAGAGCGTGGGCATTAATAGTTGATTTCATATTTCAATAAATTTGAGATGCGGTTTGAGGAATAACAATTCAAATAGTTTAGGACTTGACTGCTTAGGATCGTGTTTCTTTTTATTTTCTGGAACCAACAACCAATATATAAAAGCTAGCGATAAAAAAAAATATTAAACCAAGAACAGTAGAAAAACAAATAAAATCACCAAGTTGATGACAAAATTAGATGTTTTTTTTTTAATTCAAGATATTTTTTTGTCAGCAGATATTTCGAAATTCACGATGGGAATTTCACAATAATATTACGAATTCTGCATTATGAATATTTTTTTAAAAATGGAGAAAATTAAAATCCACCAGAGAGTAATTTCGTAAGAAAAAATAGTATTTTACTTTTATACTTTTTACTATTTAATACTATAAAGAGTTTGTGTGAGATAGTATTGATAACAGGAAATTTTAAAAGCTGATGAGGTAAATTACACAAACATAAAGGTTTGAAATAGTTTCAGAGAATCTAATGGTACATTGTTTCATGAATATGATATTTTAAATTTTTTTATAACTTTCTCTTTTAAATGATTTCATTCAATCCTTTCAAACTCAGCAAATTCTGCGAGATTATATTTTATATATTTTTATACTTTGTGTTAGAAATATATTTACTTCCAGTCACAATCATAATAATTTATCATGATTTTGATAATGGTAATAGATTATTTCTCATAACTTCTATTAATAATTTATTTTATGATTAATCTTTACATTTTATATTTATTTCGATAACTAATTTTTACTTATGAAATAACTTTTAGATTTCCAAGATATTCTATAATATATATTTTTTTATTAATAATTGTTTACTTATGAATATTTTTTTGAATAACATAATAATTTCCATTCATTTTGAAGTAATCTAAAACTTTGTTGCAGCATTAATTTTGAACATAGAACATTTTTAATGATAATTGCATTATTTTAATTCGGATACTCCTACAAGAGTACTTACATTTTTTTGCAAATTTTGAAATGTCTGGAAATTATTGTGGTTTTACACAATAGAGCAAAATGAAATTTACAAAATATATATCTCTTAATTATCGTACATTATTAAGAATTATGGGCTAAATTTGAAAGCGTTGTTGTTCTACAATATAATAAACATTGAAAATTAAAATTACAAAATGCAAATGCATTTCAAATCAAATATATAATTTCTCATCGATCGCGGTTTTTTTTTTTCAGGATTGTTTTCATAATGAACTATTTTTTCAGGATTTTTAAGAAGATTTTAAGAGTTTAATAATAAAAATCAATAATGTGACCAAAACTAAATATTAACAAAAAACATTGCGCACGTTTTGAAAGTAAAATGACTATTAAAAATTATTAATATAAGGACTCTATTAAGTAATAATTAATTTGAATGCAAATTCTCAATAAAGAATATGAATATTGGAACTTGTCTGTCCCAAAAGTTACTCAAGTATTTTTAAATAGACAAAATGCTTTACATCTTTTTGAAGAAGCATCAATCAGTTCATTTTGAGATTAAAAAAGAATTATCAAATTATTTTAAGCAGTAATGAAATAAAGAGAGTCAAAAACAGAAGGAAAATATAAGCTAAAGAACTTGAAAGAAGATAAAACTTCAATCACTTCCTTGAAAATCTTAAAAACTACGATCTCATATTATCAAAACTAATCGATATAGAAAGCTCCTAAGTCCAATATTTTGGACAAATCGAAGTCACCTCGAGGAAATTGGGGATTTTTTAATACAACTTGATTACTTGATTATACTTGATTGGTGATTTTTTAAGACAACCAAAAAATATTCACATTCTAAACTTCTTGTCTGCGTGTGTTCTAGTTCAAAATTATTTTAAAAATATGATTTATAGAATCAAAAATCATTAAAAAGTTAGATATTTTAATCTTTTCAGCAAAACATTGATTAATTCAAAAGCTCAACACATAATTTCTTGTACCAATGAGTCATTTTTGGCTTTCTAGGTAACGGAGAGACAATTTCCAAAACAATCATCTTGATTGAATCAAAATCTCTAGATCAAATTTCCCCTTATTTCAAAACTCTCTCTGTCTTGAATACATATTTTTGAAGTTATATTTACTAGTCTATCTGTGAATATGATAGCTCAAAAACACCTTAAAATAGATGGAGTAAATTTGATACAAATCTCTTCTCCAAATTTGTAAATACCCGCAAAAATTTGAAACAGTATCCATTGAGTTAATGTCCGTCTGTTAGACCGTCGGAATGTAAATTAGATACAAATACAACAACAAGTTTGATGGATAATTTTTGGTACAGAAATTTAGCATTTAATGCATACTTATCAAATTTGAATCCAAAACGTCAATAGATTGTATGTGCTTCCACAAGATGTAAACGGGATAACTCAAAAGCGGTAGCTTAAATACGTATAATTAATTTGGTACTTTAATAAGAGTAAATCTGTGCCGAGTTTGGGTTTCAATTGGTTGCAAAAAAAAGCCATATACTCATTTAAATTTCTGGTATTTTCGTATAAACTGCATCCCAGCTATTGATCATCAAATAAAAAAAATCAAAGATTGTATTCTAATAAACTTTTTCGTATTGTTGAATTCCAATAGCATAAGGTTAATAATACATTAATTAAATTTAATAAATGGGATTAATCATGCATTGTCCACAAGTACATTTCTAAGTAAGTACGCGAGATGAAAGCGTGGAAATTGTTTCTATTGGCTATTCTTGGAAATAACATTTTGGAAATTAGCTATTGAGCTGGGACTAGATTGGACACTTTGTTTATCACAAATTGTGCATCAGAAAACTCTGGCTATTAAATTATGTAAATGGCAGACAGAAATTTGATTTAAATGTGGCACTTACCGATATATAAATTACAAAATAAATTGTCCATCGTTTCTCTAAGTACTTTTAAAGTGATTGATGGGAAGAATTTTCAGTTGTTTCGTGGAATCTTAAAATTGCTTCTTTCAAATATTCGAAACTTCAATAATAAATGAACTTCAGAGGCATGAAATACGTTTTGGTGAAAAATAGATGGAGAAAATGGTAGGGAGTTTTAAAAAATGCATCGTATGAATATAAATTATATCTTTGCACCTTGCAAATCATATCGAATAGGGCCTTACTTGATATTACGAAAGTATCGATGAATCCCTTGAGATTTACCGATTTTTCAAGATATTATGTGGTGATAGGAGCCTTAAAATCTATTTCATTGATTCATTTTTATAAATATGATCACTTTAAAAATTAATGGTAGATCGAAAATAAAGTTTTAAGTGCTCCATTTCAAAAATAAAATGATTTTCCATCGATACCATTATCAATGATAAAATGCATTCCTTATATAAAATAATGTAACAATTTTGATTACAATTATTTTTTTAATTTATTCTCTTCTTGTTGATTTTCTGACCATCAAGATGGGAGCTAATTAAGTTAAAATGTAATGTAATTAGACTTAAATTATCTAGAAGGTGAATATGTGCTATTTATAAGTAATAAATACCGGTGTCTTGTCACAGAGGTAGCACTTTTTCTCCATGATCTGTGCGTCTCAGATTCGAGTCCCGGCTAGGGCATGGTTGTTCTTCTGTGCACTATCTGTGAGGTGTGAGAAAAAGCGCTGCGCAAGCAAGCGAACGAGTGTATGTTCCTTCTCATATGAGCTCGAAGTCAGACTTCTGCCCTCGGGTGCTCAGGGATCTATATCGTCAGAAGACACTCCAGCCTTCTTTCCATTGTAAAGAGGGCACGTCATCATCATAAGTTTTAAATCCAAAAAGGTGTTTAAAAAGTTAGAATTGGTGAAAAAAATTTCTGGTTAAATAATAATTTATTTTTTGTTAAAATAATTTCACTGATTTATTTCATTTATTACACAGGGCGCTTTAGAGTATTTTGTTGGGATTTTTAAGGATAGTACCGGGTCAAATTGCTATTAAGGAATGCTTGGAACTTAAGTAATGAATAAAAATAATAAACAATACAATGTTTAGTATTTCCGTACCTCTCAATTGATTAAATGCATTAATAAGCCTACTGGCTACCCCGCCCCACCTAATTAAGACTTTCGGATTTAATCAAAATGACCGCACTATCACAACAGTAACCGGGAATTAAAGTTGTCCTAAAGGCCATCACCGGCTATGGTGCAACCTTTCCCGTGGAAAACACGTCCTACCATCAATAAGAGATAGCCGATTCCCATTCATTGTCTACCCACCATGATGGCAAGAACCAACCCTTATATTGGTAGTTCCTCTAGCTCATTTCTGAGAAGCTTTTAAAACAGAAACAAAGGAAAAGTAGAGAATATATTTTATATAGCCAGTTTAAAAAATAATTGTGGTTTTTATGAAAATTAATGTCAGTCTCTGATCATGAAATTAAATAGAAATATTTGAGGCTTTTTCAAATCAGATACAAAGAAACCCAAGCAAATAATAGCAATCAAAAGAAAGCCAAGCAATAGTGTTCGTATTAGTACCCTTGAAACTTTCATTTCAGATGATGTTCATAGTTCGCCCTGATTTCGTGTAAAAGGTATAGTTCTAAAAGCAATCGGTTGACTTTGTTAGCCACTCTAAGTAACACTCTAAGCAAATTCACCGAATTAAATCATCTATATTTCACAGACAAATATGAAATGAAAGAAGAAAGAAAATAGTCCAAAAGAGAGAGTCTCTATTGTGCCGTGTAAAGAAATTGACTTAAATCATCTGTATGTCATAAACAAATCTATCTGTTTATAAATATGATTAGCCTTAGCATAATTATGTGTGATTGATGTAAATTTTTATAATCCTTCATGTGCCTTGGTGGCATGGTCTCATTCTACACTCTTGGAATACAATGCCTTCTCGTCTATAATTTCAAATCCTCAGTGCATGCCTGCTTTCTCTTGATTAGTTGAATTTCTATCCATCCGTCAATATATCGTTGACCTCTGATTTGAACCCACGAATAGGTTTTAGACGGTTCTGGTGGTTTTATTCTGATAATGATCCGAAACGGCCCGTGCGACAGCTATTTAATTCGCTGCCGATGGTGTTCTAGGAAATATAGATTTTTAAATATCCAATGATAGGGCGAATGTTCCAGTATAAATGACATTTATGTCAAAAGGTAGTCAATTGACAATACTTTTACACCTATTTCATATTGTCGTTCAATTCATTTTTCTAAAGTTCAAAATTATATGTATTACTTATTGCATATGTAGATTCAACTTGTATTGTCAATATTTTCTACGATAGTGCTAAAAATTGTAAAATATTCTTGGGTAGTGCTGAACAGTATATTTGATACAGAAGAATATTGAGTGTCATATCAGCAATACTACGCAATATCTGTCTATTAGAGAAGGGTGAAAGTTTTTCAATGTTTGTTAACTAGTGAATTCCGCATTGCATTTTCTAAATTACTTGGTGCAATTACCTCAAAAATTTCTTTAGTAATTAATAAAATTGTATATACTTATCTCGCTATAATAAAAAAAACTACATTCAGAAGGATAAAAGTATATGAAAATATAAAAAAATATCTCCACAGTCGATGTCTATCAAAAACCAACAAATAATTGAACTATGTTGTTTATTGTCCTATTGATAGGCAAGAAAAAGGTATATTTCCTTTAACACGGTGTAGATAAAAAAATTGTGACAAAAAGAGCTTATTTCTCATATTTATTGTTAACTGCAACAAATACCGTGCTAAGATAGAATTTTATGCTTTGCACTTAGAAAAGTACCAGAAATTAAATTGTATAAAAAAATGTAATATGAAAGAATATCAATTTGAGAATCCATAATGTCATTAGTTCCTTTCTCTAAAATAAAATTTTTCAAAACATCCTCCCTAAACTATTTGAATTACCAATATAATTCATTTAACGGAGCATATCATGAAAAAAACAAATAAAAAAGCAACTGAGATCTCAATCAATGATAGGAAGAAGAAATTGTTGCATCAATCAATGGTAGGAAGAAGAAATTGTTGCATCAATCAATGGTAGGAAGAAGAAATTGATGCATCATTCAATGGTAGGAAGAAAAAATTGATGCATAAATCAATGACAGGATGAAGGAATTGATGGATCAATCAATGACAAGGTGAAGGAATTGATGGGTCAATCAGTGACAGGAAGAAGAAATTGATGAATCAAATAAGTGACAGGAAGAAGAAATTGATGGATCAAATCAGTGACAGAAAGAAGAAATTGATGGATCAAATCAGTGACAGTATGAAGGAATTGATTCATTAAATGACAGGATAAAGGAATTGATGCATCAATCAATGATAGGAGAAGAAAATGATGCATCAATCAATGATAGGAGAAGAAAATGATGCATCAATTAATGAGAAGAAAACATTGATACATCGAATAATGAGAGGAAGAAGATAAAGTGTAACAGCTTAGCAAATGGTATACAGACATTTTTTTTTTGTAAATAGAAATTTCTCTTTTATATTTGTTTGATCAAATAATAATGTCAAATTTGATGGAAATTTTAAAAGGGTAACATCACGGTCCACTTACTTCTTGAGCTTGGAAAATTTGATTTCATTGGAGCTCATTAAATCGATAAATGAATAAAATATTTATTTAGTGTGCAATGATGTGGGTGGATTTCCAAATTCTGATTTCAGAAATGCATTCCGTCATTTTATTTTAATTAATATTTATTCTCTTCCTGAAATATCTCATGGTTCATTATTGAAATATTGAATTATCATAGCACACGACATGATGCTTATTCGAAATAGAGTTCTGCGAAAATAATTGGATTTAATTAACTAAGCTTCGCAAATTCAATAAAAACATAAAAATAATAAAACTTCATCTGTCATGTTTAATCACCCAATTTATTTTGAGATTTAATCATATTAATTTAAGTGTGTAGGAAAAGATGAAATTTAATTAAATTTAATGAAAGATATCATAAAAATAATTAATAGGCGCATTGAAACCTCTATCACAAAATCTGATTCATGTACATTCTGTAATGGATTTGGTTTATATATTCGTATTGAACTAAATTCCGAACGGGGAAATAAAAAATTAATTCCTATCTTTGGAACTTTTCTTTGAGTACTAATTAATATGTAGAAAAATAATTTAGTTGAATAAAGTTCACACAGGTGAAATTTATAATTAAAACAATTTATTATTTAAAATAACTTTATTATTTATATTATTTTTAATAATTTAGTAAGAAACTACAAATTTTCTTGACTATTCAGCGAAATTTTTGTTTTTTCTTTTTATATCTTCTATCTACATACTGAAAAACTACCTTACAGTCTGTGATTTGTTAATTTGAATCTTTTGCATTTCAAAAAAAAATGTCAAAAATAGTCTTTAATAATAAAAAAAGTCAAATTATCTTACATATTTTTAAAACAAAAGGTGTTTTTTTTTTCATTTTTATAAATAAAATCAAAAAATTTTGTGAATTTGGCAGCATATCTTTGTTCCTTATTGAAAACTTCTTTGTCGACCTTCAATTGCAATTGTCGCTCACAAATTTCTTTCAGAAAACTTAAATAACCACAATCTAAAGCCTTAGTTAACCTTTTACTGCAGGTATTAATAAAGCGTTGAAAAAAAATGTTTCAAATTGAAAATAACTTTATTTATCAATAAGACATATTAAAAGAAAGAAAATGAAAAAGTTTATATATATATATATAATATGGAACTATATAAGGGAGGGCTTGTATATTACAAAAAACAGTTGAAAAGAGGAAAAAATTATTATCCGTCGAAAAATATGAGTATATCGACTCAAGCTCAAGTTGTACGAGAATAAAGTTTATTTTGTTCGGCATTGTGAAATGAGTTTATCACGCAATCAGAGAATTGTGCTGCCTGAAGCTTATTTTGAATGTAAATCGTATGAAAGATGCAAAGATGTTTGGCGAAATAAATATCCAAATACTGCAATACCGAGTAATGATACGCTATATCGGCTCGTTCGACGATTTCGTAATACAGGCTCGGTGGAAGACGAGCACAGGAGTGGAAGACCGAAAGTTCTTACACCAGCCTTTCTGCAAGACGCTCAACAAAAGATATTGCAAACTCCTCAAAAATCCGTGAGAGGTTTGGCACAAGAAATTGGTGCATCTCGTGGATCGACATATAATGCTTTAAGAGCTTTGCATTTCCATGCTTATCGCTTAAAAATGTTACAGGCAATTAAACCTCTGGACAATGAGAAGTGGTTTTGTTATTGTCAAAGGTCCAAGAAATTTATTCGGAACATCAATATTTTGGATAAAACATTTTTCTCCTTCGAGGCATGGTTTAATTTAATCGGTTACGTCAACGGACAAAACTCTAGGTTTTGGTCAGCGACCAATCCTCATTCAGTAATGCCAAAACCTTTACATTCTCAAAAAATTAGCATATGGTGTGCTGTATCAGGCAAAAGGATTGTTGGACCTCTGTTTTTCGAATCAACTGTTGATGGTTCTGTACACAGGGAATTTATTCAGCAATTTGTGGCATTGTTAGAAGTGATTGAACGATGTTCTTGGTTCCAACAAGATGGTGCAAGATGCCATACGAGTAATGAAACCGTGGACATGCTTAAAGCTTTTTTCAGCGATCGACTTATCTCAAAAAATCTTTGGCCACCTCGATCCCCTGATCTGACCATCTCGGACTTTTTTTCTGTGGGGATATTTAAAGGACAAAGTTTATGCAGGTGATCCTCAAACAATAGATGATTTGAAAATCGCAATTACCCAAAGGATACAAGAAATCACTCCTGGCATGTTAAAATGCTTTACCAAAAACATGCGCAAACGAGTTCAGCTTTGTCTCCAAGAAAGGGGTGGACATTTTGAACATTTATTATAAATGTAAGTTCAGTATTATTTCCTTAGTTATGTTAAAAGGGATTTTTATCATTGGCATAAAAATAATTCTTCTTAAACCTGTTGTTTTTGTAAAATAAATTCACAAATCAACAGTACGGGAACGTTTTGGACACCCTGTACGATAAAGTACCCAGGTTAATATTTTGCCAATAAAATAAGGTTGATATTTTGCCAATCTAATTTTATTTAATATTTTAAATACGTATTTTTACATGCAGAAAATTATTGTATTAAAATGCGGTTATATTTTTGTATGAATAAAATTTTTTTAGAAAAAATGTTGAGCTTTTGACGGAAATTTTACTAATATTCTCTTTCAACATTAAAATGCTCGCATTCTTTGTATAAGTACCTTCGTTATCTGCGTAAGGTGAGGACGAGATGGACCTCTTTCGGACGGTGGGGAATGTGACGTGCTCTTCCGTGCTTTCCGGGGTGGTGGAGGCGCAGTATCTTCGGTGCACATCTCTTCTGAGGGACTGTAGCCTGCTGAATTCCCAGGGGTCGTGAGTGACGGGGAACTTGAAGGCGCAGCAGTGGTAAGGATAGGTGAGATGGGCCTCCTTGATATCCGGGAAGTGCAGCACGGAGGGGAACTCCCACAGGTCAAAGGTGTCCTTCATCTTCAGCACTTCCAGGCTGCTCAATCCGTTAGTAGGGAGGTGGCGTATCGAAGTCTCAGACAGGTCCCTTAGGGGGTTGAGGAAGAGAAAAAAAGCATTAAATGAAGGAATAATTTTAAAGGAGATTTTAATTCACTTTTTTTTAAAAAAAAATTATCGTGTCAGAACATGATGTTGTTTTCAGAATGAGATTTTTGGTGTCAACAAAAATCCGTAGGCAAAAAATAAAAAAATTTACTATCTGCACGAAAAAATCAGCTTTTAATAACGCGTTGCCGTCACATTTACAAAAGCCCTGATTTTAAAAAATGAAGTTCATGACTACAGCAAATAAAACTGAGAAAAAATGCCATTTTAAGCAAGTGATTATATGAAATGAAATAAACAGGAAAGGGGATATTTTTTTTAAACAATAAATGCGAGACAAAGTTTTTTTGATCGTTTGCAATACTAAATTGACTGATTCAATGAAATAATTAAAATGAATTAAAATGTAATTTAACTTGCCCGAGCACGTGGTACTTGGCCGTTCAAGAAATGATGTTCTGACGTGATACATTGAAATATGCATAGCAGATCTTATTTCAATCTTTTTTATTATTTTATTACTTTTTATTCAATTATAATTAAGTGATTCCAATGGAAGCTCTTTATAGAAACTACACTACGATTGCAGTCAAATAATTTTTTTTAAAAAATTAGTAATCTTTTCAGATTAAGTGTAAAAGGATGACCAAACTGGAATATTTACAAAAAATTTGTCACTTTTAGCCCTGAATTTTTTTAGTTTATATAAAACAATAGAGCTGGAATGAGGTCGTTTCTGGCATTCATTCATTTCTGTAGCAATCGTATTCCGTTTACCCTTAATGAACAATAATATTAATGACTCTGGTTGAAAAAATATAAGGTGCTTTTGGACAGTTAGGTTTATTCAAAGAATATTCAATTGCAGTGCCTTTTCATTACCCGGGCATGAGCAAAAATTATCAAAGATATTTGGCGGAATTTTACAATATTTGGCGATTTTTCACTAATGCCTGGCTACGGAAAAGTACCTTAATAGTGTACCTTCGTATAATTTAATTGTATTAGTTTTCTTTCCTTGAAACGCTTGCAGGTGACATTTAACATTTTGATTAGGGTTTTTTTCTCTCAAAAAGAGGGTAAATTGGATTAACACTAAAAATAAAAATATATTGGACAATTGACTGCAATCTGATGTACTTTCTGGCATTAATTATATATAGAAATGTGGTATTTAAAATTATTAACATCATTGTATTTTCTGTCTACGCATAATAGTAATAAGAAAGATATCATGCTCTTCCCAAGGAATTTTTAAGGCAAAATAATACTTCAATAGGTTTTTCTTACTTCGTATTAATTTTTGACGAATAGGACTTTTTATTTTTTGCGTTCTTGACGACATCAAAGTACTAAGAATTGGAAATTTATATTTTTATTCATTTTAATTATTTCATTGAATGAGTCACTTTAGTATTGCAAATGATCTAAAAAACTTTGCCAATCATTTACTGTTTGAAAAATATCACGTTTCCTATTTATTTCATATAATCACGTGCTCAAAATGACATATTTTTCTAGGTTTTATTTGCTGTAGTCCTTGACATTTTTTTTTCAAAACCAGAGCTTTTGTAAATGCAATGACATCACGCTATTAAAACCTGATTTTTTGCGATGCTCGTGCAGATAACATTTTTATTACGGATTTTTGTAGAAATCAAAAATTTCATCTTACGAACAGCATCATTTTCTGACATAATAATTAAAAGAACATAATCATTAACTGAAAATAGGAAACTATTCAACTTCGATTTTGTTATTTGCATGAATATCCAAATAAAATAATCAAGTGGTTGTTTTTAACACAGACTCAAAATGGCTTGAAAAAAATGCATTAAAAATAATTATTTTTATCATAAACTTAAAAAATAATAATAATTACAAAATAATGCAACAATATTTTCTATTTCCAAAAAAAAAGAATTTATTCATCAATAAGTTCGAATTTATCTGAATAAATGTTGACGTGGTAAATGAAAACGTGGTAAAGGGTTTTATTGTTCCCCTTGACCTTCAGTTTAACTAGGAAAAAAAACTACTTGCTTTTTTTCGCAATTGCTAATTTACTGCAGCAGTGTGTTGAAAAACAAAAGAAGGTCGAGCCTTATACACTGAATTGAAGATAAAAGATTTTAAGAAAAAGAAATAATTGGTTTTTTAGAAGTAATTAAATATCTGAAAACCATTGTGAGTTTTTCTTTAAATGACAAACTTGATATTAGGAAATAAAAGTGGTAGAATTGGATATTTTTGTAAGGAAGCTTCGTATATATTTTCCTTTATTTGATTTATAAATATAAAATACTAAACTGTTGCATAGCTTCCTTCAAGAAATTTATAAAGAAGCACTTGGAAGTTTCACTTTTCATTGCGAGATCATTCGTGATTCATCGTCTCACTGAAGAACCAGAAATAGAACCCCTCTTATTATAGGAACTCATCTAATTATTCATTGTATTTAACATTTTTTTGCATTGAGTTGAAATTTTCATTTTTACAGCTATTTTTTCAATACTTATTTCTGTAAATTTATATAAAAGTGAACACTTTTAAATTATTTGATATCAATAATTATAAATTAAGGATCAGAATTCTACCCATTTAAAACCTTTTATCCCCTTTGTCATTTGAATTCCTTAATAGTTATTATATTATAAGAATTCAAATACAGAGTAGCATGCTAATGTTTTTCATCATTTAAAACTAATGTAAAATACAATTTTCTGAAAATTCCTCAATTTTATTCAAGCAATATTTTTCATAATGTTGCAGCACAAAAGATATTCCATATCTATTTGTAGCTACTGTTAATGCGTTGCTAGTATTCAAAAAGTTACTAAATAAAACACCTTTTTAAGAACGCAACATTTTATTTTTCCTAAGATCCTTTTTTTTTATTTACAACTGCTGACTCCAAAAATATTAATCGTTGCTCAGCAACGCCAGAATCAAATCTTAGCGCCAGCACGTTTTTCACGAGAAAATAAGTTATAATAACAGTTGGCAGCCAATAAATTTAAAAATATTTAAAAATTACAAAAACATTTTATAAACTTATAATATATGCTGTAAAATTTAATAATTAGTATTTGAATAAATATTATAAAAAACTTGCAATTTTCTAATTAATATTATTAAAACTGCCGTTACATTACTCCCTTGCCAGTAACAAAGTGAGGAATTTTGATTTTCACTCTGCCCATAATTCTTCAAAATGGACGTTAGTCATCATTTGTTATTAATGTTACTTTCACTAGCACATCAGTCAGAATTTATTATTATTATTTTTGTTTTATAAACTAAAGAATTTGTTAAATTACGCATCCAATTTCTAAATTATGAATCAATTAATTATTGAAAATAATTAGAATAGAATATTTTAGCCATACACTTTGTTAAATTATTATAACCATTAATTTTATTTATATTAAATACTTATTAAAATTTATAAAAATGTACAAAATAAATTATATTAAATAAAATAAAATTTGCAAGTGAATATTGCGAAAAAATATATTCATATTAATCCATTATAAAGTTACTTTGATTAAAAGAACTACATTCGTCACTTGATATTTTTTAATTAGGTATATTTCTGAAAATCTTGTATTGAAAAAATAAATAGGAAATAAAAAGATCCAGATAAATTATGCTGGTGTTAAATTGGGCAAAATATTGGTTAAATTAATTAATTAAGTACTGTAAAACGAGAGGTATTTTCGGAAAATTGGAGAAAATGCAGGAATTGCCTTTAAGTGATGAATTTCTAAACAAAATAAATTATTGGGGACTGATACTAATTACCATATTCAAATAATTAATAGTGAAAGTTTTGAAGCTAAAAACGAAATCAACTAATATAATTAATTAAAATCCTCCATTCGAAATTAGTAAACTTCTTATTACTATTCTTTAAAATTAAGTTTTATTCAGAATTGGTAATAGAAATTAATAATTATTAAATGAAATTATTTTTGATTGTAAAGAAACTCTTTCAATTTATAATTCTCCAATATTAGCTAGCCTTTTTTTCTTGTTTTCCTTGTACCTATCCGTCTAGTAGGTAAAATAGTTATGGATATTATTTTCATAACTCTGATATATCTTTTATTTTAATAGTTAAATATTAAAAAATAGCTCTGTTTAAGGAAATATTTATTTTGAGATTAATGAAGATAATTGTTTAACGGTGTTGAAATTTTTTACCTAATTATTTTAATTAATCAATTTTAATCTGTATCATACTAACTAGAATCATATGTATGTAGGGAGGTGTCTAGGGGTTGCTAAGTTAATTTTGAATTTTGAAAACGAAAAGTTTAAATAAACAATTAATTTATTAAGCCAAAACACAAATTAACACAAAACAAAAATCACAACATTTATATTATTTACAAAATAGAAAAGAAAAAGATTTTACTTGAAAGATAGAAGAGAGCATTATTTCAATTAAAGTTTGGGGCAACAATAGCCCTAATTTTAGGCCTAGTGCTTCCATTTAACGAAGAAAAAATCAAACGAACCACACCCTTTTACATTCCGATGACGACCCCCGAAGAGAAGTTCATTGCGTATCAAACACGTTACTCTGACGTCACTAACAGATGACGTATGGATTGAAATGATTGATGTCTCCATCTTTTACAATAATTAGGACTTAACAATTAAATCGATATGTAGAGAGTTATATTTTTACCAGTTTCGAAAACGTTTAAAATTAATTTATCTTGGTTAATTGGAGATAATTTAGAGCTCTTAATATTCATTCCTATATATATATATATATATATATATATATATATATATGCACAAATGGAGTAACAGTAACCAACGGAATGTTCTTAATCCCTGTAACGCGCTGTAAATCTTACATGTCTACCAAAGAGTGTAATTTTTTTTCGTTTGAGCATTTTAGTTTAACAGGTCTGATGATTGATTTTCAGTTTCTGTATCTGTTGTCGTCAGCGTTTCGTTGGGCACTGATTGTGCATGACTTGATTCCAGAAGGGGTAAATCTTTGTCAATTAACAGATATTCCGGATTTAATCTATCAATGGATACATTTATATCTTTGCCCTTAATTTCAACAGTGAAATATCATGCCTTTTCACAATTATAAAAGGTCCATTATATGGTGGTTCCAAAGATTTCCGAATTCTGTCAACGAGTATGAAGACATATGTACTATGGTCCAAATCTCTGTGAATGAAAACAGATTTAGAAGATTTTCGGTGAGATTCTAATGGTTTTCAGTATGTTTTGGTAAGACTTTTGCAAACGTATCAGTACCCCAGCTATTTTTAGGTTTTTCAAAAAACTTTCCTGGTAGCCTGATAGGTTGTCCTTAAACCATTTGGGCCACGTTGTCCATAAACCATTCACCACACAGAGCGGCTTTTAGCCCCAACGATGCTTTAGTTAAGATTTGAGTCCATTTAATGAAATTATGTGCTCTTATTGTGACTTTTAAGGTCCGATAGACCCTTTCAATTTTTCCATTGCCTTGTGGGTGGGAAGCTGTTGTACTTATATGGAAACCACATATAATTCCAACATTTGTAAAAAGTTCAGACCGAAATTTACTACCTTGTTATCGCATCACACGATAAGGCATTCCGAAACCTGAAATCCAATGATCATAAAATTCTCGAGCCACTGTTTCGGTGGTCACATTTGCTAAAGGTATAACTTCTATCCAACATGTGAATCGGTCGATGCAAGTAAGGCAGTACGTTTTACCTTCAGAAGTTGGTAATGGGCCTATGATGTCAATATGAATAATAGCGAATATGTCATCTACTTCGTAGTAATTGGCAATTTGTGAGCGTGTATGCCTGTCAATTTTATTCTTTTGGCAGTGGATACAAGACTTTGTCCGTTGGATGATATCTTTCCAAATGTTGGACCATATAAATCTGTAAGATATTTGCTTAAGAGTAGATTTCACACCAGGATGTGCCAAGTCATGAATTTTGTAAAAAACATGCATTCGAAATTCTTAAGGTATAAAAGGACGAATTTTTGTAGTTGAAATATCGCACCAAAGTATTTTTCCTGAATCCAGAGGATAATATTTGAAAATCAAAGACAGCGTCAAGATCTTGATTATCATTTCGTGCTTCTGCAATTTTATCACAATCTATTTCCGAGATACTTTCTATCCTGGATAATGAATCTGCAACAATATTTTCTTTTCCGCTAAAGTAACGAATATCTGTTGAAAATTCCGAAATATATTGTAAATGACGTAACTGTCTAGAAGAGGCTATTTTTTTTCTTGAAAAGCAAATATCAAAGGTTTTGATCGATGTAAATTATAAACTGTCTTCCTTCAAGAATATGCTTGAATTGTTTGATTGAAAAGTATATTCCTAATAGTTTCTTGTCGTAAGTACTATATCCTTTCTGAACATTAGATAAGGGTTTTCCAACTTTCTCCTTCCAACTGTTGCAGCACGGATCCAATAGCGAAGTCTGAGGCATCACTGAAGAGAGCTAACATTGAACAAATAAATTCACTTATGTCCGGGGTCAGCAATTGTTAATGCGTTGCTACTATTCACATAGTTACTAAAAAAAAACAACTTTTTAAGAACACAACATTTTATTTTATTTTTCCAAAGATCCTTTTTTTTTTATTTAAAACTGCTGACTCCAAAAATATAAACCGTTGCTAAGCAACGCCAGAATCAAATTTTTGCGCCAGCACGTTTTTCACGAGAAAATAGGTTAAAATAACAGTTAACAGCCAAGATGTTATAAATTTAAAAATATTTAAAAATTACCAAAACATTTAATGAATTTATAATATATGCTGTAAAATTAATTAATTAGTATTTGAATAAATATTATAAAGGACTTGCATTTTTCTAATTAATATTTTGATATTATTAAAATTGCCGTTACACTACCAACAAATTGTAGTCAAAAATATTTTGAATTAAATCTGAAAATTTCCTTTCTTTTTAATTATCAATCGAAAAGCTTAAAAAATGAAAATATTTTTTAGTTAAAATATATTTTCAAGATGCTCATGAACTACAGTTGAAATACGTTTAAATGTTTTTTTTTTATTTACCGAGATTATTCCTATTAAAAGAAAATATATATTAATCCAATCATCTTAATTTTTAAAGCGATGAGATATTCGTGCAGTTTAAATGCTGAAGAACAATGAATGGATTGCACTTTATTATTAAAAAAATATATATAAAAAAATTGTTGTTATAGACAATTAATTGAAATCATATATTATTTATATGCTTAAAATAATGAAAACCTGTTTAGATTGGATGTATGTTTAAATGCGAAATGCCAAACATTTCAAATCATTGTCATTATTCACTTTCTATTCAAGCTTAGCTGCCATTTAACACATTCCTTTATTTGAAGGATTAAAGTATAATAGGATTAACTGAAAATTTCCGTGGTGTTTGATAAATACTCAGAAATGTCTGACGCGAGTATTCCGAGAATTGACTGCAGTCCTTATTTTAAAAAAAAACTGTGAAAGTTCCATATAACGAAATTCTAGCATAGCTTTTGGAAATTAATACTAATAATATGATGAATGTAAACATAATCAATCACAGATACATTTTCATATTTAAAAAAAGTTAAAACGCATTGTTACGAAAATTCTCTCAAGAACGATGCGAAGATGCAGATAGAATGCAAACTTTATTGTATACGAAGCATGTATTAAATATACGCTACACAAACTACAAATACACAGCGAATTAACACTATTTAATTCTTTTATTACTAGTAACAGCAAAGCTCTATAACGCGAAAAAAGAGAAGACGTTCTCTCAAGTTAATCCAACTATCGAAGCTCTCTCTCCGAATTGACTATCCTCGCTCTTCTCGCTTCGCGCCTTATATAGCGTCTTTTTAAAGTGGGTGGGACAAACGCGGAAGCTCCCGTGAAGTGTGGAAATTTCATCAACATTCCCTATGAACAAGTCTTTATTTCTCAGCTTCTATAGCACATTTTAGCGAGTAGTAGGATCCGTCAACGTCCTCACTATGTCGCCAATCCACCTATATTGCCAAGTTAGTCAAATATTTCGACCTTCAATTGGAAATACCAATAGAAGGTCAATACCAATAGAATATAATAGAAGGTCAATACTATTAATAACTAATAGAAGGTCAATACCAATAGACCGTCCTATTGGAAAAACCAATAGGTCGGTTGATTCTTGAGGACGTGCGATTCCATTACAACTAACATTTATACAATTAAGCTATTTACAATATTTACATCAAAATTTGTATCTAATCTACAGAAAACTTATAACAATGTTTTATGTACATGTTATTTTAATAATTGTAATCGCCGAAATATTAGAGCACGACATTTTGAATGACTCGTCGAAATTCTTGCAAGATTTTCACTGCGTTATTTAAGATTTATTTTCACCGCTTTGCTTCTTTTTTTTCACTTTATTTTTACTTTGCAAGATTTTGAGGAGAGGTGGATAATATTTTTATCGGCTATTTTATAAAACGTTGCCAGAAAACTAATCCACTTGCATAAGATTTAATAATTTTATTATATTATTTCCAAATTGTGTAATTAAAATAATTAAAAATTAAATTGAATAAAAACCATTTTAAAGCAATATTTTAATAGTATTTTAAAAGATAAAATATTTATTGTAATCAAATGAATTTCTAATCCATTCTTATAAATATCATTCGATTCAGTATAAGCTTCTTTAGTTAATATTATGTATGGGCCACGCATACATTTCAAATTTTGATGATATTAGCTTGAAAATTTGAAATTTCCCATGATATTCAAGATAATATAACTTCATCAAAAATATGCAGTTGTACAAAAGTTCAAAGCGGGAAATTTAATTTAGAAAATGAATGAAAATCCGATTACATTTTACTTTACAATGTTTACACACAATAAGCAACTGTAATGATAAAAATTGTTGAAAAATTGATAAATTTTGCTTTTTTATTTTACTTCGATGGCAAGTTCAATAAACTACTTTTCCTTTGTTTTTCTTGGTTATAGTTAAAACATCTGAATTAGTAAGGACACAAATTGTAGAATTCCACTCAAACCTTCAATTATTTCAGAGAAAATAGATTAAAACTTGCAATAACTGCATGAACTTCTAACAGTTAAACAGTGTCTTCATTAATAATAAGAAATTTCGTTGAGTTTAACTTAAGAAATATCCTATTAGAATTATAAAAAAAAATGTTTCAATATTTTCTATGTAATTTTTTAAATAATATTCAGTATAATGTACTGTAAGACAAGAATAATAAGTAATATTAAGTAATCAAAGAAATTTTATGTAAATTTCAGTTACTTTAAATTTTAAATTTCAAGATTCCACACCGATGCATTGTATGATATGTAATACCCAAATGAATATAAAGAATTTTTTTCACCTCTTTAAACCAAAATTTTTAAAAAATTAAAATTTTAGTAACAAGATTACATTTTACATATCATTTATATAATTCGATGTATATTTGAGCTATTGAGTTTATATGTTAGTGAATAATGAGACCGACCAACTTTCAGCTTGTTGGGTTCAAATTTTCATACAAATCTAGACATTAAATACTGAAATAGTTTTGCAAATTCGTTCATTTAGCTAATTATAATTTTTTTTGTTATCATGATTACTTGCATTAGGATAAATAGGCAAAGTTTTTGTGTAGCAATTTTGTTCAAAATTTAATTGAAGTCTGTAATTTGGTGGAAATATCACCCAAATCCAATTATCTCCTTACTGTCTTTGATTTATTGTGTTTATTGTCATACTTTCAAAAAAATATTTTTTAGTTTTAAAGAACCTGAAATTTGTCAATTTTTAATGATTATTATACGGTTTCTTTGTACTTTTTTTCAACACGAGTATATAATAAAAAACTTACATTACAATTTAAAAGTAAGACTTATTTAATTTTTCATGAGGGATATCAACAGCAATGAAGTTTTAATCATAAATATTGCAAAGATTAATTAGATATTTTTCTTTTCCTTTTTTTTGTCAAAATATTCATACTTCTTCACAATTTCTCTATTGTATTTAATTGACTACATTTATGTTTGAATGTCTTCTTGTAATGCAGATTTTTTTTCTCGATTTGATTTTCTACTTGTTTGGAAAAAAAATCCATGTTTACAGTAAATTCTGCTTATCCCGGCACCTTTTTAAGCCTGTACAATATTTTTATTAATTATAATTGGATTGTTGGGAAGAATCTATATAAAAAATTTATTCTGGTGATGTTGCAGTTCTTTTGACTGAAAAGTGTTCACAAATCAGTCACACATAGTCTTATAAATAGTTTTGGATCCTTCAATTAGTATGGAACAAGAGAATCCTTTTAGCGTAGCGTTTTCTGAATTATTCGAGTTTTTGCTTCATAAAATATGCCTAAACGAATTGCGTTTTCTTTTAACATGCTACTAATGTCCTTATAGGCAATATAATCTATTAATTTATTATTTATGAGGAAAGAGCGTGGATTCAAAACCAACATTTTAAAATAATTTCTTTTAAGGTCTTTATAAATTTCAGTTAAAATTATTCATAATTGGGCGCCGTTGCTTAGTTAGTAAGTTAGGGGTCAGATTAATTATTAATTAAAATAACAAAAAAATCTAAACAAAATAACAATAAATTTTATAATTTCTCCTGTTTTGTCTGATTTTCTTCGTAATTATTTTAGCTTTTTTATGATAGAATTTTGGAACTGAACTTTGAACAATGCTTATTATTTTGTTTACTTTGATTTAACATTCTTCTTAGTTAATAACAGTTTTTGCAGGAAATAATTAAAGAAAACTCATCTTATTTTGTAAAATATCAGAAAATTTAAGGCAATAGATATTATCAATACTTATTTTAAATTAATTTCATTATAAATATTATCACGAAGACTGAATTAAAGACACGGATAGTTGGAAACAACTGCGTTTAATCGCACCAAGCAACTCGCTGGAGAACAGAACGGAGAACTCAGCTTTTATACATCTAAAGAACATTCGAGAATCATCTCGTTCGAATGGTAAAGAATGTTCTATAATCATCTCGATTTTAGAGAAATAATGAGATCAATTTTAAATTAAAATTCCTGTCTTCGGATAAAATGCGCTGGCCGGGAATTGAACAAGAGACCATTGAATTAGAAGTCCAATGCTCTGCCAATCGAGCCATGGTGAATCAACATTCTTCCTTTTTGCGGCAATATTGATAATTTTGTTTCTATTTTCAGTATTTTTTTATCTGGCAAGAAAGTTAATTTGTTCCTTTATGACATCAAATCTGATAGAATTGAACATTGAGGAATTATTGAGGTCGAAAATATATACCAACGACAATTGGCATCACAACTACCAAAATACAAATTCATATTTATGACATCCTCAAAACCTTGTGAAGGCAGAAGACATCATCTGAGTGTTTTATTTAGAAAAAGAAATATAAATGAACAGTTTAGAGTGATAATCAATCTCAACAATTCAGTTCTTTTTGGTAATAGTGATATGTAAAATTTTAGCTTATAAAATTTTGGAATTAAAATTTTTAAAAATTACTTTTTCAGTATTGTAGAAGAAACAGTTTTTTATTCGTCACGTGTTTACAAGGGTATTTAAAAGAACTCAACTTCTGTAGAAACACGGGATTGATTTTTCAATTCCTACTATTAGCTGTCACTCTTCCAATGTATTTATAAATCTTGTTAAAATTTTCAATTGTCAATGAAATACTTTTTATTCATCCAATCAAATTCAAATATATTTTTTTAAAACTTTTAGTGGATGACATTTGATGTTAATACATTTTTTCAAACATTAATTTATTAATTTTTGATACTTTAAATAGATTTTTACCAGTTTTTAATGGAAGTTTAAATCAATAGACAGTAGCTAAATTTGTAAAAAGCAATATTTTCGTTATTTTTTACGCGAAGGTGAAGAAAACAAAATCAATTCTAGCGAAAAACAATTTTTTGGGGAAAATAATTTATTTTAATTGTAATTATTTAATAAAAATTAAATAAAATAATTTTTTTCTTTGTTGACCTAAGTAGGAATTGACTATTAATTTTTTTTACATTAATGATTTTTAGGAATAAATATACAATTTAATATTAAATAAATAAATTTAATTGCTTCAATTCATAAAAAATAAAATTTAGTTAAAACTATTATTAAAATTATATAATGATATAGGCACTGTTAAAATTATCTAAAAGATTTTCACGTAACACTAAATACAGATCCACAACCTCATTTTTTATGCATAAAGAGTAGCAGAAATATTAAATGCTCTCACAGCTATAAGCCGTTATTATTAATTTATATATAAAGGCACTTGGGCTTTGGAAGTTTCTACATCCATTAATCTTTCGTAATATTAAGCCTATTAAAGAATACGGTAATAAATGTAATACTCATCATCATATTTACCTATACATTATAAGATATTTGATTTAGAAATTGCTGTAAATAAATGCGTTATTTCCAAGGAAGCCATTGTGTTAATGTAAAATGAACGAAATTTATAATACCAATAAAAAGGTTTATACTATTTTTAGAAACTGAATTCAGTTAGAATTTTATTTATTTTACGATGGTGTTATTGATTATAATTGTCTTCAAGATAAAAAATGAAAGGGTTATATTGGCTTTATAAGGTGTTAACCATTTCTGCATTTGTTTATGTTTATTTCCATGAAAAGGTTCAATGTAAACGAAAAAAGAGCAAACAATTTTCAAATATTTCAATGCAAAAGATATAAATGCTGTTGGCTGCTGTATTAAAAGTTAAATAACCGTCCAGAAAGTCCATTTTTAAAAAAAACATATAACTATCAATTAAGTAATTTTTTTTGAAATGTTATTAGCAATTATTTATTTAGTATTATGTTTATTTTAGAAATATTATAGTTCAATAAAAAACATGATTGTGAATAATTAATTTGAAAAAAAAAACTCTTTTGAATACTAAACTGGGAAAGTAAATTTCACTGCAGAATGCAAATTTTTAAGGATATTTAACAAGTACACTCACAAAGTTCTGAGATTTTTGAGTCCAGTGAATGCATCTTCTAGGATGAGCCTCAGTTTCTTATTCCCTTTCAAGCTCCTGCAAAAAAATATGAAAAAGGATATTTATTGAGTAAAATGGGAAAAGTTATTGAATAAAATTATGAAAAATATTAATAATGTATTCTGTTGAATGTAATGTATTCTTATATCCAACTCTTTTCGCTTTGAAATATTTCGTTATATCCAATTCACAGGTTAATATGTTTAATAATTTTAATAGTCATATGAATACTGAGTATTACATTTGTTAAACAAATGAACAAAATTTTTAATGTTCATCTTTTAACCGTATATTTTTCGAATGTGATAGAAGTCTTTGAGTTTTAATTCAGCATGTTATAAAATTGTATTTCAAATTGTTTTATGGCATGAAAAAAATTACTAACGACAATTTGTATTGTTTATCAAATGTTAATTATCAAAATAAACATTAAATGCACTTAATATAATTGTTAAGTGAAGAAAAATACTTATGAATAAGTATTGTAAATTTTCCTTATAAGTTCCATATAAACTGAAAACTTTTTTTATAAATTGCAATGGTTTTTCGAAAGATCGATAAAAGTAATCTATATCAAAATAGAATTTTTATGTGTAGAAGGTAATTTATTAGGATACAATGACGTGTCGTAATATTTTCTTTGATTTATTTCAACCAAGTTTGAGAGTAATTATGAGAAATGAAAATACTTTTCAATTAACAAATAAGAACTTGCAAATACGTGTGTGTTTTATCATATGTGAAGTTAAATTTAGATAAATTGCAATCATAAATATTTTTATTTTATATGAAGACTCTTCAATATTTTCAATAAAAGGAAATCTTATTGTAATAAAGTAGACCATTGATTAGATTTAAAATCAGAAATTAAAGTAACAAACTACAATACCAAACGATATTCGTAAAGTTTATCATTTCATTTTACAATGTAAAACCTTTTTTTAAATAATTATACTAAACTGGGTGTTAATTATATAAAATTACTTTTTAATATTTATTATGTTCATTATATAAACAACTATTAAAAAGTTTTATAATGAACTATATACTTACAAATTTGCAATTTGAGAATCATGAAAAGACCAATTTTCTATCACTTCGATCTCGTTGTGATCCAATATTCTAAAAAAAGAAATGAAGAAAATATTGCAAAAAATAGAAAAGAAATTTAAATCTCATTTAATATCAGGGAATTTTATTAAATTTAATAATACGGCTAAACGAAGATTACGAATTGAATAAAGAGATAGGCGCCGTTAAATCAACAATTTTAAAAACGTTTTTGAAAGTCATTGTGGTGTAAAACATAAAAAATTCATTGGATGGTTAAGATACAAAATTATCCACCTTTCTCAAAAAAATATTAAAAATAACTCAATTTTTTCGAATAAATGAATTTTTTAAGATTTACTATGTTTTTAGAATTTTCTCATTTTTGCAACAGCAAATTTAAATCCAGTTAAAAAAATTATCCCACATCTAATTAACGTTTCTCATCAAATAAATTTTTTGCTATTATAAGAAAAATATTTCTTAGATTCTAGAAATAGGAATCTTGTTTGAAGTCGAAACTATCTAAAATTAACTTGTAAATAATTTGATTGATTTTCTATAAAAATGAATTTGAAAAGAAATGCAGCAAATAATGGTAAACATAGAGCAAATGAATATTTATAATAAACTGGCTTTCTTTTTGAATGTGTATTTTCTTTTATTTTAAAATAGGGATAATTGAAGTATATTTTTGAAAAAGCACTTTTTAAAAATTTAATTGAACCTGTTAATCTGAACAAAGCATAGTAATTTAAAAATCAATCTGCATAGAAAATGAAAATATGTGAATATAAAGGACAAAATATATAAGCTTGTTTTTTAAAACCTTATAAATCATAAAAATTAAAAAAGTCCATGTTTTATTCTTTTTACGTTTTCTTAGACAGTATTTTTTTTTAATTTAAGGAAAGCAATTCTTTTAATGTAGAAATTTAATGCAGCAATTCTTTTAATGTAGAAATTCTTTTAATAGAAAACGTCCAAATGATAATTTGTTTTCTTCTTTTGAATTTTAATTGAAATGTAGTAGTTGTAAACAATCTTTTTAATTTCGATGAAACACATCCATTTGCAAACTATTAAACTGAATTAATGGTATTCTCGAATGTTAATCTATATTCATATCTATCCAATACATGATTTTATATTAATATAAAATTTAAAATTCAAATAGCCTATGTCACAGAGCAAAGGTCAGACACTGAATATTTACAGAACATTTACTTCAGAGCTGTTTTCAAATTAAAAAAAAATTAAAATAGTTTTCGTGTAAAAAATGTAAGCAATAATGTTGATTAAAATTTACTTACAGGTTTTCTGCTTTGACTTTTACAGAGCTGGAAGTGATATTTCGTATATTATTGCTGTCGAAGTCTCTGAAAAAAAAAAGAAGAAAAAATATTAAACATCAACTCTGTAGTATATATCAATGAGAATTGCTCATTTATGGGAAAAAAGGACTGCATAAAGGCATAAACTGAATTTCTGTCCGTGCAGGTATGTACAAAATCTCTAACTGCTATATAAAATCTGAAGAATATGAGATTTTCATAAATGTTTTAGTTCAAACCAATATACCCGATTGTTATATATAAATGTATCTCTTCAACCGAAAAGCGCCATAATGTTACAGAGCAAAGGTCAGGCTTTTTGAGAATTTTCTTTTTATTTATTTAACTTTCGATTGAAGCGATGTTTTACTAGGCAATGCTTATTGACGAAAAAATAAAGATAATACATATATCGATTGCAATAATATATTGATGCTAATAAAAACCAAGATATCATGTAATTTTCAAAAAATTACGTAGGTAATCAATTGCTATCCTGTAACACACAAGCATATACAGTTCGTCTTTTTTATCATCTATAGCTATATCATATTTTTTATCACTTCTTACTATATATGAAGAAAAGTTTCTTACAATAAATCGTTGAAGGAATTATTTCAGAATAATTAACTTTCACTATAGTTCTCTCTGATTATTTATTTAACAGTTAAGCCTTAATTTTCTATCTTATTTTCTTATATTTATTTTTGAAGATTAAGTTAATAATAATTTATCCTCTTTGAAAATCTCTAATATATAAATGTGTTAATTCATAAAGGAAGAAATTATGTTAGATTGATTTGACCTTCACTTGTATCATGTAAACATGAAATTAAGAAGAATAAGTAAAGCTTTCATTGTAAAACGCATAAGCAATATTTTCGATCTAAAATAAGAGAAAAATACAAAAGCGAGAAATTTTTTTAATACTTTTAATGGGTTTATAGTTCAGAAATATTTAAGAAGTATCTGAAAAATAATTCTATCTTTATATTTCAAAAAAATGGAAAATTGTATTCATAGTCAAAAGCACACGTATTTACTAATTTAGTAGATTATATGCAAATACGATGTTATACTTTTATTGTATTTAGAAGTTGTTTTTATACAACTGAATGAGATTTCTAGATACCTCAAATATTAACTCCCAAGAATGTTCATTGTACTTATTGAAGTTTTTGAATACCTGCCAATTTTTTTAGTTGAAAACTTTGCCACACCAAAATCGTTTTTTACGTAAACCAAAATACAGACTAAAGAATTGAAATCTCCCTTAAAGTGATCGCGATCCATCAAGGCCAAATGAAGTGGAAGTTCTTTTTTTTCTCGTTTGTGTTTAACGAGTTAAATTCTTTGTGTAAAGGCAAGAGGTTTTGACAAAAACCAAATTTTTAGTAAAATTTAGTAATTTAATTGCATAATTATACAATTTAAATATTCTATAGATTTTATACAATAATCTTATTTTCTGAACATTATATTTTTAATGCAGCCATTTAGATATTGTCTAATTTTTAATTTGACAATTTTTATATCTTTAGAATTTACGTTTTAACGATATTTACATCTTTAAATTAAATTCTTAATTTAGAATTCTTAAATTTATTTAAGTTTCTTAAACTAATAAATTTAAATTTAAGTTCTTAAATTTAGAACTATGGTGAAATTTCTTCAAGAAGAAAAATTCTGCATGAAAATGAAATACATAATTTTCGATCAAATTTACTATAAAAATTATCAATAAAATTTGCATTTCCTCAGCTACTGAGTAAACGAACTTTTATTTGAAAAAATATATTAAAACCACCAAATTAGAAAAAAAAACATATGAAATGTGGCCATAATATTTGTTTAGAACTTTAAATCTATTAGACGTTTGTATTAATTTATCTAGAAGAATTTAAAACAAACTCATAGAGATTTTAAGATTTAAAAAAATTAGATTATTAAAATAAAAACATTAAAATAACATTTTTGGAAAAATTAAACCTTAAACCAAAACTTAGTTTTAGTATATAATATACTTTAAAAACTCACCTTTCAATAATTAAAAGCAAAAAAAGAAAAATGAAAAAAGTAAAATATAATTTTAAAAAACGTTTGAAAATATCTGTCAATACTAAGAACTTAATGGCATAGTTGGTATCACGAAGGAAGAAATTTATTCTCGTTATTTTCAACAATAAATATGAATAATCATAAAAATTGAGATAATAACATTAAATTCACTTCATTTTTCTTTTATCAAAATGAGAGATTACAAAAATCGCATCAAAAACTGTAATTATCCTCATCAGTAATTACCCTCAGATAACTGGTTGTGACATGTTGAAAGATAAGGGAATAGATGATTCTGTTCCCAGAATTGCTGCTGATAGTGCAACAGTGTGTCAAATAAAACGATGATTTATATGTTGGAATTTCGCGCAAGAAGAATTCACTTTTTCTGAGTGGGAGTAATTGGGCATTTCGGAGAAGCTCGTTAGAGTATTTTTTTTTTTCGTTAGAAACAAAGTTTTGATTTTGTTTTCTAATAAAATTGTAATTACAAAATTTTCAACATATAGTTTATATTTACTGGTTATCTATAATTAATGGCAATTTCATGTTCAAAAAAAGAATATTTCTTTAACCTAAGCTCCAAAGATTGGCATAAAAATATGAATTCTGCTACCTTGTTCTGGGAAGATGTTTGATAAATGATAGTTCTCATTTGTATTAAACATTTTAATGCAAATTAATGCTTTTAAAACAAAACTTTGAACTGTTTTGCTTTAAGTGGAATAAAATGTAACATATGAAGAAATAGAGAAAAAATACATTATATTAAAATTAGATAAAAGATAGAAGAAAATTATGCACATAGAAATATCGCGACATTACCTGTATTTCAATTAGTTTCTCTCAAAAACAATTTTTAAAAACTTAATATTTTGTAGGAACATGAATAGTTTATCAATTCTCTAATAAATAAATCATAACCCACTTTTATATCTAAACAATTTTAGTTTAATTTTGCTGCAGTTTTGTCCTGTTTTGAAGAAACAAGAAAGCTATTTTAGGTCTTTGTAATTCTGAATCGTACTTGAATCAAGATGCCAAGACGGCGCACACATTTCTTCAATCTTTCGCTGTGCTTGTGAGAGCTCATTTGAGTCTGTAGATTTAATATTCACTAAGCTCGTTTATATGATATTTTTTCGACGAAACGAAAGCTTCCCAAAAGCAAGGCATTGTCATCAGAATACTACAGGGTGTTTATTAATTACTGTCGGGGTTTCCGTACCTCATAACTTTTTAATAAAAAATATTACGCACAAACGAATTACATATTCGTAAATTGCAACTCAAAGAATTTTAGGCGATAACAATGCAATCTCAGCGCATTTGCAGTCTGGGTGATTATGAAGTAATAAATAAAAATGGCGACAGTGCAAGAAAAATCAATGTGTGTATTGTGGTTTTCCGAAACTAAATCAGTCACAACTACTCAACGTCGCTTCAGGACCACGTACAAGAAAGATCCTCCTTCGGATAATTCTATGAGACACTGGTTAACACAATTTCAGGAAACTGGTAGTGTTCTAAACTAAAAGGGAGTGGGAAGACCGAGCACTTCGCGGGAAAAATGTTGATCGCATCCAAGAAACATTTACTCGTAGTTCACGAAAATCAACTATTCAGTTACATATGCTGCATACAACAATATGGAACGTTTTCCATAACCACCTTCAGCTGAATGCCTACAAAGTGCAAGCTTTAATATAAGCTTTTAATAAGCTTTTTGTGCACTTTTAATATCATTAATAAAATTCTTTGAGTTATATTTTACGAATATGTAATCGTTTTTTGCAAAATAGATTTTATTCGAAAGTTATGAGGTACAAATCCTCCCACAATAATTAATGAAGACCCTATATTTCCCTCCTACGCCAGTCATTAAAATTGTTTAGCAGTAGAGCAGCCGAGATGCATTTTATCGAGACAGTGTAAATACTATAAAATGCTTTCTACCAGCACAATTAGTTCGACAAATGAAATCTGAATAATAGTATATAAGATGTCCTTATAGAATACAATATAAAAAGATAATTAACGGAAAACAAATCCCCCATTTGTATGTCGGCTATAACCGAACTTTAGTTACATTATCTTCACTTTGTTTAACAACTCTAGGGTATTTTGAGACGGAATTCATAATTTTGAACCATGGCCAGAAGACGAGATCGACACCTGAGCTACCTCTCCATACCACACCACGCTAGCGAGAGGACGCTTGGTCCTAACGAATTTAACGCGCAACAAACCCCCTTACACGATGGTTCTTACACGATAGAATCGAGACTCTAACCTCAAACCCTGCGCCTCATTAGCCGAGATCACCAAGTCACCGAGGCTCGACCATAGCCGAAAACTTTAATTTTAATATGCCAACATCCCCTGTATGTTTAAAATGAATCAGTATATTTAGTCTCTTTAAAACTCGAATACTGGCCTAGATGTTATCAACACTTTCTAAATGATAAGAATTGGAAACCCTAGTTAAATCGTTAATGCCAGGAAAGCTCTAATGTGTATTTTCAGAATACATCACATCATCATTTTTGATTTCATAGTATAGAGAAGCCAACCGAGTATTAAAATTCTGTGGCATTCTTATCCAGATTGAAATCTAAATCTGACAGATAATTACAATTTTATTAACAGGATCATATATGAATTTTGATTTTTCTAAGTATTTAAGCTATTGTGTTTAAATCCCTACAAATATACAGGACAAAACACTATCAATCCTTTGACGGAGTAAGACTAAACTTTAGTACCGAAAAAGAAGCCTTAACTCTATACGAAATTTAAGCTATTTGTAGCAATCAATTTATTTCGATAGAAAAAGTTCTTGTGACAGGATTTCATTTAAACTTATAGAAATCTGTAAATTATCATATTGTCGCGAAGACTGAATTAAAGACACGGATAGTTAAAAAGAATTGCGTTTATTAGCCCCAAGCAACTCGCTGGAGAACAGAATGAAGAATTGAGCAGAACTCGAGCTTTTATACACCTGAAGAACATTCGAGAATCATCTCGCTCGAATGTAAAGATCGTTCTAGAATCATTTCGATTTTAGAGAAATAATAAGATCAATTTTAAAATATGCTGGCCGGGAATCGAACCAGGGGCCAAAGGATTTACAGTCCAATGCTCTGTCAATCGAGCCATGGTGAATAATAACAGTCTTTCTTTTTGCGGTAATATATATCACGTATCAAATTTTATACTTTTATTGTGAGACGTGTCGAATTAATCGCGTTCACTGACTAGTAAGTATAATTCGTAAATTGGGTTTTTCAGTTTCCAGAAGTGTAAATTTTGAAGATAGTCAAAATTTCCAAATCCAGTGTTTTAATGTTACGATACTTTCACCTTGTATATTTCAAGTCTTAAAAAGTAAGAATGCATTTGAATTTGAATTTTGGATATTTTCCTAGTATAAAAAAAGGATATTTCACCGATGCCAAAACTGAATTTTCAGTTTGGAAACAAGATTTTAGAATCGTGTGCATCATATAAAACAATATTGAGGATGTCGACACATGAAATGGGGAAAATGGAACTAACGTCTTGTTGAAAACCCATGATAAAAAAACACTGTTCGTTTCTGTTGAAGAGATGTATTATGAGGGGGGGAATTGTCATTTTTTAAAATAGAAGGAATTTTTCTTCTGGAATCTTATAATAAATTTTTTATTGTTATATTAAATTATTTATTAAAAGAAATCTTTACTATACTTTTTTTGTTTATTTAATTACTTCATTTAACTTCATTTCAAAGTTTTAGAGATAGTCACTCATGATGGTTCATCGGCATTTTAAATTAACATTTTAAACTTAAAATGCGTTTCTTTTTAATAATTTTTTGCAGTTAGTAACTCACAAAATATTTTATTTTGTAAATTTTGCATTTATTTTTGTTTTTCTGTTTTGTTGGCAATCAAAAATAGGAATTTTTATTCAACTTCCCCAATTTTTATTCAATACTATATTTTTGTACAGTATAACCATTTCCAAAATTTTGGTGTATAACCACCTCATAAAATTAAATGAACATTAATTCTTCCTCATACTGCAAATAACTCTGGAAAGGCATATAGGAAAGAAAACTAATCATTATTCTCATTCATTGGGTAAAAAAAGGGTAAAAGTGGTATGTAAATTCCTTGATAAATAGGCATAAAAGTGTTTTCTTGTAACACATTGAAAAAATATGAAAAAATAAATCACGATTCACATTTGCACTTTAAAATCCTCATGCTCCTGAATAATTTAAACTCCCTTCATAACTTTAATGAAAATATTGTATAAAAATGTATAGCCAAATTATTCGTATATACTCGAAATTACTCTTTGATTATTCAAAAAGGAAACATTTTTAGTAATAATTAGTTGCATAAAACAGAGCATACTCATAAAAGCTTTTGGTCCTGGGATTGAAATTCCATTAAAGGAAATAAAAAGTTTTGTTAATGGCCCCCTTTTCAGGACGCTTGATTTTGAGGCTCATATTTTTTAATTCTATGATATTCCTTGAGGATTATAGCTAAAACAGGAACCCATTTGCTTCTAGAAATTTATGTGAGCATTTAATGTGAAAAAATCTTTTTAAGTATTTTTTCATAAGATGATATGAAAATCACTTTGAAATCAGATTAATTATAAATAGATTTATAAAGGGAAATTGCTTCCTGTGCTGAAAGTTTCAACCCAAAATATAGGATTTTCTTTCCTAATGTTATTTGTCTTGAAATTCTCTGTTGAAACTAATTTTATAGCATACCAGTTGTTCCCTCTAAGCCGATTAAAGAATTTTGTGTATATTTAGTATGTGCTTTGTGTATATTTAAATTATATTAGTATGGTTACCACAATTTCATCTATTTCGATTACTTTTTCTTAAATGCTAAACGAACATTATCTTCGCTCAGTTATGATTATTTCATTCAAACGTATACATTATAAGATTATTTTCTTTGAAATGGAATTATCTTGAAATGTAGAAATTTGTTAATAGTGAGATTTTAGAAGTACTAAGATATAAAAAAAAATCATCAATTGAAGTACTAATTGATAGTTAGTTTTTTCCTTCACATACCTGAAAGCTATAAAATATGTAAAAATTGATCTCTTAAATGATTGATACTGTTTTATGTTTGAGTATAAATGTAGTTAAAAACTACAGTATCGGAGATTTTTGTGATGGTATATTTATGAAAAAAGGAAACATTAAACGTATAGTAAACACTGTAATAAATTGTTATTCCTTATGTAGTTACAGATAAAGAACTTGTAGCTTGCGAACAGTTTTTGTGTATAGTTTTATGTACTGGAAAAAAAATGCTCGCAGGATATTAAAAAAGGTATTTTATGGGAGGATACAGTTGAATCGCTAAAGATTTCTAGGTAATAGCCTGGAGCAGCGTTATGGTGAGGTGTTTTAGTTTTTGAGATCATAAACAGGCAGGAAATAAGACATGGCAACACACTTTTAATTATAGCAGCAGTTTATCCTTGCTAATTCTACCATCAGTTTTAAAATATATAAATTACTTATGTAAGTACATTAAACTCATTGTGAGCTAATTTCAACATCAATTCAATTTTTTATATCTATTTACATTCGGAAATGATAGTGAATTTTTTTTAGATATTACTTAGTTCAATAAGCCTCTGAAATTCACGCATTAAAGAAAGGAAATAAAATGTTTGTTTATTTTTACTTTGTGTATTTGTTGCTTCGTCTTTTATAATTTTATACCTCAATTATTTTAAGTGGCAAATTATCGCCAAATGTATCATGCTATTCCATTATCTACCAAAAAAACCTTAAAAAAGTGACAGCATTTCGTGAGAAACGTGTTAACTCAACTTCAACAACAGAAACATGTTAACTTTAAGCAAGATGCTAGAAAATAATATATGTTCTTTCCGAATAATTAATTCTTTGGATCAAAAAAATCCGTTTCACACTTTTGACTATATTGAATTTCAAAAATAATTTATAAATTTAATTTTTTTGCATAATAATGACTATTTTATAAGTTATATTTTACTGTATTTTTCCTATGCAAATAATAGCATATTTGCTAACAAATGGTTGAAGTTTCAACGAAAGCCATACATTTAACTCTATGTTTAAAGATCTCGTATGAATGGCAATTGATAGCCTCCAAATCTTCAATATTTCTGGTTAATCTCAAAAATGATGATTGTTTCTATTCTCACAATTATTCAACGATGACTGAGCGATGGTAAGAAGAAAATAATTCCTCAATACGTGATTAATTAGAAATATTATTTGATTGTGAATTGTTTTAGAGCTACAAATATCTTTAATCATTCTAAATCGTGTCATGAGTTTATTTGAGACATATGGATATTTTCAATGAATTAATCCGTTAGAATAACGATATCATCAAACATTATTTCATTCTATATGAAAGTTCAGACATTAATTATTTTAATAAACATAGAATACGAGTATGCATGTACTCTTAGAATATGAGTATGCATGCATTCTTTCCTTTAAAGTATATTAGTTAACAAAATAGCAAAAAATTGATTAGAATGTTAGCATTCATATTTTATTTATAGTTGAAATTTTTTTTCAAAACGAAATAGTTATTCTTGTATTAATACGTGTATAATTATTTAAAATAACATAATTTTGAGTAAGTATGATACTTAATAATTCAACTAGCTTGAAACAAAAATCTTCTCTTTTTTTTATTATAAAGAACGCATTACATCTTGATGATCACGCTGATAAATTTATTTTTAGAACCAAGTCTCTACGAAAAAGAGGATTAAAATATGAATATTAAGCAATCAAATTATATTATTTTTATTATTTTTTTTATCATCGTTAGAAAATTTTAGAAGCTACAATATTTTATAATCCGGAATTTAAATCAAAATTTTACATAATTTTATTAAAATCTTTTATCGTTTTCTTCTTCTTGTACGAATTGAATTTTATAAATTCTATATATCTAAAAAGACATGAGCTTAAACAATACCTAATACAATGTTTGACTTTTTTAGACGAGATTGCATGATCATTAAAATATAAAAAGCATTTAGTATCTGAAAGATCCTGAAGGCAATGTAAAATCAGTTTTGAAGATTACATTTTTGTTGTTGACGGCAGGCATAAGCATTGAAAAATCGTTTCATAGACTTAAATTTCACTTTAATTGTATCGAGGACTTAAAAAAATGATTGCGATCATGACTTAAATGTATTTACCTTCCTGCATCGACATTTATTTTTAATAATTAATTCGAAGATTTAATCGAACTATCTCATTAAGTATTTTGTCTCAGGAATTCGCGGTGTTTTAACTTATTTAAGATAACAAAAAAAGGAATTTTAAAGGACTAAATTAAAGGATGAAGGAATTTTAAAGGATTTAAAGGATGCATAATAATTGTTTATCGAATAGTATAGTCTTGATTTTGACACAAGAATTTAAAAAATAATGCATCGTGTTATCCAGTGGAAGACCAAAAAAAAAAAAAAGAAGGTTCGTATGATAAAACCTTTTAACTAACTGTGGCACGCTATTGTCAATGTTTTTGACTGAAATTTATTTGGTGAATTTAATTGGAAACCTGTATATAGTTGAAGTGTAGTGTTATGAACATTTCCTCATAATCTGTGTGTAAAGAGTGAGTTGATGTTATAATCAATTGAAGATTGGATTGCTTTTGCTTTATTAACTGCTACTATATATAATTGTATGTGCCGCATAAATCAAAGTCCATTCATATAAATAAATTTTAATCTAACTAGCAAATGCAGACTCTTTTCACTTTATATAGCTAAATAAAATTAAATTATCGTGTATTTAAATGTGTGATATATCTGAAAAATGCTCCTTTTTAAATTTTACATATTGCAATTCTAAGTTTAATTTTAGATTTTTTTTAATGTCTAGGAATTTATCTTAAACTCATTTGATATGCAAAATCCTGTATCGCTAAGAATAGAAATAGACTATTCTATACCATTACTATCTAAATATTGGATAGAAATTTCTCTTATTGTTTTTGAACTTATTTTTAACATTATTTGATACACAGAAGAGAATAAGAAGAATAAGTTTTAGAGATTTCAGTATTACTTAACACATATTTTAATTTCTCACTTATTTCCCCGTAAATATTATTTTGAATAAAAGACAAATTGGTATTTAATAATAAATTCTTCCAGGATTCATTTCTCTTTCGTTTTTTTAGAATATCTTTTTGATTTTAACTCTTTCATATATGAATTATTTTTTATAATGAATTTTTATTATGATACTCATTTTCAATATAAATGGAAATATCGTGCACAGATTATCCTTAAAGAAACATTTCTATGGCATGTCGCGTATAACAAAGTTAAAAACTCAATAATACATTTCAAATATCTTAATTAGAAAACTAAATAAATGATTTATAACTTTTAATAATATTTGAAATATTCTAAAGGGATTTACATATTTGTGCAGATTTAAATAAAAAATTATTTACATTAATTTTTTATATTTTTTTACAATATTCAAGAATACTCCACTTAAACTACGAGAATTTCAACGCTATTTAGAGAATTTTTTAACCAAATAGAATAATTTTTATGAATTACATAGATTATTTCCTATTTTTAAAAAAATGCTTCTTTTATATACTGTAGAAAGTGAATTTTTTCATACGAATTAAAAATATATGTTTATAATTAAAGAAATAAACATAATAAAGCTTCAAATAGCAATATAATATTAAAACGGCTTTTCTCTATTCATATGTAAGTAATAATTTTTAAGAAACGGAAAAGTAAATTTTAATTTTTTTGCAAATAACTGATTTTAAAAAGAATAATCAACATTTTCAGAAATACATTGTTGAAATTAGAAGGAATTATTAATTAATGGACACAATGATAGAACTTAATACGAACTATTATTATTTTTCTATACTTTTCTTTAGCATAAGCAATACAAAATACTAAGACATTTTTAAAAACTATTCAATTGTTTTATGAAGAAATCTTTAAAAAATTATCGGCAGGGAAAATTCGAATAATAGCTGATAATATTACAGAATATGCTTCTTGTTATTAAAGTTTTTAATTATTAATTACAGTATTCATTTGTATTTATCAAATATTCTTAAGTAATCCGGGTTTTTTAAATAAAAAATATCAGTTAGAATTTGTATTTCTGTTAAACCAATAATTGAACTATATATGTGTTTAACTGCAGACTTGTACACAAATAGCATTCATATTTGTTACATACCTATTCAGTTTAATCTATATGCCTTTCAATTATTTAAATAAGTAGAATTTTATTTTTTTAATCATGAAATAGAAAACAATGCAATGGCTGAATATGGTTTCTTGGATGTATTCTTCCAACAAACGTAAGGTACATGCACTCAAGTTACTGACATGTTCTTATACATATTTCTTCTTTGATCGAAATTATACGAATAGTGATCTGCTTATTATCATCTTAAACAGACTTTCATTTATATTTCCATTGGTAGAATTGTGGAAGCTTAACCTCAAATAAAAGATTAAAATGAAATCTGCTATGCTTATTTCAATGTATCGTGTCAGAACATCATTTCTTGAACGGCCAAGCACCGCGTGCTCGCGCAAGTTAAAATATATTTTTTATTCATTTTAAGGGTTTCATTGAATTGAGTCATTTTAATATTGCAAACGATCCAAAAAACTTTGTCTCGCATTTATTGCTTTAAAAAAAATCACATTTCTCATTTATTTCATTTCATATAATCACGTGCTCAAAATGACATTGTTCTAGGTTTTATTTGCTGCAGTCATTAGCTTATTATTTTTAAATTAGAGCTTTTGTAAATGGGATGATATAACGTTATTAAAAGCTGATTATTTGAGATGCTCATGCAGATAATAAAATTTTTATTTTTTGCCTACGGATAAAAATGTTTATTTTTCTCCTATGGGTTTTTGTTGACTCCAGGAAACCTTATCCCCAAAATAATATCATGTTCTGACATGAAAATAAATTTATTTTTTCGAATATACAACTATTGTATGAGGAGGTAATTGCCACACAGCTAAATTTGTATTTTTTGATCGAATCCAGAAAAACTCAAAAAAATCTTAATACCGTAAGACAAAAAAATTTAAGAATTAGAAGACCTAGAATCTGTCTTCTATTTGAGAGATTTTTGCGAATACGAATAAAAAAATTACCAAATTAGGACCACTTAAAAATTTTGATATATAATGACATGAAAGTAATTTTAATAGATATAACTATGGTACTTTTCGTGGTTTATTACCAGTAAAAGAATAAAATGAACTTTCTGAAAATTGCATAAAATATTATTCATTGATTCCATTAATTGGACCGATACTGTTTCACTGGTTAAGCAAATTACACTAAAAGTTTGAAGGACAATTAATGAAAATTTATCTTTTAGCTCCAAAATTTAAAATTTTGCATTTTAAGAAGTATGCTATTTTTTATAGTCTCATTTCTTTCACATAAGATTAAAATTCTTATATTAGTTTTTTTTTATCTCATGTCAGTGAAGTCCTTTTTTTTCCTTTGACTTAGAACATTTCCAATGATGATTTTAAAAGTAATTTTAGACTCTTTCTATGTTTCTAGATAATGATCTGATACTTAAATTAGTTCAATTGGGTTACTTCCAACTGAGAATTTTTTTTTAAATAACAACAAAAAATTCAGTTAAGCTTATCCTTAAACTATTTTAATAAATTTTTGTCAAATAAGTTTTCGTTTAGTTAACGCAATAAAATATTTCAGCTCAGCAGTGAAATTTATTGTTCTAAAATATTTAGAAAAAATATATTCCTAAAAAGTATTAAAATTCCTTAAAAAATTTGTTTGAAAATTAAATTAGTATCAACAAAAAAAGATAATTTTTTATGTCTAATTTTAAATAATAAAAATCGGTTCCATAAAATAATATTTGAACATGAGGTAACATAAGATAATTTCTTAATGTCAAATTTTAAATAACAAAAATTAGTTCCATGAAATCACACTTGTGGAAATGATCATAAAATAATTCCAAAATCTTGCCTAAAACTAATTAAATAAAATTCTAATAAAAAATTCAAAAATGGCTTACAAAAGATGCACATTTTCATCTTTAAATCTTTAAAAGCTTATTAGTACTAAATTTGATAGCTCTAGTTGAATTTATATTATAAGTATTACATTACATACACATTATTATGAATTATTTCTATTAAAGATTAATGGGGATTTCCAATGAAGAGCAACAAAAGGATTAAGTTATTGCAAAAGTTTAAGTAGTTTTAGCAACACTATTAATGATCAACGAATTAATTGTCAATATAAGGTTTCACAAAATATTATCTTTTTTATGGTTCTGTTGTTTTATTCCATATCACCTGTTTGCGGCTTAAATACTCTTTCAATTTTTTTATTCCTTTTAGTTAATACTTTAACTATCACTATTCAAAAATTCACGGAGTTAGGTTAAGTCATGGTTTAATTGTCAAGTTAAAAATCTTTATGTTGACGTAAACAGAGTTAATAAAACTAACGATGCAGAAAAAATATATTTGAAGAACACAAAGGCTATTATTCAAATAACAATAACTGATATCTTTATAGACATCATTTGCTATTAAAGATAACTCATGCTGAAAATTTTTGAGTTAACAAAAAGGTGCTTTGATGCAACGACTGAAAAATCATCGCTATTGTTATTTAAAGCTTCGACAGAAATTTCCATCCTGTATTATATAATGCAATTTAAGCAAAAAAAATTTAAAAAAGACTGTAGTCCACGTTAATAAAGTTCATGGAAATTTACACGACTTCTAAAACGATCGATCACTTTTATGTTTGTTATGTAAACTAAAGAATTTATTTTTAAACAGCCGTAGAAATAAAAATGTGCAGTGATGAAAATGGATAGGACCAATGATTTAAATTAAGATGAGTGATTTTAAATTTGGCAAAATCCCTTTAGTGAGCAAAAGATATTTTTAAACACCTTTTTTTAATGTTGAAATTCATGCCTGCAATACTTTATAAAAGCTGTTGTCTTTACTTACTGCACTTTTCAAGCTCGCTGACAGGCCTTTCAGCGATTTACGCCTATCGAACGTCTCTTTTTTTAGAAGTGTCCAATAGGGCCAAGACTAAGACTTAGCTGCACACACGTCACAACCTTTTTTATAGAGCTTCATTCATGCATTTTATTCATTCATTTTATTCAGATCATAATTTAGATCTGGAACACAGAGCGATTACCCTGAACCTGAGTGTAATACCCCCAGTGGTATTACAACATGGATTATGTTGAGAGCCTCCGTGTATATGGTGGATGAATTTCAACATCCACCATATACACGGAGAATCTTCGCCTAGCAGGTTCGATCTCGCAGCCCATGGGATAAAATCCAACACCCTACCAACGAAGCTATCCTTTCCATTACTATATAAAAGTAAATTTCTTTATATTTGCATAAATTTTAATAAAACAACAAAGAGGTGGAATTCTACATATAGTATTTTGAGAGACCAAAATTTAACAAAAAATAATAGTTTTGATTACAATATTGTAAATCAAATTTTATTTATATCTAAATCTTATGTTTTTTATATACTTATATATATACTCATATATATTACTTACGCACTTACATACATACGCATACATACTTATAAACAGAGAAATGCTCTTCCTTTTCATATGTTTGAACTGAAATTTAATAAATGTAAGTTTCTTATAATAATGCATTAAACATCATCCATCTGCCTCTATGCAATTTACTTTTATTACTTTCACATTATAAGGATAGAACAGGCCCCATATATAAGTTTTGTCCCAAATTTTATAGCAGTCTAGATGTGTTTTGTTATGAACATTAATCAAATTCCATTCCTTTAACCCAATGTTTTTTTTGTTTTGTTTTTTAATTTCTGTGCTCATATCTACATAAAAATTATTATGCTTGAAGAAATCTGAAATGTTAAGAGTCTTCAGAAACATGCGATCGAAATACTTGATGATTGCACTACTTCCTTTTTATATATCTATATAAGAAAAAATGAAAATCAGTATTTTTAAAACAAAACTAAGGTGAAAGGTATTATGCAGCTCTTCGTTTCTGCAATATATTTATGAATTATAAATCCTTTAATTTCAGTTAAAATGAGAATCATATCTGTTTTTATCACATAATATAGTTTAATTTCTTTTAATTATAATTAAAGTTGAGGTATATACATTTTAGATTAAAAAAAATTAAATATTTAAAGTGTTATAAGAGATTAAAGCTTTTGGAATCTTTATATTACTCTAGTCTAGAATTGTTTTTTTTTATTATTATTATAAAAAATAGTTCTAGAACAATCGCATTTAACAGAACATCTTCAGTTCTTCCTTAACAATCGCATGTAACAGAATATTTTAATGAGTAAACAAGTACTTTTTTTATTTGTAGGATGAATAACATTAGTAATCACTTACATAAAAAATATTCAATGTTAAAAAAAATTTGTAGGAAACTTTAGTTGTGTTCAAACAAAGTTTCATGTATAACGCTGTGCTCACAATGTTTCCAATAATTTTTAAGCATCTTGGTAACCATTAAAATCGTTTTAACTTAATGTCCTTATGTAGTCCTTTGAATTTTCCGTGATGGAATCATATTCCTAACCTAAATTACATAAATAACCCATTTTTTTAGTTTTTCAATTATGGAAAAAAATCCTTCTATTAAAAATTATTGAAGAAATGTAAACGGTTTTCATTCCATTCTGTTGTTGCTGAAACCCATTCAAAATTACTTTAAGTTTCGTAATTCATTTTATTATTTCACTTCATTAAGTTTCATAATTCAGAAATAATTGCAAAACGACTAAATTTATATCACTAAAAGATTTTAAATTAATGCAATAATGCAAAAAAAATTCTTCAATGATATTTTTGAAAATTATTAATGGAAAAATAAAAATCCCCTCTCAATTTAAAATTAATTGACCCTCAACTTAAGAAACTCTTTTAAATATATTACCCAGCTTATAAATGCTATTCTTGTTTTTATCATGTCCGAACATGATATTGTTTTGGGAATGAAGTTTGTGACTTCAACAAAAATCTGTTGGCGAAAAATTGAAATGTTATTATCTGCACGAGCATCTCAAAAAATCAGCTTTTAATAACGTGTTGCCATCACATTTACAAAAGCTCTTATATAAAAAATAAGTTAATTATTACCGTAAATAAAACCTAGAAATGTGTCATTTTGAACACGTGATTGTATGAAATGTGATACTTTTTAAATTATAAATGCGATACAAAGTTTTTGGTATCGTTTGCAATACTAAAGTGACTCATTCAATGAAACAATTAAAAGGAATAAAAACATAATTTAACTTGCACGAGCACGTGGTGCTTTGCTGGTCAAGAAATTATATTCTGACATGATACATTGAAATAGGCATAGCGGATTTAATTTTAATTTTTATTATTATTATTATATTTTCCTTCCTATTCATAGTTGTAGGTAAATAATATGACGAAAAGAACAATCAGATATAAAATATGACAGATCCATATTTTTAGAAGAAACATAAAGCAATAGTAAAAAAGGGATATTGTAAATTGTACTTACATCATAGCTATGATTGTTGGATCAGTATTCAGTAAATTCATATTTGGAATGACTTCTAAACCAGAATGAGCAATTCTCCTGTGAAAAGGTACAATAAATACAAAATCAGGGTTAATGGAACGCAATTTGATACAAGTTGTGTCAAGGTACTTTGTCACTTATCTCTCTGCATTACTCTATTTTCAAATAAATGGAAAATGAAATTAACTTCAAAATTTCTCAACTTTTTCCTTTGAAATCTACACAGTTTATGTATATTTTTAAGTGCAATTGAAGATTTTATGCATATAATATTTATACAAGAATGATAAAAGATTAATTTGAAGAACACATAAATTTTAAATTATTAATCAAATTAATATATATTGTAAATAAAAGGAAAACTCAATATTTGCGAAATATTTATAAGGAATATTTAACAAATATTAAATATTTTTTTAAAAAAATTAGTTTAGAATTATGTCTCATATGTTCGATTCTAGACGATTTTTTTTGATTTATTGAAAAATTTTATTCGAAATTTGCATTTTTTTAAATATCTACTGTTTTTTGTTGGGTCGATTGTTAAGAGATAATTTTGTCATATGTATGACCTCTAGTTTAGATGAATGAATTATATGTTGTAGACCATGTAACTGGTATTATTTGAATTTAAATACCATTAACAGAGCAAGTGAATAATCTAATTAATCACTCATTAACTATATATATATATATTTTTCAATTTTTAACGTTAACGCAAATAGTCCTATATACAGACAACTATATTTCACTTTCATTATTAAACTTTCTACTGTTAAACTTTTCCTTCCTTCCCAAGAAATTAATATATTCATCCAAATTTTTAAATAGTTTTCAATTTCTATTTGTTATCAATTAAGGAAACTAAGAAGCTAAAGTGAAATTCCAATCTTTCTGTTCAAATCTTTTTATTTTTTATTTGTCTTATTTTCGAGGTAGAACAATAAATTCTTCATTTTTACGTTTAAAATAATTTCTTATATTTTAAGATTATTAATTTATATTTAAATGACCATCGTTAAATGTAAAATGTTTTTTTTTTAATTTTACATTTAACGGTGTTTTAAATCTCTTATAATTTATATTAATAAAAAGGTTTTTATAAAATGCCTTTAATCAATTTTACAATAATGCTTCTACAAAAATTAAAGGAATATTGAATTTAACTTTAAGGTAATGTGTTTAACGCAATTTAAAAGAAATTCACTGAATTTCTAATCTTTAATTTAAGATATAAATTTACAGTCTTATACTCTGTACTATTTCTGACATGAAATCCCATGACACTACCGATTTTACAATTAATTATTTAACTTTTTAAAAGTCCTTTTTTAAATTTTTATCGTGGAAAATATTTATTATTATATTCTATGTAATATTTATTAAACTAAGAAATTTCAAAGAAATCATGACAAAAGCAATGGATTATGCATATATTTTATAAAGTGATAAAAATTTCTCTCTCTCTCTTTTATATATAGAATAAATTTTAATTGCAAGTCAAAAATTAAATTAAAACAAATATAAAACGCCCTGCAAAATCATAAACAATACAACAAGTTTAGCAATGCTATTAAATCGTGATAAAACGCTTTCAAATAAACCGAAAAGAATTTCTCTTTCTGAAGAAATGACATAAATTTCTTTCTTCCTTGCTAACTTGTTTCCATTTCAGTTTTATGAAGCTGACCTCAATTTTTATTGGTTTTGGCTTTGTTCCCAACGGTCTTTATTCGTTTTAAAATTGTTTCTTTCAAAAGGTTGAAGCATCGAAGTTTCAAAAAGAACTTCATTTCAAATTCTTCAAAGTCGCTATGTAAAGCAGTTGCCAATTTTCCATAATTTCTAGAGTAATTTGGCATGAAATCGGAAGTTAAAGATTATCATACATAAAGTTTTAAGTGCCTTTGTACCGGATGTATGAACAATTACTTAAATAAATAGGAATAATAACATAATAATGGATAAGGTCGAAGATTTTCTGTATCATGAAATTAAATTTTATTTAATCAATATGAGTAATTACATAAGTAAGTTTAAAATTAGTTGATTAAATATTTACTTTCAATGATAACCATCTACGTCGAGTTAAAACAATGCAATTTCAGAATATATTAATTGAAAGAGTTTAGTAGGGTCCGTGAAGTTGATTGGAATAGTTTAATAGGGTCCGTGAAGGTGATAGGAATAGTTTAGTAGGGTCATTGAAGGTGATTAGAATAATTTAGTAGGATCATTGCAGGTGATTGGAATAGTTTAATAGGGTCATTGAAGATGATTAGAATAATTTAGTAGGATCATTGAAGGTGATTGGAATAGTTTAGTAGGGTCATTGAAGATGATTAGAATAATTTAGTAGGATCATTGAAGGTGATTGGAATAGTTTAGTAGGGTCAGCTAAGGTGATTGGAAATATTGATTGAAGTGCGTGCAGGTTGAACTTGCTGTTTTGATGAAAATATGTCTTCTTTAAGCTATTTTGGAGGAACAGCCTTAAGATATTTGTAATTACTTTTTCTACAGTGAACTTTTCTTATGGATATTTTCTTTATTTGCAAATGTAGCTAGAAAAACTGAAAGCAAAACTTTTAGTTATTTAATTCCTACACCTGGTTTAGCGTGGTTATTTACTTTCTACATCTGTTATTGCAACGGTAAATTGCCAAGTTATACAAAGGGATCTATAAGGTTTAATGGTTTCAAGTAATATGCATTTATCATTCTTGGATTTTTAATTGAGAAAAACAGAAAAGTTCTCACTTATTTGTTACAATTATCATATTCTATATTGTTCATGTTTTTGGATAATGACAGGAAGTGATATAAAGTCTAGGAATATAGTAACATATCACCACCCATTAATATTTATTATTTTATATCAAATTCACAACCAATATTTCAAAGAATTTACTTTTTTTATGTGATCTATCTATATATAAAAATTATCGCGTGATAAAGCTAGTTATTATAACGGTTTGATGTGGATTGAAAACGAGGTTAGAAACTAAGCCGACATCGATACGATCGAAAGATACGAACTCCTTTTATAGATATTCTCTTCACAGATTGTTTGGAAAAAAAACAACTAACATTCGACTAAACAGGCATTTAATGGATAGCATACTGATATATTAATCAAATTAACTTGCATTATTTGCCAATAATTAGTCCTAAATGAGTCTATTATCTTTAATGAAATACCTAAGCTAATGATGTAACAAGTAATATAAAAACAATTTTTTTAATTCAATTCCTACTCAGGTCAAAAAAGTAAATTTTTATTTCAGTAACATTTTTTATTAATTAATTAAAATTACAATAATTAATTTATCAAAAAAGGATTGATTTTCGCAGAATTGAACTCGCATTCTCCACCTCCAATTGAAAAATACTGGAATTCTTGCATTTTACCGATTGAATTAGCCTTTTTTTTCTTCAATTTTCATTATAAACTGTTAACTCTATTTAAAGAATTAAAAATTAATTAAATTTAATTAATGAATAAAAATTTGAAAAAACTGTAAACAAGTTTTAAAAAATGTATTTGAACTTGAGCGGATGAATAAAAAGTCTTTTATTAACGATTGAAAATGTGAACAAGATCTATATAGGGAGAGCGTGAACGAATAGAATGAATTGAAAATAGTTCAATGGTATAAATAATAAAATATATATTAAAAAATCTATATTCTACTTACGAAAGCTAAGTATAATAACTCTCATGGAGGGCATGTAATGCAACAGGAACATAAAATCAACTACTAGTGTTACTTTCATGATTATTGTAATAAATTTGAGCTGAGAGTTATCCATAACTTATAATCGTATTTACCCAATTTCTATCATTAATTTTATATTTCAGGCTAAAAAATTAAAAATTATTAAGTTTATATATGATTAAATTTTAAAAGAATATTTTTATCAGAGTATTTTATTTCAAGTGTACTTATCATTTTAAAACTATACAAATACTTTTTGCGTAAAAGTTTCAGTTCTTTTTTTTTCTTTTTTTTTCATAATGTCAAATTTCATTTTTCCCTCTGTGCACAGCACCTTAAATAGTGAATGAAAAGAGGACAACTGAGCAGAAAGATTTTCATTTCCGTTAGGTATTAAAAAATATTAATGTGGTTTTTTTTTGGTTGCATTTCCAATGTTAAAACGTCGCAAATGGATGGGAATTAGGTACTTACGTATTATAACGTCCAACTTTATCGCCAAATTTGAAGTCGTTACCAATGAATAGCTAAACCGCCAATTATGGCAATCCAGCAATGGTGTAATCCATAGACCTTTATCGCCAAATTTAAATCCGTCGCCAATGAGTTACTAAACCGTTGGCGATCGTTGTTGAAGACGGTATAATACTCAATTACCAGGAATTGTTTGAAGTATGGGCTGGTAATAACCTTTTGAAACTAATCAAAACGTCTCTGTTAAAACGACAACGATTTATTCATTCAGTTATACGATTGTTAAGTCAGAGTGAATGTTTATCTTTATAATTATAAGACAGTAAACACTATCATTTCATGCATAGAAAAATTGTACAAATTTTATCCATCAAACATTAATAATCTCCTATTGTTCGTATAATTTTTTTGGAACTACACATTTGTTAACTTTCCACATATTAACCAGGGAAAATCGTAGGGAGGTCAATTCAACAGAAAATATATACCCAGAGTATTTTTTTTTCTGAATTTAAAAAGAAAATAAAAGTTTCCCACATCCCTCCCACAGAACTAATTTTATCCTAATTGATTTTCATTTCTTTGATCCGTGTAACCTTTTTATGTGGGAACAAAAACCACTCTTGTGTAAAGATAAAAAAAAGCATTAGATTAGCAACTAAATGGGAAATGGATCGATAAACAAATGAAAGGTAATTGCAGAAATTTAACATACCTATTGTGTTGCTTAGTTGATGCCCATTGAAAATGTATTTTTTAAAATTAAATACAACTATAATTTTTTTTCACAGTTGCCGTCTACAGATGTTAGCGAATTTCATAAATAAAGCGTTTCTGTCCTGAATTTTTGTTATAAAAACCATCTGTTTTAAAAATAAACTATTTATAATATAAAAGCTAAAAAAACAATATTAATAAAGTCAAGTTTTAAAATATTCTCCTGCTTTGTAAAATTGAATTTAAAATTAAATATTATTTGTCTAGGTATAAAATTAAAATCTCAAATGATTATGAAAAAAAGAAATTTTGTTTTTGTATATATATTTTATTCAATTGTAAATTTTTGTGTTTATTTTAAATTAGAATTGATTTGTTTTGTTTTATTTTTTGCTCTATTTTTTCAAATTTGATCTAAAATTAGAATTATCGCAATTAAACAAATTTACAGCAGTCAATTATTCCTCTAAAACGTTTCATATAACGGTTCTGAGATTTTTTTTGAAGATTTGCTAATCATTTAAATTTATTTCAAAATATTAATTTAGTGCTTACAGCATTTTAAAGCCAGGAAAATGAGCTGCAAATACACCACTTGTGATTACTTTTAGCTTTGGAGCTCTTGTAATATGCCTGTAAATAAAAAATAATTATATAAAAGGGAATTCCAAATATCACACAAAAATATTATGCTTATAAAATGCTATTTAATAAATATGAATGTAAAACTATTCAAAAGATAGCTTTGTGTTGTTTAAAAGAATATAAAATCCATACCTTTCCATATATGCATATTATATTATAAAAAATATGCATCAAGATCGATGCCTATTCTTTATATCTCTAACATTTAGATTAAATGCAAATTTAGAACAGGGAACTGAATTCGAAATTTTAAGCATAATAAAATAATAATTTTAAATGAATTGGCTGATAATCATATATACAGGAAAATTTAGGAAGGATTAATTTCAGAATTAAATTTAGAAAAAAAATAAATGATATTGTTTTGAGCAGGATGATTATAATTAAATTTATGATTTTAAGAATAGATAATTTTAAAACTACTGGTCAGAATGGCTTGATCGTGAGGCATTAGAATTTTTTCTGGCAAAGGAAAAAAAAAAGTTCCAAAATGTTCCAATAGATGGTGCTGTCACAGATATGCAAATTGCTTGTACTTGGCATGCACAACCCGGATATAGCTGCCTTAAAAATGCAGAATACCAGCTCTTTGCCTGAATATCACCACAAGGAAAAAACAGACTAGGTCAATCTATCCGCAGAGGCGTCTCCTACAACAATTGCTAGGAACGGAGGTAGCCCATTATGGTCGGGCACTCCATTAATCTTGCAAGATTGTCTTTGCCTGAATGCTTCATCATGACACTGATTATGAATGATAGAACTCTGCATTTGAAGCTTTTATAAAAGACCGATGATTGATCACTTACAGCTTTCTGAAAGTTTTGGACATTAAAATCGGATTAGATAACCACAAATGGTTTGATTGAAAAAAGTATTGCTAAATTCAAAGAGATCGATTCATTTCGCATGACACTGGGTAGAGGAAGGAAACCAGTTTTGATTTGGAAAGTGATAGATGTTGCTGCAGCATTACAAGAACAGATTAACTGTGATGCTGGGATCAGCAGTGCACGGGAAGTTGGTCGAATGCTGGAAATGCTAATCAGAACAGTGTGTACATTCCTACACAATATCTTGCACAGATAATTCATGTGCAGCAGTTACTACCTATTGACCTGGAAGAATATGAGGCCTTTGAACTACGATTTCTTGTCCATATAACAATGAACCACGAATGGTCATGGAGCATTCTGTGGTCTTACGAAGCCCACTTTCTTTTTCACGGTTTTGTGAAAGCGTACAATTGCAGCATATGGTTCACTGAAAGTGCTTTAGAGTTAGAACCATTCCTTCTTCAATCTGAAAAGGTCACTGTGTGGTGCGGAATAACTGCAGCGTTTATCATCGGTCCGTTTTTCTTCGAGATCACGCCTACAGGAACGTTACCTGCACCGTTACTAACAAGCTGTATGAAGCCCTGTTGCATAACCATATCCTTCTAGCACTTTAACACAGAGTGTGGACTGCAGAGTGTGAGTCAGAGTGTGGACTGCACTATATGCATACAAGATGGCACTCCTCTGCACATCGCTATTCCTGTGAAGCAGCTGTTGAGTGCTCATTTCGGAGATGCTAGAATCCGAAGCCGCCATTTTTCAACAACGTGGCCGCTGCGCTCTCACGAATTAAAGCCGTATAATTTCTGGGTTTGGGAGTACTTGAAGGATGATTTTTATGATAGAAAATTTAGCAGACTTGAAGACTAGCTTCACACTCCACATCCATTGTATCAGTGTACATACCATCCAATCTGTTGTGGAGCAAGACATTTTGAGTTTCCATTTAGTAGCGGAGCAAGGCGGAAGGCATATCAAACTACTTATGACTTAATCACCCATCAGTAAGGTGTTTGTTCTATGAAACATTTTTTTTGTCATTATCACTGTTGTCGCTATAAGCATGTATTCATTTAATATCGCTAATAAATTTTTAGTTTTAAGACCCGCTCCTCTACTTCCAACAACAACGATAAGAAAACCTGCTAGGAGGCAAAAGGTCACCTGGTACCAAAGGGGGCGAACCACGGGAGGGCCGAGGAAGAACCGAGAGGAGACAGAGGAAGGACGAGCGTGGAACGAGGGCGGTGCGATTCGCCACGAGCGAGAGACTAGCTTCTTCTTCTTTTCGTGTTTCATTTCATTTTTAATCTGTTGTGAATATGTAAAAATAACATATTAACCCAGAACAAGATTGTCTCCTTCATTATTTCCAACACAATCACCACGATTGAGGTAGTCAACGACCGAGATGGAGTTAGATATTTAAACGACCATTCAGGCCTGGCGTATAACCGGACTCAACGGTCTAAAAGTGCAACTAGAAAGGCACGTGGGAAAGACGAAGGAACTTTACTTTAGTAAACCCCTGAACCCTATTGTTTTCTTTTGGCTAAAAATATTGCATTCAATTAACTCAGTTTTAGTCTTTTCTTTGACACCGCCGTCTATCGACAAACTTTGAAACTTGTTTGCTCTGCAAAAATATCAATTCATTCTGAGCAGCAGTTTTAAAATTATGGATTTTTGAAATCGTAATTTTAATTATAATTTCCTGTATATCTAATGAAAATTTAATTACTACCAAGTACCATAATTATAATAATTTTTTGGCTTTCTTTGTTAGTAAGAATAATATATGCACATAAACATGGGATCACATTCCTATCTTAAAGGCAGCACTATTAAGATGCTTTGAAAATTTTGAACATTAAATGTGCCATTTTAAAAATTATTATTCCAATGGAAGTTTAGTACTAAAATTAAACAAAAAAAATCAGTCACTACTTGTGATTTCTCTTACATTAAAAAAATTGAAGAATCTGACATTTAACTAAAACTTTAATTATTTTCTATCGACAAAATATTTTTAAAATTCTGTTTCTATTCTTATTATAATAATTTGTGCACATACTTTTAAGAAGAAAGTTTTGAATATGAAAAGATATTTATAGAGATCGATTATAAGTGTTGGCATCTCATTTGAATAAGTAACCATCTCCTACCCAAATGAAAACTTTATAAATAACTCGATTTAAATATCTTGCACTTTAATATTTTATTTATAGAAATAAATTCAAGAGCAATTTTAAACGTTTTACATGAGTATCAGGAATAAAATAATAAAATGGCAGGATTCAATGTTTAACTTAAAGATTTTTATTTAATAACACTTTAATGTTACTTAATTTACATAACTTATGCATCTTAGCTAAGAATAAAGACAAGAATCCACCATTTGTAAATAAATATTTTAATTTCAATAAACTGGGTACCATTACTAAGTGTTTAAAATGCTTTTTTGAAATTCGTCTATTATGACTAACATCAATCCAGGGCAACATTAATTAAAAATAATGGTTTTAAAGAATATAAGATTGAATAAATTTTTGAATACTGTAGAATAAATTTTGTTAAAGTTTGATAAAAGTTATAATTTTACCCCATACATTATTATGAAATTATTTTATAAACTTCAAATGAAAGAAAATAACATATGAAGATTTTTTTAAAATCATGAGTAGAATGAATACTTACAGTGTCCGCATTTTTTTGCAATCTTTTAGAGCATTAACTTCTATTTCCCTCAATTCCAAAGCATCTTGAATATGCCTAAATAAAAAAAAATATATTAGGATGAGTATAAATTCCTTAAATCCTAAATTCTGTTGTTCAAGTTCTAATCAAAAATACAATCAATAAATGCAAAATCTTAAATAAACATTCATAGTGTCAGGTTTACAATGAAAGAATTACAAAAATTAATCTTAGTAATAAAAGGAAGAGAAAATAACTTCACTGAAATATACGATATAACGAGGAAATATGAATATCAAACAGATTGAATTTAAATTATTAACTATTAATACTAGAATTCAAATTTAGATTAAAAATTGCTTTTCATTTAAACAATTTCTAAACCAGAAATTTGAATTGAAAATCTGAAGTTTATAATGATGATTAATTATCAAGTAATGTTTGTAAGAAGATACAAAAAGTATGTGATTTCCATAGATTGTTGATGAGTCAAATTTCCCCTGTTTCCAAGAATTTAAAAGAATTAACAACAATACATAGTAATTTTGAAATCTGAAGATTTAAAAATTTCATAACTAGGTATAAAACGAAAACATTTCTTGTAAGCAAACGCACGCATACAAATTCTTTTTCAAACTATTTTATTTATTATTAGAAATATATTATTATTATTATTTTTAGAAATATATTATTAATAAATGTAGCACGACTTTAATAAAATATTATTTTAACCTTAATACCACATTTCATGGATGCCTTCTGAATAAATATTTTCTTTGAAACCCAGAGAAATTGGAATGTTTGGAGATAACGCAATTCTTTAAAGTTTTCACAAAAGATATATTAGCTTTGGAGAATAAACTATTCCTTTAAACCAACCTTTTCAAAATGTGAGGAAGTTTTTGCTTTCCTAAAACTCTGCAAAGTAAATTAATTGCGAAGCATTGATATAACGTCTGTTTGGATATTTTTTGCTGACGAATGAATTGTATCTACTTTTTCAGTTTTCTTAAACGATTTTACTTAAGTTCGCATACTTCATGATTATGAAGACGATATTTTATTGTACATTTTTCCCTTACTGCCTTATTTTCCAAGTTAGGATACCTTAATTTTTAGTTCCGATTAGACTTGACGTTATGAATTACAAAATATATGACAGATTTAAAAACAGAAGATATGAATTTAAAAAAAAGTTTAAAGCACCACTATAACAGCGTAATCAAAAGTTTTATATAATAGTTTTCTTCGCTATTAGCTTTATTATACAGAAATTAAAATACGTGATAACTAAAAAGATATTATTTCATAATCACTGAATATAAATTATATATGAAACTGAAGATCTAATTTATTTAATATATCTTTAATAGAATCTTTTTTAATGCACAAAATTAAAAATAGTATGTACTAAGAAGTATTTAAGAATGTATTTTTAGAATATTACTAATATGAATTAGAATATTTACTCACCTAGCAAAATGTTGAATTAAATTAAATACAAATTGAAATATTAAATTTTAGAAATCTAGAATATCAATAAAAGATCACTTGTTTAATGGTTTTATTTTATAGGCTACTTCGATTATAGGTGCAATGTCAACAAATAACATTGTTTTGAAATTTTGGTTTATGTTCAACAATGTTTAACGTTTTCGAATTAGGGAAAAATAAATAAAATAATTTTTATTGGTTTTTATCAGTATGATAAAAAGGAAAAAACAGTGTTTTTTTAAAATAAAAATTTGCTGATTCAAACGAAAATCAAAAACGAGGAATGATTAATCAGAGCGTGAAAGATATAAACTCACTCAACTAAATTTTTTTGAAGTCATTAAAAAAACTTAATAAAAATTTATGTAATAATTAAAACTAATCGTCATTTTGATTGCAGTTTAATTTATTTAAATCATATATGTCAACAACTCGCATTTTTTCAGAATTTTTTTCATTTTTTCTTGTTTTTTTTTAATTTCTTTTTCTTACTCCTTTTTATTTAATTGACATTTTTCTGTTTATTTTAATATATATATATATATTTATTTATAATACATTAAGAACATACTAAAGTGAGACTTGTTCTGCTTATAAGTATTAATAAATACCTTAGACTGACATTATGCTTTAAATGGAAATTTTTTTCTATTTTTGTACAGACGACTCCAAAATCATTTCACAGCAAAATAACCAATGAAAGACAGATTTGAATGAAGCAATTGATTTAATTAATAAATATTAAAACGCTTAGATCCTCACCTTTAATTTTCAGAATCTCAATCTTTAAAAATCTTTTCTATAACCTTTAATTACGTGCAGTTTCTGAATTACCAACGAAAGTTATTACAGATTATATATACAAACTAGAAAAAAAGACATAAAATTGAATTCCTTTCCTGGAATTCAAGTAATTTTTTTTTAATTGCAGAGTATGACATTTCAATTATAAATATGAATTCTTTAGTTTTTTTTTATTAATTTATTAAAAACTAACTTTCTTCATTTCTCCGCCACCAAGTAAGTAACAAATTTAATTCTATTTTCTTCGTGCCAATGAAGTTAGGCTTAACAAATTTTCGGCCGATTATTTCAAACGATTTGGTTTATTTTCTTAATATTTGATCCATTAACAATCAAAAATTGTTAATTAATCCTTTTTTGGATTCCTTTTGAAGTACTTTCGAATTAAAATAGCACAGTATTAAGAAAAATAAAAAAAAATTCTTACGTATAGTGCGTTACCCCACCTGGAGTAGAAAAATCAACGCTAGTATAATTTGTTGATCAATTATTCATAGTATATGTATTCTGTTTGTTACGGAGTTGGATTCACATTCTTTCAGCTGCGAGTTCGACCCCGACAGCTCTCTCTCTCTCTCTCTCACTGTGTGTGTGTGTGTGTGTGTGTGTGTGTGTGTGTGTGTGTGTGTGT
>JAOUZG010025633.1:4830517-4913128 GCA_026289955.1 Argiope argentata
TGTGTGTGTGTGTGTGTGTGTGTGTGTGTGTGTGTGTGTGTGTGTGTTTTGCTAACTCTATCTTGGTCACAAAGTCCTTCATGTCGAAAGTATTACCACTGGGGTGCTTGGTCAGAGTTGATGGTTCTCTGCTTCAGAGCTAAATTACGGTCTGTGCATGAATGAATGAAATCCGCCCTGTAAAAAAGGTTTGTGACGTATTAGTGCTAGAAATCAGACTTCCACCCTCGGGTTCTCACGGATGCATACCCCCGGAAGCAACTGCACTTCTTCCTTTGTAAAACAGAACACGAGAACAACAACAATCGTAATCTTTTAATAAAAAGTAACTAAAATATTTAAAAAATCGTTGTTGGCCTTAGTAGGAATTGACCTTTATAAATTACTTATTTTTCAGAAAAGAGTTTGGAAAACTATTTTGGAATCATGTGTACACTGAACCAAGAATATATTTTTATCCCTATGCGTAATGTCTCTTTTTCGAAACAAAAGCATTATTTGATGAAAGCCTATTCTACAATTTCAAACAATTTCACATCTTTCTTCAATGTCAATTCATAAAGCTTTTATAGAAATACTTATCTGGTATGAACAAAACATAATCAGATGCATACATTTCTGCTAATATGGTAAGGTTTTTCATCGAACGTTATCATTTTATAACATTTTTTCTGCGGTTCTATTTAACCACTATTCTATGTGTCATTATTCGAACTACGCTACTTCACCAAAGGTAAACATTAATGTGCTAAGCAGATTTTGCATTGAATAGTACTAACGTAAGGCTTAATTTTTTTCAAAATTCTTTGCCAGTAAATTTGAGCACATAAACAGTAAATCGCAGCGAGCTCAGTAATACAACGTTAGTAGCAGACGTAAACACAGCTCACTAATAGCAAGCAAGAAAAGTAATCTTTTAATCCAGAGGGACGCTTGTTTTCCGAGAGGAAACTGCCAAAACAATGGCAAAACGTCCCTTATATAGCCGAGAGAGTGTGTACCCAAAAGCACGCGCTACTTCCAGCGGTATTCCTTTCTCCAAACCAACCCGGCTGGCGCGAAGCTCCTCGCCAAACACCGCCAACCTCGGCGATCGCTCGCTCATACCAATATATATATATATATAAACCTTATGTTAAAACTCAATTCTGCAGAAATCCCTCTAAAATAATAATATTTTAAATTGTTAATACCTTAATCCCAATTCTAAAATGATAATGGTATAGCATTTTCATTTTGAATATATTCGGTGCATTTAAAGCACTTTTCATTTATCTAAAACAAAAAAACGCTGTGATTAATAATTGTGGATTTAATCTATCCATTTATGAAAAAACCAAATTTTAGAATTTAATCTTTTAATTCTTTAAACGTTTCAGTTTTCACCTTAATTTTTGTAAATTCTTTTAGAAAGTTCAAGAATATTTTAATTCTTGTATAGTTAATGAAAGTAAGTAGAAATTTTAATTACAATTCATTACAAAAATTGAAAATGAATTAATCAATTGAATACATTCTATAATCAATATTTAAATAAGAGTTAATTTCGTACTATCCTTTAAGGAATAATCATGCACATTTTTTATGAAGTATTGTGTGTATTTATATTGCTTAGAAATTATTCAAGAACCGGAAGGTTTAAAAAATAAATTGCTCTAAAAATTTTAAACTGTAAGTTGTTCGAATGTGTTTTTTATGTTTATCTTTCTTGATAAAGTTTGCATTTGAAACTTCCATTCTTTAGGTGATTAATCTTGTTTTAATTGACCTTTTAAAATAAGTTTAGAAGTCTTATAAAGTTGTTTTAATACAATAAGTCGGTTAATTACTAAATAATTATGCTAACGTAGAAAGGTGTTCCCCTTTTTATTGAATTTATCACAGTTATAGCCGAATCATGTAATTTTTTATGTTATACAAAGAAGAAATTTCTAAAGGAAGGTTGATTACAGAATTTTCCTCAAGATATTCACATTATTTAACATACTAAGATTCAGTTATTTATATCATGGCTAACTATTGTAGTAAAAGTTTGAAATTTTCTTGTTTAATATATAAGTGTTTGCAAACTATTTTACTAAATGTAACTAACAAGATTGGGAGGTTATATAAAAATTAATGCATTGTTTTTTTTTCAATAGTATATGTATAGATCCAGCCAATATAAAATCCAATTTCTTATGCTATTTTCTTATCTCTTAGCAGCTAAAAATTTATGTTTATTTATAAAGATATAATATATTTTGTTTATCTACAAAGATATAATATGTTACGCTTATCTACAAAGATATAATGTTATGTTTATATACAAAGATATAATATGTTATATTTTTTACAAAGATATAAAATTGTAAGTTTATCAATAAAGATATAAAATGATATGTTTATTTATAAGTACATAAAAGGATATGTTTATTTATAAAGATATAAAAGGATATGTTCATTTATAAAGATATAAAAATCAGTCTTTGGGGCAGATTTATAACATATGTTCTATATAATTTCAATTTTTGAAGCCTTCTTTTTGTTAGTCAAGTAATTTAGAGTTAAAATCATGCAAAAATACTTATTATATTACTAATCATTTTAAAACGTCTGAATTTTTCATTAATAAGGTAAAGAGTAGATTTTTAGTGATTTTTTTCCCATATTTTTTCACTCTATATAAATCAAGATTTAGAAAACCATAAAATTCAGAATTTTCTTAAAGGTATTTTTCATGTACTGTTTATATTGCTGTTATCATCTCATTCATTAAAACTTGGATAAATGTGACATTTTTAATTGAAAATAAGTTTAATTTTCAATTATACGAGATATATTTGTATCATAATTCTTTTAATTTTTTTATTAAAATATTATTTATTTATTTAGAAATGTGCTTTTAAAATTTTGCTAGTTCATATCTTTACTTAGAGTTTTTTAAAAAAAACAGTATTTTGTCAAAGAACAAAACATAAAATTACTTACAGATCTTGCAGAGTAGGGGCGACACCTTTTAGAGAATCGTTTCTCAATACTTCAATGCCAATGGACGTCAATGTTCTGCAAATAAATAAATAAATAAAATTATTTATATATAAATATTAAATTAATAAAAAAACGTTTAAATTATGATAATGTTTAAACAAAAATTCTATGATTATCTGGTTCAAATAAATTTATTATGAAATCAAGTACTTTTATCTATATAGAATGCAATTAAGAATAAAATGCCATATAAATTTTAGGAGATACGCATGAGAATAACAGATTGTGGCCAAACTATTCAATGATTAAATTTCTCTATTATTCATGGCCAAAGTTTCATTCAAAGAAATGGCTTTTCTAATACAATTCTTTTTTCCCAAACCGTATAATAAACCGAATATTAGCACAATTTAACGAACCTTTAAGGTCTTTTAATAAACACTGTATATCTCAAAAGCCAGAAAAATCATTAAAGTAAAGAAAGGTAAAATGAATACAGAAAAGTGGAATATATATTTCTTTATTTCTCATATGCTTTGCACAATTCATATCTGTGATTATTAAAGCAAATCGTCTTTTGAGAAATGGAATCAATGCTATAACCATTCAATATCATCCCATTTTCACGTAAATTTGACAACTCTTTTATATTCTAATAATATGACAAAAAAATTTGAGAGAGAAACGTATTTAGCGTGGGGATTACTTCTGATTGTTTATAGAACTCATTCTTAAATCCAAAGCTTATTAAATATTAATTGCCTTTTAGATTTTCCCCTTGAGTATGGTTTCGTATAGATTTGATATTTTCTGTTTTATTTTTTCCTATAAAATTCTAACCTTTGTGAAACAATGCATTTAGTATTGATATAAAATTCATACAATTTCCAAATATTTAAAATATTTATCCTCTTATTATTTCTGATGATATTCTATCTTTATGAAGCGACTTTTAATCATATACTTATAAAGTGTAATAACTAAACAAATCCCCAGTGTATGAACTTGACTTTTTTAAATGAGACCGGGTAAGTTGTTGAAGTTCTAATTCGTCAAGTATCATTATTTATATTTTTTGAAATCCATCATCCTATAATAGATTAATTTTCAAAATGTCAAAAGGTATTTTTAATAAGAATTAGTAATTTCAATAAGGCAATTTCATTTTTAATGATTACTTATAACATTTTTGCATGCAAAACAAAATGGTTGAATTCAGAGAAAAATCCAAGCAATTTTGTCTTGGTATTCTTCTGGAATGTGTTTATAAGAGAAATTAATATTCATAAAGGTTACGAAATTTACTTTACAATTAGTGAAGAAACAGGATTAGCTAAAGTTATAAATAATCCCATTTGTGCTGTATTAAATTAATAATGTAATAGGTTATATTAGTAATTATAAATTAATTTTCATTGAAGCATACATTAGTTATCTTTCAAGAAATTTCGAATTTTCTTTTTTTCAAATTCCACATTATTTTTGAATAATAAGATATCAAATAATAAAGCATTTTTTTAAATGGCCCAAATTTATTTAACAGATATTCGAAATAGAGAAAATTGAAAAAGGAATTTTTTTTTAAAGTAAGCTTATTATAAAGGGAGATAATAATTCTTTCAGAGTATAATTAATTCTCTTAGAAATTAGAGACTTTTTTCTTGATAAATTATGTCGAATTAATCGCATAAAATTTATCCCATCAAAACTAGTTTTTAATTCTTAAATTAAGAGCAATCCACAATGAGATTTCATCCAAAAATATTTTTGAAAATCATTCGATTATTATTAATTTTAAATAATGCAAAAGGAATTTTACTGACTTGGAAAATATTGGCCTTACAAGGAATATAATTTAATTATTACATCGTTATCCAATTTAACTTACTTTTCTTGATGCATGTAGATGTGTTTCACTAAAAAAATTAAATATAAGATATTTCATTGGAATACCAGGAAAAGACGGATAGATTTCTCGTTCTTAGATTTTGAATATTTTTTTTCAAAATCAACAATAACGAAACAACAATGCTAAAGCGAACATTGTAAATTTGTTCCATCTAATTTGTAGTGCGTTTGAGAAATTTGTGTTTATAAGTAAAAAATATTCCAAAATACCTTTCATGAGTTCAGGGAAATCAAAGTGTGTAGGCCGCCTTTTCTATGATTAAAAAGCTTTATATAAAACAAATGTAAGAAATCAAAAATGTTATTAACTCCATCAACATTCATTTTCACTAATATTAATTATTCAAACTCTTATTTGGTATTAGATTGAGAGATACAAGCAGCCAGAATTAATTTTTTTGATTAAAGAGAATAATCTTGATATTAAACAGAATAACTAGAAAAAAAAAACTTGAATTTCCCATTTTGTATTTATTAATAGGTGCTTTTGTACCCTTCCCACATTCAACTGATTGATAACATTGTAGTGAATGCGAGGAATATTTGCGTGTTCCGCCCACATACAGTTGAGATCGATACTTTGAATCACACATTATTAATTCAGGACCTCGATTTACATCGTAAACTATCATTGTTATATGGTTCTCATGAGATGAGAATAGTACATGGATATTAAATAGCCACGGCACATTATACCATTACTGTCCCACGTTTCACATACACAAGTCACCATCATTTGTGAAAAGTAGATAAAAGGACCAATTGTGAAACTTGTTGAAATGCTTCCTTTTGTGTAGTTATTGATTATTATTACTCTTTATTGATTACCAACGACGCACGCACACACACACAAAAACACACGTAATGATATTTTAAACTCTTAATTTAAATCCAAATTAATTTCTTAACTTTCGATTGAAGTTATCCCATAGTAACTTCATTCTAAAATTATTCTCTTATTTCCTGATCCATTCCAATTGTTTAGGTTTATTAATTCAATTGAAGTTTTGTAAAATTACTGAATCGGCTAAAAGCCGACTATTTCCCACACTACGAGTAAAGGGATAAAAATTCTTCAGATAAGCACATTCCTTAAAAAGATCCCTACAATTCCCTTGCACGAGATATACATGTTATTTACATGCGTCAAAGATCCCTATGAAAAATTAAAAGTACATATTCACAGGGATAAAAGTTCCATCAGTTTTTTCTCATTCCGTTTTGTGACGCTCTGTGTTGTGCTCGCTGCCTCAGCTTGTAAATAATGCGTGTTTCAAGTGATGGAATAAAACGAACTTAAAACTTTTAAATATCGTCTATATCTTCGACATTTTCTGTTTTCTACAAATAATAATTCTTATATAAAGAGAGAGAGAAAGAGAGATTAATTTTTTATATCTTTTACACAAATCTACATTTATTTTGTTCAATCACGATGAAATCTGGGTCATGTGTTCAGCAAGATAAATGCTAATTACTATCAACATTCTAAAGCCTAAAATACTACTATCTGGTTAAAACTAATTTTAATATCTAAAAACTACAAATGATTTAAATGGAATTTTGAAAAATACATATATTACCTTCTTAATCATAATAAATTCGTCCTCTTATGTTTTTTTATCATATGAACATAGAACATGATGTTTTGGTTTTGAGGTTTTTGAAGCCTCAAAATGCCTATCGCTTTTGAAGCATAGATTTTTCGCTTTTATGGTTGTTAGAAAATATTACAGAAGGTTGTCACATTTGGCTATTTATTACAAATTAAAGTAACAACATGATTTCCAAATTATTCATTCTCTAATTTCTTAAGAATTGTCTTAATTAGTTTGTCATTAACCAGTTTAAACCGGTTTGAAACAATCACGAGACTATCTGATTACAATGTTTATAAAAACGAATGTTTTTTCCTTTTTTTCATCTCAAAATCGGACTTTAAAACTCCATATATGAGAGGGCTGGGGGGAGAAATCTTCGTGATAGTTTCAAACTGGTTAATGACTTAAATTAAAACAAATAATGAGTAAAAAATAATAATGTTCTAACATCATAAGTTGGAGTTTGCGATTGTAAATATCCTTTTCTTTTTTTTTACCTGAATGTTATATACAATCACAATCATTTAATTTGATACAAAATCTGAATTTTTTTTTATATTTATGTTCAAAATTTAAACTAACTTATAAGTTCTGTGAGTATCAGTTTCGCATTGTTTAATTAATTAATCCATCCATCCATCCATCCATCCATCCATCCCATCCCATCCCATCCATCCAAGTATATGCGCTTTTTTACATTTCACCAGTACAGTTATTCCATGAAATTCATATATTTCAGTCTCAGCAAACAATAAAGCAAAGCTTTGTACAAATGCATTCCATATTAGAAGTTAAACACATAGGAAAGTCAATTAATTGGACAAGCGTGGTAATATACAAAGACTAATAACTGGTGTATATTTTTAAAGAATCTAAAAATCTCAAGTTTACAAGTATTGAATATTTCCTCATGAATACCTTTAAAAACTGTTTTTTAAATAAAATTAATTGCCTTAAACATTAATTTCAAAAAGGGGTTTTCTTCATATTCATCAAATTAACTTTCAATGTAATGTAGTTATGTTAGCATCTCATTTTAAAGAAACACGAAGACTACTTAGGGACAGACCTCGTCATTCTGAACAGTGCTCAGATGACGGAGACGACACATGAGCTGGTGTTAGCTTCTCCAATTTTTCATAAAACGCCAGTGGAAGAAGGTTGGGCTCGACATAATAAACGTGCACCTGACCAGCATAAACAACGGTTTTTTATGCTGTACGGTAGGAATCTAGCTCTTACAATCAAGCCACCAGGCTCCCACTTATTTTTCCTATTTTTTCAAATAACATTTAGATCATATAGTGAATAACCGTATTCTAAATATTCAAAGAAGCAGTAAAGACAGAAACTTTTCCCCCAATATTATATATATATATATATATATATATATATATAACCAGGGTTTATTTTAAAGCATTAGTTCAAAAAGCATTTTAATTTGTTAGTTTTTTTTATTTTGGCATTAAAAATCAAAAATAATTCAGGAAACATTTTAGTAATGCTGAAACTATTCAAATGCATTACAAAATTAACATTTTGATGTATGTAAAAAAAGAAATAATCATCTCGTGATATAAATTATAAACAAAAAAAAACAAATTTAAAATGAAATCTACGATCGCAAATTTCAAGTTATTATGTGAGAACATTATTATTTTTTAAGAGATTATTTGTCTTAATTAACTTAAATCATTAACAAGTTTAAAATGCTTTGAAAAAAATTGCGAAGCTTCTCTCTCACTAATAATTTTTTTAATTTCCTTTTCAATTATTTAAGCTGGCAAACAAAATTGTGGAGCTCGATCGATTTTGAGATTTAAAAAAACCATTAATTTCGACGGAGGTTTACTATTATTGGGAACTATTTAATATGTGATAAAATATAAGCTTAATATCTTCTTTATATCCATTGAACGTAATGCAGATTGATATTAAAATTATATTCTAATATTTAGGGTATTTTTAGAAATACAATTAGTAAGAATGCGCTTATAATATCATTAAAGAATAAATATAAGTCGCGTTTTACAAAAATACAATAATTAAAACTGAAATTTATTTTTTTAAAAAAACGATAATCTTCCGAGCGCGAGATTAATTACTTAAAAATAAGAAATCATAATCAAACTGGAAGATGACGTCATTTCATGGAAATGGCAAACAAAAAGCAATTGATAATGAATTTAATTAAGTATCTCAAACAATATTGGTAAAAAAACCTCAAATTTCTTTAGTTAGGTGAATCGCTATCTACTAATGAAAAAACGAAAATTTCTTTACTTCTAATTTCGGAGACACCATAATTTCTTATCCAAAACAACAACATGTTTACCCATGGTAATAATTCAGAAAATATATTAGTAATGCTGAAATTATTCACATGCATTACAAAATTAATCATTTGATGTATATATGAAAAAAGAAATAATTCTCTCATGATATATTTTATATATAAATATATACTAGTATTCAAATCTTTAATGCACGCATATAAGCGGGCACTGCAGGCTGTGACGCTAAATTAGCGTCCTACTTCCGAGTTTTTTCGCGACTAATATAGAAGAAGCTATTATCGTCGCCATTACAGAAAAGTACTTGAAGGAAATTAAGGCTCCTCGGCAATTAAGGAGAACTTCGAAGGTCGATCGATTGTGGTGAAGAAATTACCAGAGAGTAAAAAAAAAAAATTCATGGGATTTTAGAAGCACTATATAAGCACTTAAATGAAATTACCGAGATAAATTTAGAAAATTCTACAAAATGAAATTTCTCGATGGGTTCTTAAACTGACTTTTCGTTTTAATAATTGATTAAACTAATTTAGCGACGAAATAAAACGAACCGACAAAACTCTGTTTGCTAGAATAAATAGTAAAAGGAAAGGAAGTAAAAATTTTGAGTCTTCGTTCAAACAACTTAATTACTTTCGGATTTCTTTTTAAAATATTTGGGATAGTTTAGTAAGCTTCCATCCAGCGTTTTTTTTTTTCGACAGTAAGCTGCTATAAATATCATTTTATATTGGTTTCTTGGATAGGAGGGAAATCAACCAAACAAAACAAGGTTCGATAGTATATTTTAAAATGAATATCTGATGCGAATCAAGATAAAAGAATAAAAAAATATGTAATGAATTTTTCGATCGTAAATTTCAAGCTATCATGCTAGAACATTCTTATCTTTAAATCATTATTTATCTTAATTAATTTAAGTTATTAACCAATTTAAACCAGTTTGAAGCAATCAAGATACTTTCTATAGGTCTCTATGCCTTTATAATATGTATATAATTTTACAGAAAATGCTCGTAAAAAATAATAGTACATAAATTAATGTTCTAATGTAATTGCCATAGTTTTCTGTAAAATTAACTTATATTAATTTCTTTTAATATTACTTAATTTACATATAAAAACTTTTGTTGTAAAAATCAATTAAAATATCAAAAATAAAGAACAATAATCGGAATTTTTCATAAACTGGGACTTGATAAATTAAATATAATAATAATTATGCATTTAGTTAATAAAAGTAAAATCAAATTGAATTATTCTTAGTTAATAGCAGTTAATTTTAATTAGCATTAATTTACTCCATAGATTATCTGTTTAACCAACTCATAATACTTCTTCAACATTTTTCCTTTTCTTTGTTCTGTTTCTGTTAGATATTGTATAAAACTATTAAAGAAATGTTATTTTGTCATCTTGTTATTTGAGGAAATACATATCCTTGAAACAAAAATCAATATTTTTATATTTCAGTTTTAAGGCAAAATTTAACATAAGTTCATATGGCCACGCCTTGGTGGTATATTTGGTTGCCCTTATTAGAACAATTTTCTAAAAATAAAACTTACATTTGCCAGTATTCACATTCTTCATTCATTGTATTTACAAATAAAAGAAATAATATCAAAAATGCATGAAGTTTTTTTTTCTCACAATAAATTCACTGAAAACAAAAACTGTTGTGAAACATTCTTTTTTTTTTTATTTCATCAAGCATCTCAGCATACAAAAAAATGCAATTTTATTCGACTGTCTACTAAATTGGATGAAGTAATTAAATGTTTTTAGGGGAGTTTTTATTAGTTCTCAGAGTGATAATAGGGGAAAAAAACTTCTTTTGTTGCCTTCCGAAAAAAGAATTAAACACTTAATTATAAAACATACTGTAGAGGTGTAAATGAAACTTTAGATTTGCTTTAGGTTTATTTGTGTTTTATGTATCTGCATGAGAATAGGCTCATATTATTTGTATTTAAAATAAAACTAAAAGGAATAATGTATTTCGATGCCATACTTATTCTTTAACCTTTTTTCCTGGATGATTTAGAATTTCGATAAACATAAATCTAAAAAGCAAGCACTGCTTTGCAAACTTTTAAATACAGAGTGAATTTATTAAATTTTTAAAATATATTGAATCGTCTTTCCTAATACAGTTTCAGTGTAAAGTGCTACAAAAAATAATATAGAAATAAACCACTAACAATCCAAGTAAATTCTGAATAAAATCTGTAGAATATAATTTAATTTGAGATGATTTATTAAAATTGACAGATCTGAAAGAAGCCTAATTTTTTGTGTCTATCTGTGTAAACGTTTATAACATATTAAAATACGCGCAAAATACGATTTACTATGTTTTGTGTAAATAATTTTAAACCTATGGAGAATGTGTAGGTTAGGACTAATAGGGCCAAACTCGCAACGTTAGGGTTTGTGGCTGAATAACATAGCCACTATACAAAAGTAATTATTCTTGTCCAGAGGATGTTATCTGGAATATGAAGATTTCACCAAACACTCTCGCACCAGTGAATCGGTGGGAGGACGAACATTGTTTTTGTCGCCAAGTGCATGGTGAGAGTGTGTGATTTGTTTGCTGTTGTTTCTTATGTGACTGATGACTTGTGCTGCTGGTAGAGGGCGCCACAACAGCTGTAGAAGGTTGAGAAGTTTAAGATCACGGGTCACCATTTAGGAGGATGGTTGTTGAGGACTGATGGGATCGAGCTCGCATCATTAGGATTAGCATCCCAGTAACATAGCCACTAAACAAGTTACTCGTGTCCAGACGATGTTATCTGGCTTATGAAGCTTTCACCACAAAACCTTTATAAAGAAATTAGTATTTAGGAATGCCACGAAGTATGTGAAACTTTAAATTTAAATTAACAGTGAATAGTGAATATTCTGTAAATACGCAGTGCACATTAGTAAAATGTTTTTGATAAATATTTCTTTGAAATTCTATTATTTTCTGATTTAATACCTCTTATTGATAAAGCTAATAGCTGTTCTTTAATTGTTGAGTATAGTCTTTCTGTTAACTTTAATTAGTTAATGATGGCCTTGTTGCCACAAACGATGTTTAAATATAATTAAGCTGCTTTTATTTATTGCAGAGCCCTCTGATGGAAAAATAACTGAATTAGCATTCTATTTCCTAAATGGTTCACGATTGTTAAAATAGTCATTTATAAAATTATGACTCGTCTTCAGTTCAATTTGAAACGGTACCTTTAGAGCAATAATTCTATGAATAATACATGTAAAAAAACAAATTTTTGATGGTGATTTCCAACACTCACATTTCAGAAAAGCTTTGGAAATAAAATAATTAATTATCAGAAGATATTTTGAATTCCAAAGTTTCAAATTCTTTCCATCATTAGCGACACAGCATCCGACAATCGTTGTCCAAAATATGCATTTTTATCATGCTGTCTCTATTGTAAGGTCACAAATTTGAAAATTCGGGAATTGCCATAGGGTTTTCATCAATTTTGTTTTTATTGTTATTGCGCTTAAAGGGTCTATTCCTACAGAATTGAAGGTGGTCTATATTTTTTTTTCAAGATGGTTTCCTTCATTCATCCCTAGATGCCTCTGTAATCGCTTTAAATTGTAACACAAGGTTATTTTGCTGTACAAAAACACAAACTTTTTGATAATAGTTTACGTAATTCTCAAAATATTATAAGGTAGTAATTCATTCAGCTGATATTCTTCAAAATTATATTCATCTAGATCCATTCAACAGTTTTTGTCAACTTTTAATGCGTTCAAACCATAGTAAAATTCATTAGCTTTTAAGTACTCTTTTAACACTAGTTGAAGAATATTTCAGGAATATGAAAGCTATTCACTCTTAAAATGGAGAAAAGAAATTGCAATTTCCAGAACTTTTTTTTCCTATTATTTTATGTTTCAAATCTTAAAATGGCAATTAACTTGTTACATACTAATCTAGGAAACCAACTTGGAAAACTTATTCAGTGTCCTTACATCAGAAATTTCCATTTGGGTTACACATGCAAAGTTTCTTCGAATGAAATAATGGCGTTTTCTGAGCCCAACACAAACTGATAACAACCAAATGGCGATCTTAAGCTCTGATTAATTAAGCATGCAATTATCATTAATGGCGATCTAAATATTGAGTGTGCAAGAAATTTTTGTAATAATAATCATGTTCCCTTCCATATGACAACTTCGAATTTTTCTGATGTATTTATATTTATTGATTTCAAAAAATATACCGTTTCTGATATCCAATTATGATTTTTAAAGAATTTCTATTCAACGTAATGTAATTATATTACTTTATTATTACTATTCCTTATAAACAGAAATCTACAGTCATTTACTCATTTTAAACTTTACGAACTCATTAATATTCCTTTACAACTGAAACTGTCAATTAACAAATAATTAATTTTTGAAACTGCCAATGTAAGCCAAATTCCAAAATCTGTTGGATGCTAAATCTCTTATAGTGGTTCTGATTAATTCTTTTACAAATTGTTTATAATCGCGGGTTCACTGGAGATAAGTACTTGTGTTTCGTGAAAAATCATTTATAAAGAGTTTTAAAAGAGCACTTTTACTATTATTGTAAATATATAGCAATCATCTCAATATGTCTTAAGAACTCTTAATTAAATGATAAATTATTTGAGAATCTATCAGAACCCTTGTTAAATCGTTTGGTAAGTAAATTCTTTGTTAGTAAGAAATGTATTAATTTTACATGTTACAAAACTTGTACTAAATTAGCAATAAGAATTAAGTTTAAATCAAAAATCAAAAGAAAAAATTACGATAAATTACTGAAGAATTTTTCAAGGGTCACCCTCAGGCAGGGATTCCAACCAGGGATTTTTTCTGGGATTTTTGGGTGAGAAGAGGTCAATTCTTTGACGAAATGTCAGACCTCTCACAGAAAAAATCCCTGGTTGAATCCCTAGTGATTTTTGAAAAAGTATTCAAGCCGTATTCATCGTAATTTTTCCTTTAAATTTTTGCTTTAAACTTAATTATTATTTCTAATTTAGTTCATTTCACTTGTGTTCTAGTTGTAACAGCATTAGCGCTAAATACAACGTTTATTTTAATATAATGGTTCAAGAAATTTGTTTAGATTTATTCCATATTGTTTTTCTTTGATATGATAGTTAATTATAAAACTTGTATTATTATTTTTTTTCTCTAAAAATTAAACGTGAATACTTCTTTTCGTTATTATTAAAACTGATAATTGTTTGCAAATTAATTAATTAAACTTAACTTTTTAAATCTGGAAATGTAGGAAATTAAAATTTTTAACTCCTATTTATTTCTTGCAAAATGAATTTATTTTTGAAGTTTTTAATTTTCATTTAAATAAAAATTTCACTTTTTTTTACCACGTGAGAACATGATGCTGTTTTGATTAGGAATTTTTGAGGTCTCCAAAATTTACGGGCAAATAATATTTTCCCTGCCTTTTACCAGTATTGAAGTATTATTATGTACGTTTCTTTGAAAGCAGGTGCGTTTTAAAAAGATTGACGATCAACTATGACATCATATCTGTTATTTCATCTCAAAAATTTGTTTGTCAGTTAGAAAAATTAAAAATGAAAGTTTTAAAAAATTATATATATTATAGAGGGATAGAGATAAATAGAGAAGTCTTGTTATTTATAAAGAGGTTTAGACTAGTTAATGATTTAAATTAATTAAGATAAATAATAACAAAAACAATAATGCTGTTAGATGATAATTTGAAATTTAAAATTTAAATTTTCTTTATATTTTATTACTTTTTTTCATTCGTTCGTTCCGTCCTGTCTATTTCATATATTCTTTGTTAATTAGAAGAAATACATTCTATTAATTATGATGTTAAGTATCTAATATAAATTTATATTTCGTAAACAATAATTATTCCTTATATGTAATAAGATTCACCACATTACAACTTTCATTTCTTTGTTTAGTACAAAAATCGTAACTTGAAATTATTTGACTTAGTTACATAAATGCTGTATATTTATCAGGACATGTACACTAAGCCTAGTTGCTAGTATTCCCTGTTGAATCATTCTATATATGATACCATTCTCCATTATTTATCTTAATACCATTATTTAGTTATACGTATAAAATATTAAACATACTATATCCATGAACTTTTAAAGAATATGTAATTATCTCCTTTTAAATTGAATACGAAAAACTGAAAACATCAATTAACAATCTTTTTATTTAGTTAAAAGTTTATTTTATTAAAATTTTCAATCCAACTGAGCCAATGTATTATATATATTTCAAATCATTTTATTTCTTTAATCATCTAATTATGGTATTATCAAATCTCCAGTTAATTAAACAATTTTCTTGAGTTTTCTTCCAGTAGTCTCAAAATTTTCAAATTATCTGGAGCAAATATATCATAAATATATACTATTATTATAGATGGGAAAGCTTGGAGGGATTAGTGGATTACGTCAGAACAACTGAGCGAAAATGGATGAAATTTATCATCGAGAGAGATTATAGTCTAGAATAGGACATAGTCTACTATTTATTTCGAATAATTGAGTAATTAGTTTATTGTTAATTAAAAATTAACTCTACCACCAAAAATCTTCATTTTCCCACCGCCAAATGAGTAAAACGTCAGTTCGTTTGTTCTTTCCACACTAATTCAGTTAGGTTTAACATATTTTTGTCCAACTATTTCAAACGATTTTGTTTATTTTCTTAGAGTTTGAAATTGTTAATGAATCAATTTTTCGGATTCATTTTGAAATACTTTTGAATTAAAAAAAAAAACAAAATAAAGAAAATTAAAATGTTCTCATCCGTAATTCGTTTCCCCAACTGGTGTAGAAAATTGACGCATTTGCGTTGTACCAATTGCAGTTGAAAAATTATGCATGTGTAGTGCGTTGTATTTGTCGACAACTGTATTTTCATTTTAATTATAAGTTTAAAAAAGATATGTATAATGCTGCTTCTGCTATCAAAGTTTCGATCGATAAATACAATAGATTTGACCTGATTTTAAAGAAATATGTACTTGATTTGCTGTTATGATTTATTTCAGGTACAAACGGTAAATAAATTTTTTTAAGGTTAGTTTTGGGCCTGCCCATGCGTATGATGTCCCAGGTAAAAGCTGGTAGTTTTATAAAAATGTTGTGTTTTTTTTACATCTTTTATTGCAACATGCGTCAATAGCGACATGCGTCTATTAATTTAATGATGATTAAAATATTAATAAAGACATAGATATTTTATTTTATATTGGGAATAGTAACCATTAGGAATGTTAACTCTGGAACTTAACATGCTTGTGAAAATCCAGATTGATTGACTTTCAATTCCTTAAGAGATTTAGTTTCTAAATTTGATAAGAAACTACATTTAAGATGTTAAAAATATATAGCATATTTTATCGATACAGTTCTTTTCATTTTGCAATTACTGTATTAACCTTTCTTCAGCCAAATAGATTTCTTTTGAATGGATTCATTCAAATTTTGTTATATATCTATAGCTTTAATTTTAAATCCTTATACCGAATTTTCAATTTGACTCAAAAGAGTTTTTGAATACATTGAATATGTTTTATCCTTAACATACGCATATATTTTGACTTCTTTTGAAAAGATAATTTAAATTTCGTTTCAGAATATTTCAGTTATCAAAATAAAAACTGAGACAAAATTATTATTATTAAGAGCCAAATTAATGTCTTTCCTGTAAATGATCCGAGGATAAAAAAAAGTAATATTTGAAAGAGCAAAATGATCATAAAAACTACAAGGTAACTTATTCATTGTTCTTTTCCCTACTAACTTGTAGTTTTAGGGAATTCCAAGCAAGTTTGTTCTGACAGAATGGCAATGAATCTTGTGCGCAAAGCAAACAGGGACAGTTCTATTTCCGCGATCTTTGACTTCGCTTCATTAAGTGCATGTTGTCATCCATCAAGCGCCTTCGGGCAACTGGCGTCGGAATACAGTGTCTGGAGACTTATTCGAATAAATTAGCGATACTTTTTCCTATAAATAGTTTCAGCATTTGTTTTTCTTTATTATTTATTTATTTATTTATAATAAAGGGGGCTTTTTTGTTTTTGACATATAAACACATTTTGTGCCATTAAATATACCACAAGGCTTACAGCTGTAATTCGCAATTGATAATAGAATAAATTTCAAATATAAAGACATTGGCACAAATGCAAAGAAAAATGAGGGGTAAAGCAGAAAATTGCTCACATACTAACAGAAACACACTGTAGGTGATATACACTGAAGTGACAAAAGTCATGGGATAGCAATATGCAAATATACAGATGGCAGTAGTATCACAGCGAAAAAGTATAAATGTGCAGTTCGTTTCCCAGAGCTTTCATTTGTGTTCAAGTTATTCATGTGAACAGGTTTTTCGTCATTTATGGCGGCACGACGAGAATTAACAGACTTTGAACGTGGAATGTTAGTTGGAGCTAGACGCATGGGTCATTCCATTGCGGATATCGTTAGTGAATTCAACATTCCGAGATCCACAGTATCAAGAGTGTGCCGAAAGTATGAAATTTCAGGCATCCCATCCCATCATGGGCAGCGCAATGAGCATTTATGGGACATCATCGAAAGGTCCGTTCGTGCCCAAACTCCTGTACCATCCACACTTTCACAATTATGGACGTCTATACAGACAGCATGGCTCAATATTCCTGCAGGTGACTTCCAACGACTTGTGGACTCCATGACACGTCGAGTTGTTGCACTTCGCCGTGCAAAAGGAAGACCGACACGATATTAACAGTCATCCCATGACTTTTGTCACTTCAGTGTAATACTGTTAAAGAAGCATGATGAAATAAAAAATAAAATATTCAAAATAGAAATACAGAAGAATATATGCACATATTTCTAGACAAACATACTGAAGTAAAGTTTAATTAATACGGGGGGAATGCTAAAAATATACGTACAAAAGGAAATGAAAAAGGATTTGCTCTGCACAAAGACAGATAAATGAGAAGGACAAGTTATATTGTTCTTTAGATGGCAGTTATTGAGTTTACATCTTCCATGAACAAATTTGGTGTATTAAAATATCAAATATTTGTCATCCTGGACTGTACCACTGTAGTAAGAATATCTATCAGTCGGCGATAAATTGAATCAGTTTAAATATTCCTTAATAAAAAGTTTTCATGCCCAGTCAGGAATTCTATAAGCTTAAAATTTGACACAAAGTAACTAGTTTTAAAGCTTCTTCGCATAGATGGAATAAATTCCTTAGTGGGCTGCGCATTAGTAGATGCTTGATATAAAGTATTCCATTCAGATACAAACTTATCTTAGAATACATTCTCTAAATACGATTTCAGAATGCTCATAGGAATGAAATCAACCAGTGTTGGCACTTCCTTGGCAAGACAGTCGGTGCGTTCATTGCCAGAGATTCCCGTTTGGCCTCTAACAAAAGAAAAGGAAACTTGCACACCTCTGCTTCGAAGAAAACTCGGATATTGTCATCCTTATATGAAGATTAATTCACATTTTAGTAATATCCAAAACTAGAAGCCTTTGAGGATAATGATTGGGTTTAATTTCAATTGAATTGTTTAAACATAACCTCTGGTTCAGAATATCGTCGAAAATATTAAATTCTTTTACTTTAATACCTTTTATTTATTCTTTTTATTTGTGTATGAACTATTCCTGCATGCGACACTACATTTTTATTTCTCGTGTAAAATATGCATAAATGTATTTAAAGTAATTGTCTTTACTTTGAATAATAGAAAAAAATCCAGTGATTAAATATTCGACTGAACCGTGAAAACGATTTGGGCTTCATGCACAACAGTAAAAATAATTTTAATGACATTTAAAAAAGAATCTTATGCTAAAGAAATGTAAATAAAACATTTGCTGCAATTGAACTGGCATAATCGAAGGTATAATGTTAAAATTAAAATAATCTAAAATAACTTTTAAGAGAATATTTTCTTACGTTATAGTGGAAAAAATTAAAATCGGCTAACTTTTAAATTAATTGAAATTATGTTAAACATTTTTTTAAAAAACTTTTTTACTATCATATATATATGTATATGATAAATTTTGCAATTGAAAGTCAAATAAACCTGCTCTGTACAGCATACAGCATCCATTTAAATTTAACAAATAGCTAATGAATTAATTCTTGAATTATGTTCCTTGATTTAAATACGATGCAAAAATTTTAATAAGCAAGCATTTTGAAAAATAAAAAAAAAACATTTACGATAGTAAAAAAGAAGGAATTAATTAAGAAATCTGACATTAAAATATTGCTAAAATATTTCCAACCGTCAATTTTTTTTTCAATCATACTTTTTCTGATTTTTAAGAATTCCTTTTGATGCATGGTAATTTTAGATTTTAGTCTTGCTTTGATAAGTTCGATAACAAATGCTGGAGAAAAAAAATCGTTTCTTGTTTAAGTAAAAATAGTACGTACTGTATTATGAATGTTGCTATAATAAGTTATATCGTTATTAACATTTAAATATTCCGAATAAAATTTCCATAGTTGTTTATCTTGCTGTTTGAGAGGTTGTGAATATCATCTTATCATTCATTGAAAAAAAAAACTGACGAACTGATAACGTGTAAGTTCTTACTAACCAAGCAGCACTAATAGCAGTTGAGTGTGTAGAGTATGATTATTAACATGTTTTTAAGTCTTTAAATACAAGGGATTCTGTTTGCTGTTGAAAAGTACAATACTGAAAAACTTAAACCTCCTTTGAGATATGCACGTTGCATATTCCTTTATTCAAATTCCTGTCAATATTTCCCGCCATATATTCCCTTTATAATTTTCACGCCGAATTCTAATGCTTCATGATACATGCATGTATATACAATGAAACGTTAGAATTTGTCTTGTCTGTCAAAACATTTTGTCCATAATTATATTACTCAGATTCAATTTCTTATACTATTCTATTAAATGTAAAATGTTTTCTTTAAAATTGTAAGAAAAGTAAACTATTCAATAGGCAAAAAGAATATACAATTCTAATAAATGGGTTAATTACATTTTATAACCATTTCTGAAACCTATTTGGGAGTTTTATTTTCTGCTCCGATTTCCTACAAACTTTAATCCATGACTTAAATAGCAATAAAAACAGAATTTACAAAATTTGCCCTCGATATAAAAATGTACCCCAAAATAATATTTACTTTGCCCTTCTAAATTCATACACTTTTGAATCCATGAATTATACTATATAGAAGCTTGCAAATACAAATTTTTATCATTAAAAATATAATTTATGGAAATTGCCATCATAATAAAAATGATACACAAAATAAGCAACTGTAAAAATATGTCTTTCTAATGCAAAAGACTCTCAGAAATGTAGGATGAAATAATGTTGTAAAAAATTTCTTTTTCATTCGTTGTGTGGTCCTTTGATGTGGAATCGGATCACTCATTGAATCTACAAAATGAGCGTGAATCTTAATTAAAAACACATCAAAACACTTTATTCACAATACAAAGTAAATTCAGTAAGAATAAAATCCATGACAATTTCGATTTTTAGTACACGAAAATGCTAGATCAGTACTTAACTGATAGGCCTGAATCAAATGAAGAAAATTCCACCCCCCTTCAAACACGCTTGTGAAGTTTACAAATTTAATACTTTTAATATTTAGTATATTTACTAATAAACACTGTTGTTTTCAGGATTTGCATAAAATTTAAAAAGAGTCATTCTCATTTCTCTTTATCCTACTTTTGAATAAGTTTTAAACTTTTTGAAAGGCTGAACTGCTTTTTCGAGTTTTGTTTGATTTAAAACTATTTGGCTATCATGTTATGTAGCAATAGAAAGGAAATAATTTAGCTGAGACTCGGAAGCGAATAGCTTTCTATTCGCTTCCGCTATTGGCTGTCGATTCAAAACAGCAGACATTCCGATGCTCGAATCTACAAATACCCTATTTTGAAATTCCCTTTACGTTCCGATGCAAAATATTACGCTTATTGTATGTTTTTTTGAGAATGATTGCATAAAAGCTTACCCAAAAATAGCGCATCAATAGTTGATGGAAATGGAATTCTGAGCTCTAAATTCTTAGCAACGCGAATGAATGCCCGAATATTTTTTTTATTGCTGCTTTCACCAATTCTTTTGGTATATATACAAATTTGGAATCTTTTTTTTTCTTCCTTGAGAAAACTTCAAAACTTTTATAGCCATTTCTTTTTCACACTAGCCGTAAAGACATTACAATTCAATTTTATATATAAATGGTATGGGTTTTATTTTCAAATTAATAATATTTTGAATATCAATTTCCCACTTAATACTGCAATGGAAATTAACGCGCCGTTTAAATCATTAAAGTTTGTTTTTCAAAATATTCAGTCTATTTTCTAGAAAATTAAATAAAACTCTCCGAGTAATAAATGCTCTATGCAAAAAAAATTCACACAAAAATCCAATCAAATGATGGTTAAAGTTAACTATGATTAAAATTGAAGCTCATCGGGAAGTTAGTATCAAACCGATTGCAAAATTTGCATAAAACGGATCCACAAAACAGGAAACAATAATAATGTATTATTATCATGTCAGAACATGATGTTGTTTTGGGAATTAGGTTTGTGGAGTCAACAAAGATCCGTGGACGAAAAATAAAAAATAAAAATTCATAGATGAAAAATAAAAAAAATTCCATTGGCTAAAAATAAAAAAATTATTATCTGCACGAGCATCTCAAAAAATCAGCTTTTAATAACGCATTGCCATTGCATTTACAAAAGCTCTAATTTAAAAATAATAAGTTAATGACTACGGCAAATAAAACCTAGAAAAATGTCATTTTAAGCACATGATTATACAAAATGAAATAAATAGGAAATGTGATATTTTTTTAAAACAATCAATGCGAGACAAAGTTTTTTGGATCGTTTGGCAATACTAAAGTGACTCATTCATTGAAACGATTAAAATATAATTTAACTTGCACGAACACGTGGTTCTTGACCATTCAAGAAATGATGTTCTGACATGATGCAATGAAAAATCCAAAGCAGATTTCATTTTTATCTTCATTAAGAACTAATATTGAATGCTCGGTAATATTAGTTTCTTAAATATTCTTATTTCAATCAGATATTGTTTTCCAGAAAATGAAAGGAACAGAAAATATTGATATAAATGCAATCACGGGGTGGAAATGCTCTTAACACGAAAAGCGGATATTGCATTTACTCAACATGCTCTACAATGCATTTCTGACTTTCAGTTGGGAGTTCATGAGTGTCAAGATTTTCAGCGGATGTGATATCGCACTAAGGACCATTCTTCGGCACATTACAGCAAGTGCTGTTTTGCTTTACAGTTCATTAAATGTTAAGGCATGATTCTCCAAAATAAAACCGACACGACTCTCATATTTGAATTCGCAACTTTAACTGTAGTTTTCTGCTCGTTTCTAACTCAGTCAATTAGCAGATCACTTTAATACTACTTGTGACCGAGAGTTCTCGAATGCTGAAACATCCAAAGGATTCGTTTGCTCGTTATCTAAAGACAATCCCCTGTAATTGTCCAAGCATTGCACCAATATCTAATGATTTCTGCAATCGCTGCAATTCAGACAAACAAGAAGGGGAATTAATATTGCGTTGGTATCTAGTTATGAACCGTAATTAAAGTTTCAAGTCTCTAACTCATCGAGAAATCAGTCTAAAATCAAATGCAAAATTTGTAATGAACAGATAAACAAAGCAGATAACAAATTAATAAAAATGTTAAACTCTTGAACAATTTAGAATTAAAATTTTCAGAAAGTTTTTCATATCAAGCGCTTTAAAAGCCTTTATCTTATTTAGTTTTATTGAAATGTACTTTGTTTTTTTTTTTTTTTGCCAAATTTGATTACTCAATGTTAAATTGTCTTATCTGATCTTATCTGTTTTATCTGATTTTAAATTGTCTTATCTGATCCCATCTGTCTTATGTTATATTGTCTTTTCTGATCTTATCTCTGTTATGTTAAAATGTATTTTCTGATCTTTTATCTGTCTTATCTGATCATATCTGATCTTAACTGTCTTATGTCAAATTGTCTCCTCTGATCTTATCTGTCTTATCTGAAGTTAAATTATCTAATCTGTCTTATTTAGTAGTTTGAAAATATTGTCCATAGTAATCGTATATTGGAGGACGCAATTTATCAATATTACGTCAACTTCCGAAGCAATGTTAAAGTTTCACACACACAAAAAAAAAACCTCAGGAATTTGTAGAAGGTTTCTAGAAAATGAAATTGAATTTTTCTTACATAAAACTATTTGCAATATTCTTACTTAGCCTAAATACATTTCCTAACTTACTAGTAGTAACTCAATTATTCTTATAAAAATATTATATCAGACCGCATATGGCTTTTATTAAACGAACAAGGAAGCAGTGGAAAGCCTTTTTTAAGATTACCTTGAAAAAACTTAGAACATCGTGATTCAGTGCCATAAAGACATTTTTCTGAGAACTTTCTGAAATTCTGAAAAGAAACTTTCCATAATGCCTTTCAATATGTTTTTTATTATTATTATTCAATATACGTAATAATTGCGGTAGAGTAGTTTTAAAGAAAGCTTTCAACGTAATTTCATCTTCTGTGTCTCGTATCAAAATGTATTATTTTTTCAATCTTTTCGTTGGATAAAGAAGGTCGAACATTATTTTATATAAAAGTAGCTTCATGATCAATCACAATTGTTTCAAAATATTTTTATTTTATTAAATAAAATAAAACTCCTTAATAATATTCAATTTCCCGGAGTTATGCAAAAAAAAAAGATTTTGAATTCTAAAAATAAAGCAAATTTTTCACAGAAATGTTTTTAAATAAATTTGAACAACTTACCTCCACCTATTTGTTAGATATTCTACGACTAACTTTGAAATCATTAGTAAATGCACAGTTTGAAAGTATTAAATAATGAACTATATACACACAGATTTTAACAAGAAATCGAATTTAATTGCAATATTCGACTTTTGGATTAAAAATATGAAAAAAGGAAAAAAAATCCGTCTTCTATATTACGGTGTGGCTCAATTCTCTTTCAATACAAGAAATGTAAAAAAACAATTTTTTAAAATCAGTTTCTACTTTGGATATTAGGAAAAATTTAGGAAATTAGGAAAATTTTATATGTTACTTTTTATTAAATAATTACAATTTTTGTTCTCTTGTTCAGCTTTACAACAAAAGGAGGGGTGCAGTAGTTTCTGAGGGTATGAGGGTATGCAATATCTTATGAGAGGTACCCCTGAGCACCCGAATAACGATCACCTTTCACTCATTATCACCAGTGGTATTACTCTCGACATGGAGAACTTTGAGACCAGGTTCGAACCCGCAGCACAAGGAATGCGAATCCAACGCCCGACCAACCAGGCTGTCCCGACCAAAGAATTACAATTACTATAAAAGTGAGAAAGTTATTTTTTCATTGATTAATAGAAAATCAACGGATTAATATTTGAAAAAACTGTATTAACATCAAGTGTCGTCCAATACAAGTTTTTAAAAAGTGTACTTGAACTTGTTTGGATGAATACAAAGTATTTTATTGACAATTGAAAGTTTGAACAAGGTATTTAAATATATATAGGGAGAATGATAATTAATAGTAGAAATTGAATAATTGAATCTGTCTGTCATTTTTACTTTCTAATTTACGTAATATGAAGAAAATATGGTAATCGTCGAAAAAGTTCGAATTCCAGATTTTAATTCATCTTCAGGTCCAGACTTCTTGAGGTCTTACAATCACATTCTTAAGAAATGTCCATCTGTCTGACTGTTACAAAGATAAGTCAACAACAATTTGGGCTTAAACGATTGAAATTCGGTGGACTCTCTTATTCATTTCTGTCAAATTTTGAGTGAAATTCATTCAGAGGTAGTCCGACTGTTCAAACATAAATAAATAAGAAAATTAATACAACTACATCGATACAACTCGGCTCACAAAACCAATACCTATAGTGTAGACACCAGTCAAACTTTGAGCCAAATCCAAAATTGTGTTCCCCCTCTATCGATATGTGCTTTAAGAAGCATGTATGCTCAATAATTTGAAAAACCAATGACTTAAATATGTCACTTAAGTGGGATTTTACCATTCAAAAGAACAGTTTTGAATCAAATTTTTGTATCATTCGGCTGAGGAAAACACGTCTCACTCGATTCTTGTACACTGTTAATGCATGACATGATTAATCGTCAAATAACTCTCCAAGTACGACCCGAAAAATTCAGTAAAAAAAGATAAATTCAAGGTAAAAGTTATTATATCGTAACTACTGCACTCCAATGCCATCTGAGACAATCTCTGGCACAAAATGATTAACGAGAGGGTATGCCAATACATTGTTTAAAAACAACCCCTACTGGTTTTTAATTACAATTCATCATGATTATAATATCAAATTAGTAACAGTACTATCTATGTTTTTAGTCAGAGTGGTTTGAAGTTGCCATACTAATAAATACAACAATTATTGCACGTCAATGCCGTCTGATACGTTCTCTGACGCAACAAAATTATGAGAGGCTATGCGAGAAAACGTTGGTAAAACTACTACTACTACTACTACTGGTTTATAGTTAGAATTAATCATAATTATAACAACTAAATAATAACAGTTGTATCTATGTTCTTAGTCAGCAAGGTTTGAAGTTGCCATACTAATAAATACAACAATTATTGCATGCAAATGCAGTCTAATACGTTCTCTGCACAACACTATGAGAGGGAATATAATTTTTTTTAGAAAATTACTTCTATTGGTTTATAGTTACAATTAATCACGATTATAAAAGCTAAATAATAACAGTATTGTCTATGCTTTAAGTCTGAAAGGCTTGAAGTTTTCATAGTAATAAACACAGTTACTATTGAAATCCAATGCCATCCGAGACTCTTCAAATTTATGAAATTTTGGGAAAATTACTCTTATGCGTTTATATTTACGATTAATCATAATTATAACAGCTAAAAAATAAAAGTACTATCTATGTTTTTAGTCTGCAAGGCTTGAAATTTCCATACTAATAAACATAACCATTTTCCATTAACGCTGGCACTGTGATCTTTGGCTCCGTAAGATGCATGGGAAGGTTTAATTTGAAAGTGGAATAAAGAAGGCATGCCCGGGAGCTCATTCTTTCTTTTCACAATCATCTCGAGCTGAAAGGTAAATAAGGGAACTTTCGGGAACTGATTCATTCTCGGCACGCCTGCGGTCGTTCGGGTGATGAGTTTCAACCGAAGCGGAAGAAGAGTTCTTATTCATAGAATCGCTACGCGGAAAAAGCCCCGGAGAATTCAAAGTCATTTGCAATTCGCATAAAATTGTCAATGACTCCATACATCTATTGAAGAATTCTTTAACTGTAATGAAATAATAATTGTGTTATGAAATATTGTCGAATCAGCAGATGTATTGCTCCTATAATGCAATTCCATTTCGTGAAAAATTAAATTTATTATGGTTTAAGTAATTTACTTCACCCTTACTGTTAAATATATAAAATAAAAATATATGAAATAAATAACTTTTTTGAATCTTGAAACAAACAATTTAGTTGAAAATAAAACCTAGCATATCTTTACATATTCATTGCCCATCTTGTTATATTTAGAGATGATTGAAATAAAGTTTATTAAAATTTAAATGTGATTAAAGTATATTCTAAAATGTTTCACATATTACTAATTTACATATAATGAATACAGGTAGAATAAATTCGTATATAATATTTTAATCATTTTCAGAACTCATTTGGTAGATGATTAATAAAAAAAGCTTTCCAAAATTAATAAAAATAAATATGATTATCATAAGCTCTAATAAAATTCGGTGAAAGCAAAATTTGATAGCGTCATTCTCGATCTATTAATGAATTTCGAACTGAAATCTGTTCTAACAGTGTATCCTGTTTCGTACAATTCAAAGCAAAAGAAAATCATTTTCTTAATTGTGTATTACCTAATTGAGAAATAATATTGTTACGAAAAATTCCCTCCAGCGGATTCGCTTGTTATAGCGGGCATATGGTGTGAAAACACAATTAGCAGGCCTGAGTGGAAAATAACAATGGCGTTTATTTACACACGAAAACACCAACACAAATACGACGAATACACAGATGGCAAATATATACAGTCGAGACGAACACAGGAGATCAGACAGTACCCCACAATTAGTAATTGACCACAACACTCAACGCGGCCAGACCGTATCCAAATGGATCGTTTTCTCCAAACGGCTTAGCTTCTCACTGACTCCTCGCTTTAACTGCCGACTCATTACCATAAGACTAGCTACTACACACGCTATCTATTTATCCATTGGTCGCTGCTTTTACAGTAGACAACAGGACTCGGCACACAGCAGCTCAGCACTCACTTGAATTACGCACAACGCTGGCACTTCGCCATTGCTTCGCTATCCTCTCAAAGACTCGTTACTGGGGTTCTACTCCAGCTCCGCTTCCGGCTCAATTCAATTCACACTCACACACCGCAACTCAAGTCTACCGGTCTTTTATAGCTCCCGCCAGGTGGGCGAGAGCCTTCTAGGCCAATCAGGGCGAATCTCGGTTTCAATTTGACGGATCGTGAAAATTCTTGGTGTTTCCATTATTATCCGCTTTGTCCTCAAATCACCAATTGGGTCTCCAAGTTTGTCGCCAAGCCCTGACATCACCAATGCGGCACCCACTCAGAACGCAACAGGGCAGTTCATTAAGCGGTCTTTCTTACGATGACACTGTTCGTGTTGGGAAGCAAAATTTCGGATTTGTAACAATACTATAAGAGTATACCTGTATGAGTTTAACGCTACAGTTTATTAAAAAATAATTTACATAAATAACTATTTCCATGTTGATTTTTTTGTTTTATTATGGATTTATTATTACCTATATAACAAAATACTTATCATTTAATACTTAATCATACCATTGTTTGAAAATAAATGTAACTTTATATTTTACTTCAAGTTCTTAGTTATTATAAATTTAGATTAGAAATTAACATTTAAATGCTAAGACGTATTCATCTTTTTTGTATAATTTACAAATGATATGCCTAAATATATCATTTATCTGTTATGTAACAAAAATTTCTTGCTGTGCTTAAAATTGGTCGAATATTTCCTTCAAACTTGCAATTTGTTTAGCAGAGAATATAATAAACATTAAAAATATAGAAATTACGTACTATTCAGAAATACAAGAAGATCAGAGACGTACTATTCAGAAATACAGAAGATGAAAGAAAACTTTTATTTATTTAATTAAAAATATAAGAATTTTTAATCTAAATATTTTTATGTCAGGTACCACATTTTAAAAATAGATATGCTTATCTTCTTTACAAAGTGTGTGCTTTACAAGTCTATTAATTTAATTCAATTGTTTAAATTGTCAATCTCACTCAAATTCAATATTAAACGATTTGTGTACAATATTTTTATTCACGGAATTCGCTATATATTTTTCACATGCTATTGTTTTAAAATTTTGGACACTTGACTAGTCGCATTGAAATGTAATTTATGCCTATGAGTGATGCAATTGGATGGGGGATTAGGGAAATTATGGATTTGGAAATTTCATAATACATATAATTAATATAAATTAACGACTGAAAAATATAAAGTTATCAAATTTAAATAAATTACACTTTCCACTACTAGTAAAAGTGGTTTTTAATTATTTTTTTCATTTATAGCTATTTGCAGAAATAGTATTGATGGAAAAAGATTCAAAAGAAAATTGAGAAATAATATATATTTTTTGTATGGTGATTACATATGAATAGACCACTATATCAAAAATTTTTTAGGGAAATAGTTTTCTTGTGAAAAATAGCTCTTTTTAATGAAACCATATGGTTTGCCTGTTTGGGAGGGATACGTATCTGCATTTTTTTAGAACTTTACCGCTCTTTGATTGCCGGTTGATCTATATGGCTTTGAGTTTCAACGTATCAATTTTCCAAGAAGATTCGTATAAATTATTCTAAGAATACATTTTCTTTATTTTGACAAAGCCCTGAATTTTTTTCCCCTCCAGAAACATTTTTTCATATTTTTGTAAAAGTTTATATCTTTAATCTAAATATGAATTTGATATTGATAAATGACTTTCTTTTTATTCATAAATAATACATTGATTTCATAAATCAGTTTAAAAGATAAATTTTGATAAGAAAATTTTTTAATATGCTGTAAAATATGATGTTAACACGTGAAATTAAATGTAAAATATAATAATTTCCAACTTTTTAAAACTTTTGAATAAATTTCAGAAAAAAGGTCCCAGTTTTCTTTTATTGTTTAGTTAATTGAAATTTCAAAAAAAAATCGATACCATTTAATCATTTCGGATTTCAAAGTGGATACGCTCCGTATTTGGTAGTTTTAAGTCAAGTAGTGTATCTTGTAGAAGGCCATCATACACACATTCATCTTTATTATTAGCGGAAATATAGATTATATATTATATTTCTTTTTATAGCAAGTTCTAATGAACTAAAAGAAATGAAAAGCACCGTAATAAATTTAAAATATAAATATTCCCATTTTGTTATTTTAATTTTCATTCAAAGTAAATATTCAGGATAAATTTATTTTCTTGTAATAAGTTATTTATTCTCATAGATATTGTAATTATTTTAAATAAATTTATTGAAATATGATTAAGACAATATATATATAAACTTAAATAATATATATAAACTTTGCCTCAATAAAAATATGAAATCCAAAATGTTATCAATGAAAATATTCCAGCACATATGAAATTATTTAACTGTCAACAGTAAATTGATCCACTAATTCTCAACGCTGTTATATATTGATGTACTAAAAATAATATCATGAATTAATCAGACAGCAACAATATTTGTATTGCTGCTATATATAAAATTGTACTTCCCATGTACTAGTGCTCTTACTTTATTTAAGAAAGTCAATGAAAACTCGTCTCTCAAATCATGAACTCAATGCTAACAGTTCGCGGTGACAGTGCTTCATTAAGTGTCATCGAAAGACGCCATTTCAGGGATATTTTCGATTCGTCCCGTTGCAGATTGGATGTAGCACAGCAGAGAAAACAATTTCAAGGACTTTTCGCTCGGTTGCCGTGGGAACGAAAAATAATTTAACTCTTCTTGTTTTCGAGCACAAAAGATTTAGATTCGATTAAAACAACATGCCATACCCTTCCCCTTGGAGAAGATAAATTGAGATTCTCGAATACATTATAATCTCTTAAGCATTTGCAAAAATGTTTTTTTTTCGGTTACTTTGCGTATTCAATTTTTGGGATATTTATTTCTTGCATTTGAATATATATTTGTTACAGGTTTTTACTTTAAAATATCAGATTTTTCGACAATGAATGAAATCTTTGCATTAATATCAGGGATTTAAACAATTCTCAAGTGGCATTATTCAAGATATTATGTCGATTACAATTCAGCATTTCAAAAAAAAAGTTTAAAATGTACTTTTGGATTTGACCTTTTTTTGAGCATTCAACAATAGGGAAGATCTTAAATTTGAATTCTTTTCTTATCTGTATCTCTGTTAGCATCTGTAATTCAAATTATGCCTTGATCCAGATAAATAAAGTTTGGTAAGAAGTCTAATTTATACTAAATTTGTAGATATATATAAAATTTTCACTGAAATTCATTCATAGGAAATTTAATTGTTTATCTTTCAAAAAAAATTTAATAATTCCAAAACTTCATCAGTTCATTGAATAAAGTTTGATACTCAATTAAATGTACATTAAAATGCAGATGCGAATCAAATTTTGAAACAAATCTGTCCATGCATAGATTGTATGTTAATCTCGGTATTAGCAGTTATGTAAACGCGAAAAATCAAGAGCATAATGAATTAGATAAATTCAATTCATTTTGTGGTTGTTTTTTTTAAAAAAATCACCCTTTAATAACTCTTGGTTTTAGACATTCGAAACAAAAGCATCATAAATGAATAATGTATTTTTCTTCACCTTACAAAAAAGCGAAAAATGTTCATTTGCAGATTAGTGAAAAATATTAAGTTTTTGTGCAATTTTATAATCACAATATTGTCTATAAATTTTTTGCTAGGGAATTATTGAAAGAACTTTTATTAGGGAATGATTGAAAAAGTTTCCATTTAATCTCCCCATGGATTTGGAATTCTATTTGTATATAATATTCTAAAATACTTATTATTCAGCCAACAAACTCACTGTTTTCCTTATTTCATGTCATTTCTTAAACCCATGATTTTTCTTCCATTGTGGGAAACAAAGGGAGAAAGATTCAGTTCATTATTTGAAAAAAATAACATAAAGAGAAGAAAAATGAAGTTATAGAACCACGAAAGACAATGTGCAATTACAAAATACATTAAGTGAGTCAAATTTAAATCAAATTGATCCGGCATGGAATTCGGCACTTCTAAATAGTGTCATCTATACCCAACAGAACAAGTGCAAGTCTATTAAAATACGATGGTTTTAATACGATTATCTATCCCAATTTAAGATTTAAAAATATTTCATTCTGTGAATCATCAGCAGCAATCATGTCTGACAGACTTAACTCAACTTCAACCCCAGTATAATTCCCGAAAAACCAGCTGATTTCCATATTTAATGAATTTTATTAATAATATTAGTTAAGTTTTATGAACATAAAGTAGCTGTATATTTTACAAATAACATTGTTTTATGTTCTTTGAATTTCGGAATAAAAAATTCCAAATTCCGTTCCTGAAAACCATTCACTTTTCAGAGAACATCAGTGTCTAATCAAATCAATCAAAATAAGCATACCACTTAAACATTCTTGAGCACTCTAATATTTAATATTGTAAATAAATATATAACTTAAGGGAATTTTAATAATTCATTAAACGCAGGAAATGTCGCATATATGTATTGAGAGGACAGAAAGAAAAAAAATATGTCATATATATACACAAGGGTTGTTGAAATAAAAAAAGTATGAAGCGACATTGTGTTTATAAAATAAGACTATTCAAATTATACACCATAGGCATGCGCGCAACGATCTCATTGATAAAAGAATCGAAAGATTCCTTATTCTCAGAATTCATGTGACCATGACAAGACTCGGTCCTTCATAGCAACCTTGAGTTCACCGTCCAAGGTCAGCTTCTTGTTGAATGACTCGAGCACAGAAGAACCCCTAACTCCGATGTGTGGTGTGAGATACTCCGAAGATTCCCTAAAGTACAAAAGACAGGGGCTACTTAAGAAGGATGCAGATATGCCCCATGATAACGCGCATCCAACGTTTTCAGGGTCACACAAGCGAAACTATACAAGCTAAAATGGCAGCAGCTCGACTATTCGCCCTACAGCCCGGACGTTTCACCCTTCAATTTTCATGTGTTTGGTCTCTTGAAAAGTATCTGAAAGGGAAGCAGTTCATCTCTGCCGGCTTGTGAATGATTGGGTCTCGGCAAGGCCACATAAATTCTGGGAACAATGAATCATTCGGTTCGTTAATGAATGAGATCGTTATGTCCAGACCTATGGTGTATACTTTGATTAAAGTCTTCAATTATACCCATAGTGTCATTTCGTATCTTTTCACTTTAATACCCCTTATATACGCTTTTCTTATCCTATGTACAATAAATGTCCTATGTATAATAAAAATAATATATGTTTTTCATAGGTCAATACACAATTCGAGTCTACAAAACAATATGATTTTCACTTAAGTACATAACTAATTGAGATATATGATGTCAACTTTGAAGCATTTACTGGGTATTATTTGGCTTCTTTAATTATGAAAATAATTTGACTATTTAAATAAAGATCAGTTTTAAGAGCTCTTACGTTTTCTCAATCTATTAATACTAAATAAATTATAGCAAAAAATAAATTTCTAAAAATGTTTAAACAAAATAAATACATTCAAAAAATAGATGAAATCCTTTTACGAATCATATGAATAGATATCTAATTAAAAGAAAGGTCGCTATTGTATCAAGCTTGAGAGCCTGCAAAATAAAATAATAGAATTCTTTGAATGGCTGACTCTATTTGCATGTATTTTCTTTTATAACCCAAGTGGTTATTTTTAGCAATATGCATTCATTAAAATCTGAACTAGTTAATTAAATGCAAATAATGAAAATAATAGAAATTTCCCTTAGAAAATATTTATCAATAAGCTATTTAAATTCCCCCGACTATTTAAAATTTCCGTGTAAAGAAATTATCTCCAGCGGAAAGAAAATTTATTCCATTCTTAAAATAAAACTTTAATTAAAAATTGATTTTATTTTCAAACTAACAAATTCTATTTTGTATGTAAGACTAATTAATTTTTTATGTTATTGTTTATTTCACTTAATTCCATCATTTATGCTAATTATATCTTTAAAATATGAATGAAAGCTGTCATATTTTGATTAATGAAATATTTTAAAGATTTTATAAACGATTCAGCCAAGATAACTTTAAATCAGGAGACCAGTGCAATTGGAAACAAAGCAAAAACACTTAAAAGTCTTCTATTTTGCTTTTTCGTATTTGAAATATGCAATAATACGATTAAATTGAGGTATTGATGAATGTCTATGTTTTTGCCTCCTTGAATTCGAAAACTAAATATATGGTTTTGTATGTCTATTTTTCTGTCTATCAGTCTATTTTTGTCGAACTTTTAATGAGATCATTTTTTATAAAAGCTTTGAGCTAAGTGGGTGAAATTTTGTATGTTGACTGACGATCAAATTTTTAAAGCTTTTGAATTTGTAAAGCTTATCAAATTTGTCTGGCTGTTTGATTACAAATAGGCTCGTACTTTTTTAAAATCAAACTTAGAGTGAAATTTGTCAAACAGTTTGCCGTTTCTCAGTCTGGGCTTTTTCATGCTCGTTAACTAAATCATTCATAAATAGAATTAATTTAATTCATCGAAATTAGGTCTGTTATCTTGTGATTACAACTGTATTTTCGTATATAATTTTGATTTCATTTTTTCGGCAAAAAGCATTTAAACTACGTGCTCAAAGATTGCCAGGAATTTTGAATTTTTCTTTTACTGAAGCAAAGATTTATGTCTCATAATTATTGTTCACCAATACCATGAAAAGCATCAATGATCTGAGAAAAGGCTGTAATTTAATGGGGGGAAGGGTCGAGGATAATATTTTAATAAGGAAGTATCCGAGAAAGCTTCGTGGAGACAACTCATGATGATTAAAGAAAAAAAATATTCCTTATTTTTTTTCTTCTAATAACCTTTTAATTTTTAAAATAAATCTAGAAAAATACTATTTTGTCTCATGTATGATAAACCAAAACCAATATGTTAGGTTTTTCATCGTTGATATGAAGAAACATCAAATAAAAAATAACGATACTTGAAAACATTAAAATTCTCTTTCGTTTAAAAATATTTATCTAAAATTCGTTCTAACTAAAAAATTTGCATCCATGTGGATTGAAATCGACTGCATTTTTGAATACTGTAAATTCTTTGGAAATTTACTATAATTGATAGCAAGATACAATCTAAGTAAAGATTTGATGTCTTTTATAAGGGATTTCAAAAGTTTTTTAAATGAACCAAATAACGTTTTTGCTTGATACGTATGTTTATAAAATACATTCTATACTTAGAGTCATCATCATTTTGTTTGGAACTGTTTTTCAAATCAGATAAAGCAACAAACGTCCACAAACGTCGTCCCAATACAAAGAAGAATATTGATGAGATTCTTCATCATGAGCATCAAAATTTTGCTAGAGTAGTTATCATAGTAAGTTTATTATTTCTGTTTTTAATAGATTGGTTATTTTCTGTAGCACCCTTTAGTTTTTACGTATGAAAGCATATTGATTGCTCTGTAACATTCACAGCTTATTTTCTCAGAATTCATTTAAATATCTAGCGGCTAGTATTGAATCTAGTCCTAATATTAATAAATTTAACTTTTTAGTTCAACTTCCATGGTAAGTATATTAAATGACAATGAAATATCATGAATTCTTAAGGAATTTCAATTTGATTAATCTTTATAATGAAATAGAGAAAGTCGATTTCAATTATTAATATAAATTTTAAAAATTTCTTCTACGGATCTCATTTGCTTTCAAAAGCAAATTGAAATCATATTTCCAAATTTATCCAGAATGTATTGAATTTCGTAGATATTTTGCGAATTCATTTCAAGAAAAAATTTGAATACAAAAACCAAAGAATTACATTTTTTGTTCAAAATTTATTATCAACAAACTTCACCTAATTTACTTACCTCACAAAAATTTAAATTTTAACTATCATGAAAATTCAATTTTCCCAACTGTGAAATAAATATCAAAACCTTAATCAATCTTTGAAATTGATTTTTCCAAACTTTCTTTAAATTTGATTTGCAATAAAGGTGGAATACTGTAATTTTTATTCTTTTAAGTGTCTCCTAAAGTTTCGAAATTCGGTACATTTGTAGATTTACTCTGAGAATATCCAATTTAAAGGTTTGATTTTAATTATCTAATGATCGATACATTTAATTAAATGCTATTTCGATGCTATCGAGGTTATCTAATGATGAATCATAAAAAAATGTGGTACTATTATCATTAATTATTTTTAAAAACAAAATTGAATATTTGTTACTTTGTTTGAAATTTACACAATTCTTTACCCCTTGATAAAACTGAATCAAATCAGGTAGACATATTTCTCAGAACTTGAAAGGATTAACTGCATACTCCTTCTGCCCCTGAAGGGAAAGAAATGGAGGTAGAAATATTTTACGACTTTCTGTCTTAACTTAAGAGCATATTTTTACGAAAAAGAAAACAACAACGAGACGTTTATTTACACACGAAGACACTAAAATAAAGACTACGAATACACAGATGACTGATATGTACAGCCGAGACGAACACAGGACAGCACACATCAGACAGTAACCCACAAGTAGTTATCGGCACTGAAAGTGGCCAGAGAGAATCCAGGAGAGGGAATCGTTGGAGCTTCACTCTAAGGTTTCTGGCGGCTGAAGTTCTCACTGTTTCCTCTCTTTAATTGTCGACTCTCTACCTTACAAATGGCTACTCCACACCCTATACTTCACTGCTTCCACACTGGACAACAGGACTTGGCAAACAGCAAATCAGCACTCGCTTCAACTACACAGAACGCTTGCACTCCTCTGTTGTTTCGCTATGCTCTCTAAGACTCATTACTTCGTAACTACTTCACCTCCGCTTCTGGAACAATTCATTTCCCGCACACTCACACGGAATGGGACTTAATCGGTGGAAGATAATAGCGGAAAAGGCCTTGTAGTCAGTGTTTTGATTGATCGTTCTCGAAAAACTCCTGGTCCGTTTCTTAAATAGTCTCAACTGATGCAAAAATGGGAAGTATGTGACGAAGCTCTTAATTCTATTTGCTGTCAGGATGGAGTAGGAGGTGCAGCAGAGAAAAAGTGAATACTGCCATTAAACAATGTTAAGAAAGACACACTCACCGTAGTTTGAAACTGCCTGCATTTTATAGCTCCCGGGAGGCGAACCAAGAACCTTCTAGATCAATCAGGGCATAGCTCTATTTATATTGGACGGGTCGTCATAATTCTCAAAATTTCCAGCATTATCAATTATGTCGCCAAATGGTCGCCAAGTTTTTGATCAAGCCCTCACATCACTAACGCATCAATAACTCGGCATGCAACAGGGCTTATATTTCTTAAGATAAAACTGTTAGTGCTGGGAAGGGAAGCTATAGGTTTGTAACAAAATAATTACACTAGTTTAAAATTCAAATAATTAACTTTTTGATAAATTTTACTTCTGTAAAATGATTTTTCAAATTTTAGTAAGGTTTTCAAGTTTCTGTGAAGTACTATTATTCATACTACAGATAAAGGGTATAAAGTCTTTTAAAAGGTTTAGTATATGAATTTTAAAATTCTACAAACGTAAATCTATATATATGTATTTCTTTTTCTTAAATATAGGAAATAAATAACTGCAGATGTAGTCAAGGAAAAAATTAATTATTATTTAAAGGTTGCCGAAAAGAAATATTTAAGGTAAAAATTATTTAATTTTTAAACATTAAGAAATACAGTTAAAAAATTGAGAATGATATTCAGATCCTTAACAAATTCATTATGTACTAAGCATAATAAATTCGTTAGGAAGAGAGTTGTGTTACTTTCAATAATATATGCTCTAAATTACTGAGAGATAAAAAAAATAGTCGTATTAACATTTTTACAAAAAATAAGAGCCATTAAAATTGTATTATATCAATTGCGAGATTATTAGAATCAAAAATGCCTTGAAAAGATGGCGAATAAAGCAATCATTAGGTTATAAATGAAGTTAACAAGATGGATTAAATATTTTTCGTACCGTAACGAAACAGCGTCATAAAAATGAGTAATCTAAAACAAAGTTACAAGCAATTAAGATAGTTTTCATACATTTATTCTCAAAAATATAAATATATGAACTTATTAATCAAGACGGAAAAAGCTGGTTTCTTTAAAAATAGATAATAAGAGAAAAACTAAAATAAAAACTAACCGGAAAAACCAGTCGAATATTTTTTTTAAAACTCCGGCATAACTGCAAACATGAAAGAACCAAATATGCGAAGCATTGAATTCAAATTTGCTTTTCTTCTCCCCAAATCCTAAATTTGAAATTCAAATTCGTTGCAAAAGCATTCATAAATCCTTCGTTTGGAATGTGAAAAAGATTTTGTACAAATAGAAAAGCTGAACAACGCTAACAAATCACTGTTTCTCGAAAGCTATCACTGACAAAGAGAAACAGCTGCGAATTTTGCATCTTAAGCGTTGGATGGTGACGGCTGTAACATCGTGGCATTTAGAGCCGTCAGATGAGATCTTAGCTTCATAAATATAAATGATACAAATTGTACAAGAAAATTTATTTATACACCATGATTTAAAAACCATTTTTTCGGATTTTTATGATGTTTGTGACTGCGAGTTTTTATGCATATGATTTTTAAAAAATGGTATGAATGGAATTCACATAATAAATGGAAGGAAAGCAAAAAGTAAATGGAAGGAGAGAAATAAGCAAATGATAAATATGTATATTAGAGTATTTATCCAGAATAACATTTACTTCAATTCAAGCGAACCATGCTATATTTTATTGATGTTCTTTATATTTGATGTAATAAATTTTGTTTCGGAATAGAATGTATAATTTTAAAAAAAAGATAAGAAGAGATTAATTATCCGTTATAAAAGTTCGTATTTCTCAGTTTTAATCATTGGGCGGTTTTCTTGGTCCACGTCCGAAAAACTGAAATTTTATGATTTTACTTACATTAAAAACTGCTTTGAGAGTAAGTTACCGTTAAAGTTATACTGACTGTTGAAGATGAACATTTGAGTCTTATTTATGTAACGTTTTTTATTCTTCATGAGCAAATATTATTTAAAATTGTAAATGTCAAAAAGATTAAAATGACATCTGCTATGCATACCCAGTGTATCATGTCAGAACATCATTTCTTGAACGGTCAAGCACCACGTGCTCGTGCAAGTTAAATTATCTTTTTATTCATTTTCATTGTTTCATTGAATGAATCACTTTAGTATTGCAAACGAATAAAAAAATTTGTCTCGCATTTAGTGTTTAAAAAAATATCACATTTCCTATTTATTTCTTTTCATATAATTGCGTACTCCAAATGACATTTTTCTAGGTTTTATTTGCTGTAGTCATTAACTTATTTTTTTATCAGATATTTTCTAAATGCAATGACACAGCGTTATTAAAAGCTAATTTTTTGAGATGCTTGTGAAGATAATAAAATTTCAAATTCTCACCTACGGATTTTTGTTGATGTTAAAAACCTCATCCCAAAAACATATTTCGATATGATAAAAATAATGGTTTATTACTATAATTACAAAATTTTATGATTTAGAATAATTAAATCATGAGTTTTAAATTATATTGCTATTCTTTTTATAACTATTTTATTTTTAATACAATTCATAGAAGAAATAAACTTTTCAAATTATGATTTTTTTGTTTACAAATTAGATGATAAATTTATGATTTTTTTTTATAAAAAGAACATTGATCAAAAGTCATTTTCTTATGGCTTGAGCTGTAAATTGATGTTTCAACTCAGAATTTCGATCTTTCTTGATAGGTAGCTTCGTATTAAAAAATATTAATGTATGCACAGAGCTTAAAAATATAATATAAAAATTAGACAAATATCTCGCAGAGACAACAATCCATGGGTAACAAAAATAGCTATTCTTTCACATTTTATAACTTTAAAACCATATCATTAATATTTATAAGCCTTATCTTAGCAAACCCTTTCATATTATTTATTATTAAACATTTATGAGGTATCTCTACCAGTTTTTATTCTACTCAAAAGTGTTGCGCAAAATATACTTAGTTAAAATGCACTTTATTTAAATCTTTTATACTAACGAATCTTAAACATTTCTAATAAGTAATATTTTCCTTAATTTAAATGCCTTTTATGCAGGATTTTATCATAAATTAACTTAAATCATAAATTAAAATTCTATTTTATGTGACAAATTTTGAAAAATCTTTGTTAAGATAGCTAATTTATCTTTATATCTTCACGAATAAATATTTAAAGACATTGTTTTCCCTTCAATCCTATATGACAAAAGAAATTATTTCCAATGCTAAAGATATTTTCTCCTTTTACAAGTTTGAAACAAAACCTTTTTATCAACTGCATTCTTTCATTTTCTTTTAAATGTTATCTTTCAATGTTTCTCAGTGTATTTCTTTATTCCTACTTTGGAATAAACAAGGTTAACACATTTACCAAGAAATTAAAGATGTTTCATGATAAAATCCCACCCTTTAAAATCGCATTACTTTTTCATTGGTGTAATGCGAACTATCTTTAAGCACTAAGAATTTTTTTTATTCTCCTGAGTTGAATACAATTGAAAGGAACTAACAAAACAACAGTCTTGAATGTGAATTCTTAATATCTTTAAAGTTTCCGTTGCAGAAAAACATGTACCTTTAATTATTTAGTATTTTATGTCTTAGAAAACTTATTTAAAATGTTTTCTAAGTACTCGACTCAGGTTCTATGTGGTTCAACTCAACAATAAAACTTTTTTTTATTTTATCAAAAGTAAGTTTGATTCAACAATTTGGTTCAGACGTTTTAACACATAAAAGCAACAATTTACAAATGCAGGCTTTTCTTATAATGGGGTCTTAACAGCAATGGAAAACTTGAACAAATGATACGTTAAAAATAAAATTAGTGTTTAAATTCTTAGAAAAGAGTTATTTCGAATTTAACTTTCTTGCAAGAAATTAACAACGATTAAAAAAAGCTGTTAACAGAAGATGTAACTCATCTCTGTTTTCTAGATATCAAGTTCAAAAAATTGAAATTTTATACTTCCACTAGCCTTAAAAAGAACTGTTAATTATTTTCTTTACTAAATTTTATGATTTAGAATAAATAAACTGACATATATCAAGAACAGCGACTATTTGCAACCACTATGTTCTACAGTTACAGAATAAAATTTCGATTTCGTTACGAAATTTATCTTTTTCCGCAATTGTGAAATCTTAAATTTTCAAAACCAGACGATTTAATTGTTGCTAACTTCTAAAAAAATATATAATAGATTGGTTAATTTATACTTCCATTTAATTGATACTAATAGAATTATAACTTTTAATTTTAAAATTCTTACTTATGTTTCTAAAAATATACACAAGCATTTATTTTGAATTTTTTCAATAACATTAGTTATCAATTTTAACTATATAAATTTCTTCATATATTTAGATGCAATTTTTTAAATAAATGATATTCTTTAGAGAAACATCTTTAAAATATCACACTGCTCATTTTTAATAATTATCATATTACTATACTGATTTACAATAAAAGAATTTTTCTTTTCAAAATGTCACCTCAAAATAAAAAAAAATATTTAAAATAAAATTACCAATAGTTTAATTGCAATTTTTTTTAAAAAAATCTGTATGCGAAATGGCGGGAAAGTTAAAAAAAGTATTATTAATTTTTAAATTATCAATTGATTTTATATCTTAAGCATATTATTATTGGTGACAAACGTTATAGGCAGAAAATTACTTGTCATTGGAATGCATCTAAAATTATTAAGCGTTTGGATTACTGTAAAAAAGGGACAACGATTCAAAATAAACTTGAGTTTTCTTTCATAATTTTTAACTTAACTCGAGTCAGAGGAGGGTTTCCAAATAGGCGCATGAGGCGCGCGCCTCGGGCATAAATTAAGGGAGCCTCAAAATTTAGTTATAAAATAGTAATTATTTAAATTTTGAAAAAGATGATATTTTTTAATCAACCTTTCGTTTTTACACTCTACTATTACCACTCCCAGTTCAGCTATCTCAATCAAAGAATCATGCAAGATCAGTACCCTTGAAAAACCAACTATTCTGAGAGTAAAAAGTCAGCTTGGGTGGGGAAGACATTTTACATTTTTTGTCTTGTATGAAACTAGAGTTATATACCATATTACACCCTCCTGCACACTCGAGCCCTATGACGTACACAAATTACTCTCAAGGCAATGAACGTATTTATATAATACAGGGATGCACAACCTATGGCCCGCGAACGTTGTTAATAAAATAAGATTGATTTAAAATTAAATGAAACTTTTTCAAAAAAACAGGGGGGTAAACCTGATACGAAAACGAATCTACATCAGAATAAATAATTTACAGTTGTTCATTAGGTTTATTTACATTTTATTACGCGTCTTTTCAGTTTGTTTCCGTCATAGTTACCTGCGAGTAAGAGTTTTCGTATAGGAGAAGCTCGGAGGAGAGTACGCAGTTAGCTTTAATTGATTTACAGAATTTTTATTTTTTCAAAAATCAGTTCTAAGAAAAACAGATATTAGAATTTTATAAAGACTTAGCCAAAGAATTTTTCTGCTTGAAGCAAAATGCAGCTGCACGTGCAACTTTCTTTGGCAGCACTTGCATTTGTGAGCAAACTTTCTCACTGATGGATTTAAACAAATCAAACGTAAGAAATAGAACAGTAGATGAGAGAGAACCTTTCTTCTGTTATACGCATTGCCACAAACAATCTTAGGTCCACCATCAAATCAATAGTTTCAAATATTCAGTCCCAACCTTCTCATTGACTTTTCATAATTTTGATTATTATTTTTTTACCTCAAAATTTTAATTATGTTCTCTGTATAGTTACCAAAAAGTTTTCGCTATGTTATTCTATTTCAAGTTTGCCACTATTTTAGAAGTTATCTATCTTTTTTTTATTTAAAGTATTTTAATCATATCTAGGCTGTTGATGTTTCATTCATTTATTTATCGCATAATGTGTCCATGAGTTAAATAAGTATAATAATAATTGTAATTCATGCGCATTGCCACAAAAAACATTGTTTAAACGTTTATAACGTTTTAACATTCACGAGCTGCTTTGGCCCTCGACATGACCCATTTTCATATTTCGTCCCCTCATTCTGAAAAGGTTGTGCATCCCTGATATAATAGGACATAGAACGCATTTTAGTTAGAGACCTTGGTTAGAAGAGCTTTGCTCAGGGAGGTTAGTTTCTCCAAAACATCCTGTTAGCGATTTAGCATTTCACGTTTTAAAAATATTAACTCTGATTTGTGTTGTGGAAACGAATTCATTCTTATGCCCAATGTGAAGATTGGTAAGCATATAATTCTTTAATAAATTTTCGCTTCTATTTTCGTATTTTTGAAAATATTGTAATCGTGGCTTTATATTTGTTGGCACATTTGAAAGTCAAAAACAGGGATCATTTACAATACGAATCGTTAGGCATTGGCATTGCTCAAAAAGATAAAGTAAACTGATTACTTTCTCTTCTTAGCTGAAGGAGGAAATTTTTCAACTCGGAAAAAACGTCAAAAGTTCAGCCAATATTTTTTTTATGCGATTAATTATTTTTACATTTTTTAGCCATGTTACAGAAAAGAAAGTTTGAATCAGGGGCTTCAAAACGCAAACGGCAAAAAACGAAATAAATAAAAAATATGCAGAAAAGGCATTAAAATATACTCAATGAATGAATTATAACTCTTTAAAAACAAGCTAAAAGGGAAACTGAGATAGATAGAGCAGTTGAGAAATTTGATACAATATGTGTAACTAAAAGAATCTATGAGCAAATTAAAATTGAATATTTGCATGAAAAAAACGCTGTACAAGCTGAAGTAGAATATGAATTCTATCAAATTAATGAGAGAGTTGAACAAGAATGCGTATTTGAAAAGATAAATGAGCGTACTGAAACAAAATGTGAACACTGAACAAGCTGTTGAAAATGATTTCGAAGAAATTGACGAGAGAAATGGGATTCAATGCAAACCTATAAAGACCGATCAACAAATTAAAACAGAAAAAGCACAAGAAAATGTCGATGAGTGAGTCGAAGCCAAATGCGAATTCAAAAAAATTAATGACGATCTAAGAATGGAAAAGAGGAATAAACAACTTGTAAATTTAAACAACAAAATAAAATATCAGCTGATTCTGATGACATTTTAAAACAAAACCAAAATATTTTTCTTCCCAAAAGTGAAAAACAGCTCCATTTTATAATAATTGATTTAGAGTATAATGAAATTTTAGGCATGTATCTCTGAAAAATATTGCGCAAGTATGGTACAAAATAGCCCCTATTTTTTTTAGAACAGCTTTAACAGACCCTGAACTTCATCATCCTTTTAAATACTGCCAAGTAGAATGGAAAAATTGATTTTAATTTTCAATTTTATGTACCTAGCCCCCCTCTTTTTAACAGTGCATACCCTAAATATAACTGGAGGGGAAGGGGGCCTCAAATTGAATTGCGCCTCGGATCTTCGAAACTCCAAATCCGCCACTGACTCGAGTCAAATCATTCACATTTCAAGATATCAATGAATTATTCGCTTTTATATTACAACACAGTTACAACGGAGCCACATTTCATTTCCACATAAATTCGATAACATTTTTCAGATCCTATTTAACATTTTTCAGATCCTATTAATTTTTAATGAAAGTTGCGACTTTTTCACCTGCATCTGCCATTTATTTCCAGTTGATTCTTCATGTCCTAGGATCTAATAAAAATATTATAATAGCTACTATTTTTTATAAAAAGAATCATATATGACTCATTTTGAAGCTAACGGATAGTTCTGCCTTGATGCGTGCAAAATATATTCAGCCATTCTTTTCATATTATATATATATATATATATATATATATATATAAGTAAAAAATTTTATTATTAAAAAATGGCAATTTTAAACTATTAAGGAAACGAACCAGCTAATTATGATATTAAAAAACACAAATGTATTTAGAGAGTGCTTATGCTGCTACTACTAAAACACGGATGAACAAAACGAAAGTAGAAAATTATCAAGTTAATCAAGGAAAAAAAATAAGAAATCCGGTCCGATGACTTTCTCAAGAGTTACCATTCGGAAAGGAATCCCCAAAAAAGGGATTTCGGGGATTTTTCGGGTCATAATTGGTTTTATATTCAGACAATAGTCAAACACTTTACAGAAAAAAAATCCCTTTTTTTGGAAACCCTGCCTGATGGTGGCCTTTGAAAAAATCATCAGGCCAGATTTCTTATTTCTTTTCTTTGATTAACTCGATCATTTTCTACTTTCGTTTTGTATATATATTCAAATGTTTAAAACTTAACCAGAGACAACATGATTTCTTATTTTATACCAATTCACTAAGGCAAGCTCATTAACACTATAATGCTATCTATGGCATGAAAATAATCTGACATGTACGTTGATGATTTCGAATGATTGCGAAAATCACCAATTATTTTAATATCTCTTTCTCTACAAAGAGCAGATATATGTTTTTCTCTATAAAACTGCGAAATTTTCCATATATAAACAATCCAATAAGAACTACATTCTGCATTCGAGAGAATACGTGAGGGTTTGCTTGTATAAAATATGCCAAAATACAGAACTGAGAGCCTGTTATACATATCCTCAACAGATTTTACTTTGGAATAATATTTTCAGAGAAAGTTTATGTCGTCTGAATTTGAAACATGGCGCTTTACAAATTGCTTATAAATTTACAGATGATGCTCGAATGCTTCCAGACGGAAACTCGAATGCTAAATGACGCGCAGAATCCAGGATATGAAATACTGATATGGAAGTAGAGCCATCAACCATTCTGTCATGATCCATTTTTTTTTTCATTTTGAAGATATTTGGGACTTTTTAAAAGAGATTGGAAATCTGCATATCGTAGTTGCATTTACTAAAACTTTGAGAGGATCCAATGTCTAGACATATTTACCTTTTAAATTTAAAGTATTACAAATATCAAACCAAAGAATGTAAATTATTACATATAAATGCCGTTATGTGATATAAATGTCAATTGTTCGTTGAAGATAACCTCAAAGAATTCAGCCTTTGACACCACAAACTGTTTTTTGATAAAAATGTCAGGATGTTGTTAAATCCTATTATTTAAGAAAGCATATAAAAGTAGTTTCTTTTATTTTAATATAATAAGGCCGTTGCTATCAGCTTATAACCCTTATAGCTAGTTATAGTTGTTCCTCAATAAAATTGAAATCAATATGCAAAATGTAATGTGTGCACATTGTGGAAGCTCTTCTATTGGCCCATTTAATTTGATTGTAAATAATAGCACTTGGAAATACCTTCATGTTGGAATAAATAGAAACATTTCTGATAAAATATCATCTATCTAAACAGGAATATTCCACTTTAAAAAACATTTTTTTATTAAAATTGCTAATTTCCCACGAAACCCCATGTTATATAAAAAATATTTTTAAAAATTCTGAAAATATTGTCAATAAAAAAAATTTTAAAAAAATAATTTCTTCAGAAACAACACGAAACTAACAGTTAAATAGTTAGCAACAAAAATATTATTTTTTTATCAAATTTGTTATGTTTTACAACAAGTAATTTTTTTCTATTGAATTAAAAATTAAATGAATGTAATTACATTATATTAAAAGAGAAATATTTTAATTATTAAATGAAATATTAAAATAGCACATAATATGATCAGAATTATTAATCACAAAAATGAAGGAATCCATAGTAAAACATTTTTAATAGCTAATATATATTAAACAATTTCCTTTTTACTACCATGAATGAAGCTCTCAGAATGTTTTTACATATCCTTTAATAAAAATGTCTCATTCTTATATTTGTGAAAATATTTGGGGATTGTGAAAGGTCGAAAAAGCCGATAATATACATGTCTTTATCTTCAGAATTTCGTATGCTTCCAGTTTAGTATTTTGTGTATCATAATACTGTGAAGGAAAAAATCCTATTGTGCTTTTCAGACGAGTATCTGACCGATTTATATCAAAATATGGTTAAACTAGAATTTCAACAACAATGTATTATAAATTTCAGCTGACAAATATATAAAACTAGCGTATAATTTAAATTATTTTGCACTATCGTGTTTAAATGAATGTATAAACTTGAAGATAATCAACCCATTGGCAGATGTCAATTTAAACTTGAAATCCTAAAGCTATGAACCTAACTATGAACTTGATCCTAAAGCTATGAACGAAATTTTGTTATTTTCCGCTTTACATTTTATGGTTATCGTAAAGATATACTTTTTTACAGACAAACAGCTATATGTTACAGCCTTCACATGCAAACAAGACGAAAAATAGGCAATGTTCCAAAAAATAGGTTTTTATTGACAGAGGTTTCATTTTTTGAATAATTCACATGCTGGAAAGATTCTTATTAATATCTGGACTTATAGTAAATTTTCTCTTTTAATTCTATTAAAAATTAATTTCTTCTTTAAGATTTTTAGAATTTTATAAAATTCTACGCTATTTTTGAAATGGGCACTAAAATCATTTATCTGTAGATTTTTTTTTTTGCTTAAAAATAGCAAATACATAAACAAAGCTCTACCTCTTTCTTAGTTATTGTCTCATCCCAGAAAAGAATATATATATATATATATATATATATATATATATATATATATATATATATATATATATATATATATATATATATTATTATTATATATATAGCTTCATTTAAATAAGAAGTGATAAGATATTCATTTAAATTAATTAACAATTATTCATAATTCCAGAAATTATTTTTTCCCCACTGAAGTTTTAAAATAATTTATGTTTTACCAATATTTCAGAAAGCGACAGGCGAAAGATTCCATTTCCATTCGATCTTAATCCAAAATAATATTCTCTTCTCTAAAAACTGAATCTGATATTATCCGAAAAGAATTGAAATCTCTTTTTATTACTCGAGGCATTTTGGCAAATTGAAAATTGCAAGAGAGATAAAATCCGATTCCATTTTTATGACTTCTTTTAAGCAAGCATAATTTTAAGACATTTTCCCTTTGGCAAAATATTCGCTTCAGCGTCATCACAAAAAGTAAAATCTTGAAAATATATTTGCAGAAATGGCAGGCAATTAATTTTGATTTCATCATAGTATGAACAGTTTGGACATCTAAACAAATCGCATTATTTTCTTATGATTTTAAATTTCTAGATAATTGCTCATAAAATTTTAAAAGCACTTAAAACTAATTGCTGCTTGAATTAAAATCAATTGAATTCAGGACAATAAATTTATTTATTTATATAATTTCCTTTTTTGAGATTCCAGTACAAAAGATTTATAACTAGAATAGTTTCCACTGCTTCTTGACACTTAAAGATTAAAAGCACATTTGTCAACCTTAAAGTTGAATTATTTGAATGAAAATTACTATTGTTATTCAGTTCCCGCTCTAAAAGTTAGTATTATTTATTTAGAGTTGTTTTTTTATTATAGAATATTATTTGTTAATGCCTACTTTTCTACCTGATCTATAAGCATATCTAAAATCTCTGATGTTATAATTATTTATAAATAGTATTTATTATCATTTGAGAACATGATATTGTTATAGTTAGGAGGATTAGAGGCCTCCGAAATTAACGGGTAGAAAATATTTTAACATGCTTTTACCAGTATTGTATAATTATAATTTGTGCTTCTTAGACAGCAGATGATTTTTTAAAAGGATGACCAGCCTTTACCAGTATGGCTTTATTATAAAGTAAGCTTCTTTGATAGCAGATGCGTTTTTAAAAGGCTGACGAAGAACTATGACTTCATAGTTGTAATTATCTTGTCAGAACATATGTTGTTTTTGGGATGAGGTTTTTCGCGTCAACAAAAATCCGTAGGCGAAAAATTGAAAATTTATTATTATTTTACGAGCATTTCAAAAAATCAACTTTTAATAAAATGTTGTCCTTGCGTTTACAAAAGCTCTGATTTTTAAAAAAAATAAGTTAATGACTACAGCAAATAAAACCTAGAAAAACATAATTTTGAGCACGTGATTATATGAATGAAATAAATGCGAGACAAAGTTTTTTTTATCGTTCGCAATACCAAAGTGACTCATTCAATGAAACGATTAAAATGAATAAAAAAATAATTTAACCTGCGCGAGCACGTGGTTCTTGAATATTCCAGAAATTATGCTCTGACATATTACATTGAAATATTCATAGCAAGTTTCATTTTAATCTTTTTCCCTCTCAAAATCGGTCGAGCTCCAAAATTTTGTTTGCCAACGGGAAAAATTAAAAATGAAACATTTAAAATAATATCATTATATATTATACAGGGATAGAGATCGATAGAGAAATCCCGTGATTGTTTCGAACCGGTTAAAATTTGTTAATCAATTAACACATATTCATTCATTCATCCACAGGTCGTAATTTAGACCTGAAACAGAGAACGATCACCTCTGGCCGAGTACCCCCAGTGATATTACTCTCGACATGGAGGACTTTGCAACCACGAATAGATTTAGAGAGCACCAGCCACCACACACACGGGGAATCTTTTGTCCGGTGAGTTTCGAATTCGTAACCTTAGGAGTACGAGTCCAACGTTCTACCAACCAGGCAGTCCCGGCCCATCGCAATACAGTGTTTACGGTGACTTCCAAATGGGACATCAATATAACTCAAATTCTTTTTGAAGTATACATTTATTATTGCTACAATAGCCAGAGTCTCAAATTATAGATATATCTCTGACATATTTATAACTGATCTGAGTTCAATTTATAGAGTTACATCATATCAGGAACTGTTTTAATGAAAGGTTTTATAGAAATATTTGCTCGATTTTAAGAAAGTTGACTTCTTGGAATCCAAGTAATCATCTTTAAATTTTAAAATTTCTTTTCATAAATAAATCATCCTAATTTTTTTAAAAAAAAACTTTATTTTCTTTATAAATCGAAAAGATTTTGTCTTTATTACGTAGAGTAAAATTTAAACTTCATTGCGTATTTGTAATTTTCTGATTGTTATATAACCCACGAATCAGTTAAAGAATGTTATAATATCTTACCTTTTTAGCTCTAACGACGAAATAAATTCAATATTTTAAGAAAAAAATGATAAATAGTACCGTAACCAAGCAATTACAATGAAGAATACTTGACTTTCAAAGTTTTTAAATTCCAAAAATTAAGGCTAAACTATAAAAAGTTTTAAAAATTTTAATTTTAGTGCAATTTAACACAATTTAAAAATCATTTATTATTAATTTCATCTTAAACTGTATTCTAATAGAATTCTACATCAAAAAATAGGAATAGTATCGACAAGATGATTGGAATATTAAATAAAATATGCAATCTTAATCACTAAAAATTAGTATTATAATAAATGTATGTTTAAAAATATTCTGCAATACATGAAAATGCTTTTATTATATTTTGAACGAATATATTACGAATGAATTTATTATATTTTTTTAATGTGCAGCAATATAAAGTCTATTGATAAACAAAATGCAAAATTGCTTCTAGTTTTCTTCGATATACGCATGCAGTAATTAAAAATTAATGCTCAATAATAAGATATTATTAATAATTTATAATACTGTCTTCCTATGCTGTAAGTGTCCTGGTGAGGAAGACCATTTTCCGCTGAATATATGCCGAGTCAATAGCACATGACGTTGACAACTAACAAATTTGACGATTTGATCCATTTGATGGATTTGGTGGTATAAAAGACTTTAGATGCTTAACTATGGTTGTGGTGAGCGACCTTGAAAATCATAAATACATTTGGTTACAGCCCCAGGAGGGTTCGAGTTCCACAATTTGTTCTAGAGCATTCGATGTCCTGTTCTGGGGTCTATAAAACGCGGAAACACGCAGAGAGTTGTTAATAGCGGTGTATTCGTGTTATCTATGGGAGCTGCAAGGTCTTTTGATTTCTTAATAGTGAATTTATGTCTTTGTGCTGCTGTAACAGCTATTTTGAGGGAGAAAAACACACTCACAAATACAACACTTAAGCCTTGTTTTCCTGCTTAATATATTTTTTATGTAAGATAAAACATCATTATGCTCAATGGAGCCTGCGTGAACTTCTTTCAACAGCTTCCTGTTGGTAAAAAGCTTACCGTAAAAATATATTTAACAAGTGTTTGATTAAAAAGATTTGAATTATTATTAAATACGATCTTTTGCGTATCTCAGCAAAAATTCAAGCAAAATTATTCCATTTGTTATCCTGTGAATCTGAATGATAGGTTCTTAATAATAGCTAAGAAGGCCGATTATTGAGAATTATTGAGACCAGTGTCAAGATATCCCTCATTGTAACTTAAATTTAGCTACTTACTGAGGGATATCTCTTATGAAACTCTGAAACATGATATATCCCTCCTATAACAAAGTTTTATGTATGAGGAGCTAATTATCGTGTTTTGACACAGAGATTACATTATCAGTGCAATGCCTTCCGAAGAGTGAATCAACCTACTTATCAAGACTTTTCATTCAAGAACAAGTGTGAGTAATTCCCCATTTCAAGAATAAATTACAATCATAACTGTTTAAAAATGGTTTAATTTTTAAAAATTAATTAATTAATTAATACTGTGGTGGAAGTTTATTGTATTTCAATTTATATAATATATATAAAGATACATAAAGTTAAACGTTTGCATGATGAAATTGAGCATACGTTTTCTTCAAAACAAGAGGAAGTCTACTGTTAATTTTTAAAGTTCGGAGGCTAATTACTTAAACGATATTTGATATAAAAAATTTAAAATTCTTAACACAATTAATTTTTGCTCTGTCATGATTAATAAATCAACTTTTAAATTATACCAATTTTATTTTCACGTATTGGCTTTTCTTATTCAAATATTTTAATAATTTTTTTATTTGATGCACAATTTTTAACAATATTTTTATTTCTACAATAAAATTCAAATTAAATTTATTATTACAACAAACTGTTCAGTCACCACTTTTTGTGAAACTTGATTTTTTTTTTAAAAAAATTGATTGATTAGAGTATTTTCTTAGAAGTTGAATTTACAATACCTCTTTAATTTCATGGAATAATTTTTTCTGTTTACGTGCTCAATAATTTGTAAAGATAAAATTATTGAGATAAGATAATTGCATTCTCTTGATTCTTATAATAAAAAAATAGAAAGCTCGTAATAATTCAGATGGCCATTCTTTAAATAAACTTTATTGCATTGCATATTTTTCAAAACATTTGAGATTAATTTCCTACATCAGAGATTTAAATAAATACAATTTTAAATGCATTAAACCTTTCGCACATTTTATTTTATAGTTAAATTCCATTAAATCTTTATAGTTAAATTCCTCAGGTAGTTAAAATCCATTACATCTTTATAGTTAAATTCTTCGGATAATTATTTAAAAACTCTAAATAAATGCATTCCTAATTAGTAGTTTAACATCTAGGAGTGCAAATAAACTGTTTACAGGAAAAAGAAAGTCTTGTTTAATCACAATGTAAACAACATTTAATTATAAAAGAATTAACAGAATTCTATATTGTTATATTCCAATTAGACTGAAAATAGTTCTTAATTATTTCCAAACTCATTAAATGCATTCTCTTGATTCTTATAGTAAAAAATAGAAATCTCATCATAATAATGATGGATATTCTTTGAATAAATTTTATTGCATTGCATATTTTTTTAAACATTTCGGATTATTTTCCTACATCATAGATTTTAACAAATTCCGTTAAATCCATTAAACCTTTCGCACATTTTATTTTAAAATAAAATGAATTAAGGGCACTTCATTTCCATTTCATTTGGGTATATTCTATTTTGCATTAATAATGCCCAGTTTCTGGATTCGAGAACCCACACATGTCAAGGTAATTTGGCTAACCAATTAAAATCACCCTTCTTCACAAAAGACAGTGACCTTTGAAATTTAAGTTGGCTGATTAACTCAGAATGAAAATATTTAATGAAGAGAAATGTTCTAAGATATTTTCTATATCTTTGGTTAATCAGAGAATTCATGTTGGTGATTATTTCCGAGATTCAGCCCTTTTTAAAAATGCGCATAAAGTCATTCCATTAAAAATAGCTCTTTTTTATTTGATTCTTGTCAAAGATTTGAAAACAGACTTTGAAAATGGTTATCTAGAATTTCAATGAATGACTATATTATTATTAATAAAACGTGCAAAATGTAAACTCTTTTTATAACTTTTATTTTTACTTCATCCGCTCAATTTTTTCTGAAGAACATTCAATAGAATGATATTCTATAATTATCGAGATGAACAATTAAATTCAAATATTATAGTAAGAAAAGGAAATATGTTTTTATATCCTAAAAATAAGAATTATTTCGAGAAATATTGTTACGCTTATTATACTTAATTTTATTAATAATTTTTTCTCCTAATTGTAAATTTAATATTATTAGACTTGCATTCCTTTATTTTGTAATAAAGTATAAAGTTTTTAATAATCTTAAAATTTTAGTTCAATCCTTAGAAATTTCAATTAGAAACAAACTTTAAATGAATAAATTAGATGAAATATTTTATTCACATTTATTTTTAAGGGATTAGATTCTCATAATGTGAATACAATTAAATTTTTTAGTAAATTAAAAATTTCTTAATGATTTTAAAATTATCACATAATACACAATTCTATTAGAAATAAATTCCAAAAGAATAAATTAATCAAAACTTTTGATTCATGATATTTTTAAAGGATCAGGTTTACATAACTACGAATATAATTATAATTCAAAAGTAATTTTACATTTTTTACAAAAATATACACATTTTTATTTGAAATAAATTTCAAATGATTAAACTCAATTTATTATAAATCAAAATTTCTAAGGAATGATATATTTATAATTTGTATATAATTTAAATATTAGAAATTCTTTAGCATTGTTAAAATAGTATAAGTAAAGTTCATTACTTAATCACGATGCATAATAAAATCTGCAAGTTTAATGCCTCGTTTTTGTCATAAAAAAGGATTTTTGTATTCCATAACAAACTGAATATTATACTATAAAAAGAATACATTAAAAGTTCTTTGAAGTGTCTTGTAGTTAATACATTTCCTAGAAAAGTTATGAATATTTTACGTATGTAAATACACCTTTCCAAATTCTTTTAATGTATGGCTAAAGAAGCATAGATGTTATAAGGAAGTTTAGATAATGCTTCCATTGAAATTAATAATTTTTTTCATAAATTTGCACAGGCAAGTAATCGCTCTATTAATCTATTTTTAATATAATTTTTTTTAATTGAAATGCCGTTAGTAGTCTTGACTAATATAATTATGGAATCGTTTATCATTTAATCGAAGAAAATGTTATTTCTAACTATTTCAAGCACGAATTTCTTGATCGAAAAACTATTTCATAATCTTGCACAAACTTTTTATTTCAAATTAAATCTCATTTATCGGTAAACGAATTTAAAACAACATTATGCAATTTATAAATTTTGTTACAGATATAAAAACGCGATCATACTTCTAAGAACGACGCACATTGAAAATCCTTTCTTTGTTGCCAAGGAAACGAGTTTTAAAAAGTAGTAACACTGGTTGCAAACATTTAAGAAGAATGCTATATAGTTTTCTTATTCGGAACGATTACATTTTCGGTTTTTCAATGTTTAATCCTTTTAAATTTATAAGAATAAAAGTTATAAGTTTATTGATTCCCAATAGCAAAAATCTGAACTTGATTTAAAAAATTTTAAGCACATTAAATGTGCATTCAACAAAAAAAATTAAGGAATAAAAATTGTTTGTAGTAAAATCTTAAACTTTAGATAATATTCTTCATCGTTTTATAGAAATTAAACACATTTAATTTTTTTCTTTAATAATTTTAAAACTTTTTTTATTGATTAATACTTCTAACCAGCCGAATCGTAAATGATTTTGATTTCGTATTTATTTTGATTCCTTTGTTCTATGAATCATTTTTCAAAATTTATTACACTTGCTTTCAATAATGTTTCTAGATTTTCATTTTATTTGTTTAACTATTCTTCTTTCCTTTATTTATTTTTGAAAAGTAATTATTTAATGCATGGATGAAATTGCTATTATAACGAAAGATTCTCCATAAAATTAGTCCAATAACTTTATGCTTTAATACATCGATTGTATTAAGCATTATGAGAAATTCATGTTTGTCGAATTATCTGTGAAAAATGAATAATTAATTTTGTGAGCGTTGAGAGTTACATTACGAGTGAATAACGACAAGTTCATATTCAATAATAAATAAATAAATGTTGTCTTAATGTTAGGTAATTTAACTATCTAAAATTTTCGAAAATTTCTTGGCAGAATTATCCATACATATGAAAAAAGAGGAGGTTTAATAAATTTCACATTATTATAAGTATTAACATTATTATTATAAGTATTTCACATCATTATTATAAGTATTTCACATTATTATAAGTATTCACACTATTATTATAAGTATTTCACTTTATTATAAGTATTCACACTTTTATTATATTTCACATTATTTTAAGTATTTACACTATTATTATATTTCACATTATTATAAGTATTTCACATTATTTTAAGTATTCACATTATTATTTTAAGTATTCACTTTATTATTTTAAGTATTCACACTATTATAAGTATTTCACATTATTATTTTAAGTATTCACACTATTATAAGTATTTCACATTATTATTTTAAGTATTCACACTATTATAAGTATTTCACATTATTTTAAGTATTCACACTATTATTATATTCCACATTATTATATGTATTTCACATTATTTTAAGTATTCACATTATTATTTTAAGTATTCATACTATTATAAGTATTTCACATTATTATAAGTATTCACACTATTATTATAAGTATTTCACATTATTTTAAGTATTCACACTTTTATTATATTTCACATTATTATAAGTATTCACACTTTTATTATATTTCACATTATTTTAAGTATTCACACTATTATTATAAGTAGAAAGTAGCCTATGTTCTATTCCAGACTATAATCTTTCTCTGTGATAAATTTCTTTCAATATTGGTCATCCGTTCTAGGGTGATTGACTAGCATCATCCATCCATCCAAACTTCCACATTTATAATAATAGCATAGATTAAAGAATGCCCGGGTTTAATTGTTAAAACATTCGCCAAGGATCCTACGACAGATTCAGTCAAAATGCCAAAATCCCGCCAAAAATCCATATTTCGAAATGGTAGTACGCCAATGTAACACAATGCATTCTCTTGCATGATGTTTATTAGAAGGTATGCACGAAAAATTTGAAAAGACTATTTTTCTGATTTAAATAACTAATGTCCTCATATTTCTGCGAAATCTTCTCCCCTTCGGATATTAACACGCCATTCTGAAATGTTTACACATTTTTCATCTCAGGACCTCCAAATTAATAAGAAAAAATGACGCAACCTAAATCACCTTCTTCACTCGGCAAGAGTTTCCAATTAACGATTCCGAATTTGAGTCAAGCAAACTTTTAAAAGCGTAATTAAATCCAAACCATTTAATAGCATCTACTCAAACTGGGGTTTAATAGGCTCATGCGGGCGGACAAAACTGGTTTACTGAGGCGTTCGCCGATTCCATATTCATGCACAGCAGAGATAAAATAGGACAGGATGTATTCAGATTGTGCAGGTATAAATTTGATTCTGCTGTTACAGGCTATCGTAATTTGTTGAAGATGAATTTGAAATCAACCACATCACCTGCATAGTTTCAAGACGTTGGAAATTCCACAATTCCACTTGGAAACATTAATTTACACTCAATTCTTGTTAAAATGTAAAATTAATACACCATTTCATATTTCAAATGTACTGTAAACTATGAATTCCTTGTTATTAATTGGTAGGATAATGCACTTATTGATTGAAAAATAATTATTATTTTCAAACTTCATTCCTTTTTTTATTATTATTTATTTTTTATTCTTATTCGTGTATTACAATATAAATTAGTTCAATTTTATTGATATTTTTATTAGTTTAAAGGCTTAGTGCACCATTAATATCCCATTCTAGTTAACCCTTTATTTACAAAATTATTTTACAACTCAATTTTTCGGTTTTATTTTTGAAACATTTGTTAAGTTTTGATAGAGAATAAGCCAAGAAAGGAGAAACAAAAACATGGAGATAAAGAATGAAATTTCAATTTAATTAAAATAATTTGATGAATTAAACAAATAAAAAAAATTTAATATTGATTGTAGCTGAAATCTACTGCTTTTTTTACTGGAAATTAGTTATTGAGTTCTTCGTGTTCTTTCAAATACCATTAGGAAAAAAAGTCATATTATAAAAATATCTGCCGGATTAAAAGGTACTTTAATGTACGGTCGGTAAATAAAGGGTTAAAACGTAAAATTGATGAGCCATTTTTATTTGAAATGTACTGCAACTTGTGCACTTCTTGTTCTTGTGGATAAGAATAATTCACTATCTCCTTATAAAATAACTATTATAATTCATTTATTTTTTCATGAAACATAATTCTAATTCCTATATTACAACACAAGTTAGTTTAATTTAACCATGATTTTCTTAGCCTTGAACTTTGATAGTTAAATCAATATTATCTGTTTTTAAAATTATAATTTATCTTTTTCATAGTTACTAAAATAAATTTCATTTAAACCATATATTTTTTCAATGTATACCATACTTAGTTTAATTTATTTAACTTATTTATTAAATTACTTTTTCTTTTTTAGAAGTTACTTAACAAAGGCAATACTTATGAGTTTTTCAGAATTCTTAGAATTAATCTACGAAAAACTACCTTTGTATAAGAATCTCGAAAAAGATATTTTTGGAGTAATGTATGCCAGTAAAACTCAATGTAAAAACACTTTCAGATAGATGTATTACATTCGATATATGAATCTAACACCAAATTTGTAGATTTCAACAAATTTAGAATGAAATTCAGTCATATAAAACTTGTCTGTAAAACTGATCACATATAAGTGAAAACAAATAATATAAAAAAATTATATCATTTCCTACTTAGGGTAACAAAGAAAATTTTTATTTCAGTTACTTTTTATTAAATAATTACAATCAATATAAATATGACAAAACCACATATTGAGAATACGGATACATGGTTTTTTTAAGTGACAAAACAGAAAGAGAATTTCCGGGCAGTTTTCCATTCTCCTTTCTATATGTGGTGTTCGAACTCGCAGCCGAAGGGATGCTTGTTCAACCCCCAAACAACCAGACTATCCCCGTCAAACAATTACAATTACTATAAATAATTAATCAAAAAATTATACTAGCACTGAATTTTCAACACCAAATGAGGATTCAAAGCCGCTTGTGGCAACACAAAATGCGTTATCTCTCTATAATTTGAGGTAAATAATACAGATTAGAAATCTCTAATTTTCTTTATTCTGTATTATTTCAATTCGAAAGTACTTCTAAATGATTCGAAAAAATATATTCATTAACAATGTTTAGTTTTAAATGCATCAAACATAAAGAAAACAAACAGAATCGTTTGAAATAATCGATCAAAACCATGTTAAGTCTAACCTCACTAGTGTGAGGAGAAAAACATATTGATTTCGTTACATATTTGGCGGCGGAGAAATGAAGATTTGTGACGAGAAAATTATTTTTTAATTATTTGCTAAAAAATTAAAGAATTTATGTTTTTAAAAAAACTATATTGACGTCAAATGTCATCCACTACAAATTTTAAAAAAAGTACTTGAACTTGATTGGATGAATAGAAAGTATTGTAGAAAGATATATATAAATATATAGAGAGAGAGAGTGAGAGCTAATTGTAGGAAGTGGAAAAAATGTCCATAAAAAGAAAAGGAGTCGTATTAATAAAATTTGGAACTCAAATGTATTATCTAAAATGCGAATCGCATCAAATTTGAAACAAAATATATGAAAGAGTCGGAAGTTTATTAATACACGTATGTAAACAATTCGAAATCGTAACATATAAAGGAAATTGAGCTCTCAGTTTTAGCTTCTAAAGCATCTAGTTTTATATTAAATTTTGAACCAGAATTGTTGAAGACCTGATCGTTTATTCGTGTAGGCTTTCAACTCCATGTAAATGTAATAATTCAAAAGCATGAATAAATGAAAACTGATATGCTGTTTATATATCAAATTTTGAGTTCAATTAGTTGAAAAAAATTATTTGCAACTCAAATTCGATTTTTAGGTACTTGTGTAATAACAAAATACCAGGAATGATTCATTAAATGCAGTGCTTTCATTCATTCATTAAATGCAGCATTAAATTGAAACCAGAGATCTATATTTAGATTCTAACTGATCACCTAAATCTCACACAGTATTATTGATTTTACTTAATATCCACCATTTCACGAATGAGAAAGGAAAATAATACATTTATTAAGGAGTATGCGAGAAAATTTTGGGAAGACAACTCTCGGTATTTATTTTTTTAAATTAAAGTTTAAAATTTCAATTGGTAAAGGGCGAGTGGTTGATAAAAAATATGCTTCTAATCATAAAAAAAAGTGTAATAAAAGAAAGAGAAACCAATGCAAAAAGAAAGATATGTATTTTTAATTATTTGTAGAAAGTTTGAAAAAATTATAAATCTCATTATTCCCCATAAACAGACCTAATCCCCACTTACATAAATATAATAACTTACATATAAGCGCTATCACATAAATAGGTTTTAAAATTATTGAGTTTTGCAAACAATTAATTCACTTAAATAAAAATAATTCAAATTGCAGAATTCTTGTCAATTTTGGTAATAATCTATCTACGATATTCAATTTTTATATGAATAAATAATATGCCTATTTACGAAATTGATAGCCAACTTACGCCATTGCCAATGCAAAACCTCGTTCATATTAAATGAATTTCCAACCAAAAGTTTTATGTTTTAATTCTCCCGAACAATGTTTAAAAGATACGATATCAAAATAAAACATCCCAGGCCCTTTTAATAACGAACTTGAATTATGCATTTGTTGTATAATATAAAAGTAAACAGAAATACAACTCAAATTCCTTCGGTGCAAATAGATGAGAAATTGGATTATTAATGAAGAGGCAAAAAGCATACGCACACAAAATGATAGCTTCAAGTTAAATGAAAAGTGTTTCGCTATTCTCGATATGATGGATAAGATCTAAAGAAATATTTTTGTTGGATGAATTACATCTTCCATTAAGGCATAAGAGAAAACTTTATACGATTACTTTCTCTGAAATATTTTTATGAAAAAGTAATGGTTCAGGTATCATGACATTTATTTTAGAATTTAAAAAAAGAATATTTTTCATTGGGCTTAAAGAGATAAGGAAATATTTTAATGTTTCAAGAATAAAATTAATCATATATCAGGATACTAAGCAAAGTTTGAGAATTCATCTTAAATATTTCAGATTTCAAATATACTTCACACGGATAAAGCTGTCTTCGATAACTCAGATTACTTGTAATGTAATTCTGGCAAATATTGTATGTGTTTAAATAGGAATTCATGCAATTGACGAAATGCACAAGCTGAAAATTTATGAAAAAAATGAAATTCTTTGATACTTTTTATTATTTTCTTTATATAGTAAATATTTTAATCCTTATCTTTAAGCTTAGAATCCTTAAATTTAGGTTATCCTTAAGTTTTAGAGTAAAAATATCTAATAAGGTCAATATCAACAGCATTATAGTCACATAAATAAAGTAATTGCTTGTATAATTTTGCACTATTTTATTTTCGTTGCATTTTCTTTCGTTAATTTCCTTTCGTTTGTTGCATTTCTTTGAAAAAAATACTGGGATTGGAATGTAAATTAGTGCCCAGGGTTTGACGAATTTACCTCACTTCAGCAACAATATTCATAGATAGAGCACTGTCTCGTAACGTTATATTAATTAGAGAACATAAGAATCGAATATGCATATTATATTCTTGAGTCAATAAAAAGAAAAAGTGTTCCAAGTACAGAAATAAACTGTGGTACATAAATAACATATAACTCTTCACTGGTTTTATTACATTGAAAATAGGATAACGAATTTAAAAGAAGAAAGGGCTTTACTTTAGAAGAAAAAACGAATTATAAATATAAAAAATAGCTAAAGTAAAAAATAGCTAATTTAGCACAAAGATAATCATCTTAAGATACAAAGAAAAGCAATGAAATTAATTCGAACATATACATATATACACATGATCAAACAGGATTGTTTATAGATATACTGATTTAACATAGCTTCAGTATAATTGTTGAATTCAAGAGGTCAACTTCATCGATTAAGACACAGCATGATTAAAATAAAGTTTAGCGTCATAAAGAATTTTATTTCAATAGAAACTAACGGAGATGGTTCCCACAAAACTTACTCACATTATTTGTAATAAAAATATTATCCCTTTCCCGCCACCTAAATCAAGGCCACGAATGCTATGATTATCACATTTTTATTGTTATAATCCTCTGCAAGAGAGTTGTTTTCTAATCATTAAAATAAAGAAAATAGGTATATATATATATATATATATATATATATATATATATATATATATTGTTACGTTTTTAGCGTAGCGGGTTCGGATTGAATGGACTTTATTCGAGGACAGCACAAACAAATTTATTTACAGCTATTTACAGGTATATACAGGATGACTTGAAAAATTAAAACTTCAGAAAACACAATCCAGCAATAATCAGTCACTTACAGCGTAAATGCAAGTCTTACGCACAATAAACACGGTTTGTAAAACAGCTATTGTATAGAACAGCAACAGTAAATCACAGCGAGCTCAATAACACAGCGTTAACAGCAAACGCAAACACCGCTCACTAATAACAAGCGAAAACCCGCTAGTCCAACAAACCACTTCTCTTCCCAAAGAGAGATCATCTGCAGGAAGAGGCAACTCGCTTCTTATATACTCGGGCGAAAGCACTGAGAGGCTTCCGCAATCAGGGAGAAAAACCGAGGCGCAGCCAGAATTCTCTCGGGGTTACCAGAATATTCCTCCCGCCAAGTCAACTCGGCTGGCGCGGAGCACCTTGTGAGGCGCCGCCAACGTTTTCACCTTCGGAGAGAGTTCGCCAGCTTGTAACAATATATATTAATTTCATGTCATTGGCGAATAGTATAGAGGAAATATTGGTATTTATCGTGAATGTAACTTACAATCTTTGGCGATTTTTTATTAGGGGGATAGGAATAATAGCTTACATTCTAACAATAAATAATTACCAGAAATAGAGTATGTATTTTGGATGATTTAAATTCCAACTGAGTGAAACCAAGATTGGATAGAATTACATTAGAGTCCCAAAACCAACACAAAATTTCCTTTATTTAAACTATTGCATTTTCGAATTATCGAATTTACATGCTTATGAAAGCACAGACTGACAAATGGTCAATATCTGTATGTGTAATCAATGCAGAATTTCATCCAAATTTAATACCAATAGACATTAAACTTACTAATGTATATTGGTATCATTAGGATAAAAATTGTATGCTGGTTCATTTAGTATTAAAAAAGGTTAATATTTATATGTTTTAACCGTTGGAAAAAAATAAGCTAAAAAAAACTCTGCTAGGATGTCAATTTTATTCTTCAATATCTCATTAATTAATTCGTTATATAAGTTTTAACATTTTATTCCAATTTTTTCTTCTCAATTTGTCCTCATTTAGAATTGAGCAAGTGACATAAAAATAAGAAAAAATCTTAAAATAGTGAAAAAAGGAATAATTATTCACGATTTAGGTGGGGAGAAGCAATAGCCCTTTATTATATGAAAAAAAATATATAAAAAATAATATTGAAAAAAAAGAGAAATAACGTTAAGTTGTTTCTGCTTTGATTTTAACTTAAAATATTCCAAGCTGAAAATGTATTATTATATATCTAAATAGAGTAGTAATAATTTAAAATATGCATGAAATATTGTGTTTTGTTTTTAAAAAAATATACACGTGAAAATTAGAGTGCAAACATTTCAAAATATTAAAAAGGATTAGACAGTTCTTAACATTTTTAAATGGTTGTTAACTTCTCAACTTTCATTCAGACAGATAAATAATCAAAAACATATTTAATATTCTTGTTTGTGATTGCAATTAACGTGAATTTGATGTTTGAATATTAAATTCAGAGTTATAAATTTACTGTTCTTAAAAAAAAATCATTGGTGATAAATATACGTGAGTATTTATCATGTGGTAAATTAGTATTGCAATGCGCATATATTAGTGTTTAATACAGTCGCAATAAATCTAGGGACATAATAAACAACAACATGATTTCCAATATACATAAATTTAATTGAAATTAAAATCTTCTAATTAAATTATGAAAACAAATAAAGGATTTTATTTCCAATTATTTATTTGAAATATCCAACTATTTGATAGTCAGAATCTTCAATATTCAATTATAAAAGTACTTAAAAAAATATAAGATCCGTCAATTTCAATGAATTTCAAGCATTATATATTTACTTTATATTTGTATTTGCTGAAAATTGAGAAATATGTCTCAGAATCACATTATTATATCTCAATAAAGTTATTTAACAATGAAATTGCATGAACTAATGGTTAAGTATACAATTAGTAAAATTTTTAGAAGTTGTGGTTGAATCGCAGTCTTCCACGTACTTTATTTTCTCAGTCGATAATTAATGAATTCGAAAATAAATTATTTTATGTCTTTCGTCTCTCAATAGCTATATTAGTATGGGATCTTCTAACTCTTTCTAAGGATTCTCAGATTTTACTTCTTTGATCATTGCAATTATATTTGCTTATTCATTATTAAAATTAAAATCTATATATGTTCCCAGAAATACATTTCAGGGCAATTCGCTAGTTGAAAAGCTTTGTTTTTATCTTTAAAAAATTGTAGCATTTTAAACAATCTTTTTATAATGAAAAAAAGTAAATGTAACTTTTTAAACTAGATTCAAATCTAATGGATTGTTCCCTAATGTGCCTTGTTTCTAGTTTTTCAAAATGATATATCCCAATCGTTCCGTTTGAAAACATATATAGAAAAAAAATTACAAAAGATATAAAATTTTGAAATATTTTTTTGGATCGAGGTATAAAAATAAATCAAATAAATTTTAATGAAACTTTGTTATTGAAAGTTTTCTCTAGTTACAATATTTAATGAAATAAATTATTATTCCTTTTTATTCATAATACCTAATCAGTTAACTCACCATACTCAAGTTACTTCTGGAAAATACTCGAATAAGATCGGCACACTTTATGTATGGCACCCCTATTATTTTTACTTCTGCTGTTATTTATACAAATATATTTCATGAAATAACTTCCCCAGAAATTGAATGGTTAATTGATAAACTTGTAAAGCAATATTTATTTTTTCTTAAAAATATATAAAACTTTGAAAATTTACAAAATATTAAATACAAATTAATTTATGTCTACCCCTAGTAGCACACAAATATTGTACAATATTTGCAATATTGTTTAATATTGTGGAAGATTGTTTAATATCATATAATATCTCGCAATATTGTACAATATTATGCAAAAGAATGGGCTAGCTGGGACATATAGAAAAGCATACACATTTATAAAATTAGTAAGTTGCTAGTAAAAAATTACCTATAAATAAAACCTACTGGATTTTTTTTCGAAAAAATAAATTCTATTTAAAATATGCAATTCGAAAATCCTTCAGAAACGAAAATAATATAAACAAACTCATAACATCAAATAGATTGCTAATAAAGCACAAAATGAAACTAATGTGCCTTTTCACTAGTTGTGCGTAAAATAAACTTGAAACATAATAAGTTAAAAGTAAACTTAAATTTTCAAACTTACTAAACTATTAGATTTTAGTGCCAAAATATTTATGAATTTTTCATAGCTAAAATCTTATACAGATTTTCGATTTTCAATAGTTCATACCAACTTTTCATTGTGCCTTTTGCATACTTATGAGTGTTTTAAAAGGAAATTGTAAATAACAAATCGGTATAAAGGTATAACTATTTTCATCTCTATCACGATGATTTTTTTATTCTGTAAGTTTTATAAAAAATCTGCTTATTTAAGTGTTTCCACATTAAAAAAATCCATGAAATTTTTACTCATAATTTCTAACTCAGAAAAGAATTTATTACACAGCAAGCAAAATACAATACCTTGAAATAAATTAATTAATAACGAACACAAACATTTATTCACAAAGTAGCATAAGAATGATCAATACCAGAAAGTTCTAAAACTTACAAATGTTTCAATTCTTTCAATAACATCATTTTTTAATCGTTTATCATTGAAGCGAGCCTGTGATTTTATTTTTATTTTGCCATTTAAAACGAAAAGAAATCATTCCTCTAAATTCTATGTTCTATTGATATAAAGAACTAGGGCAGTAAAAAGTTATGAAATATGGAACTGTAAAGGTAAAGACGAAAAATTATTAGAAAATTGATACAAAAACCTGAAATGAAAGAAAAGCAGGAAGAAATTGAACAACACAATGCTGAAAAGCCTGCAGTTTCCGTAAGTTGATTTCAAACAGCAGATTTTGCTTTGATCCCTTTTTATGTAATGTTTTTGAGTTTGCGATTGGATTATTCAGTCAATATGAGCTCATGAATATGATGCATTAATTTTGGGGAATCGTATGAAAAGCTATTAAGCTAATTGTATTATAGGATCACATTCACAAACCATTCTCTACCCAAAAAGTATTTTAGTAAACTATTATGATTAAAAATAATTCTTAATGATGTTCATTCTTCTCAGGATAAGTAATTTTTAATCGCTTACTGATTGTCTAATTTGTATATGGAATGCTCCACATAGCGTTTCATGCACTTCAACGTGTAACCACATCAGACTAACTACTTCAAAATTAATGGCAAATAAGTTAGTTAATAAAAGGTCACATTTTCACTTTTTCTTTAGCAATACATATCAAACAATTCGCGAAATATAACTTACCAATTCGTAGAGGATTAGGAAATTCTAATGGCGTTGAAAATATTTTTTAATTAATGTTTGGGAACTTCAAGGTAGTTTAAAATATTTAAAAATTCAAACAGAATTCTCAAATTGAGGGTATTATAACTGATTTACCTTCATTCCCCATCATATTTCTTATTCAACAGCATACTGCCTTATTTAAAGTTTATATTCATACTGTCTAATTGAAAGTTTATGTCCATACTGCCAAATTTAAAGTGTATATTCATTTTCCCTATTTATTACTCTTCGTCTTACTTCCATGATTTTTCGTAATTAAAATTCTTTTCGACAAAATATGGAAAAGTTGTTTATTTTTATATATTTTTTATAAACAAACATGACTATGTATCTTTTTTTCGTTATCTTCAATTTACTCAATTTCAAACTTCAGCAAATAATCCTCGAAAGGAAATGCGAAAAAAAACTCCAAATCACTAGATTAATTTAATGCATTTTTCTCTTCCTTCTATTATATTTAAATAAAGTAATGCATACTATATTGCCTTTTAATGTAAGTTTAACAGCGTTATAATCTACAAAGAATAATTCAAAAATTAATTAACTATACTCATTTAATTTTCACGTCCAACATTGAACAAAACTTTTTTTATAAAAAATAAAATTTCAAGCAATAAAATAAATTTTTTCCCTAAGAAGTTAAATAAAAGATATATTCTGTAACATGTGAAATTAAAATATGAATAATTATTATAGTTTTTTATTATTTATTCTTTTATTATTAATTTATATAACATAATTTTTTTATTTTTTCATCATTTTTTAATAAAACAAAAAATAAAGATAAAATATATAATAAAAATTTAAAGGTTAATTCGCATTTCATAAATAAATAAAATTCGAATCAAGTTTTTATCTGGAGTGTATTAACGATTCTTTTTGATGTTGCTGAAATATTAAAATTGAGTTTTTAAAAGATTAAATGAAAATTAATAATTTTGTAATTTTATTAAAAAGAATATATATTTACCGGTTTGCAAATTTTATATTATAAAAAATAGTCTTAAGCTTTATATAATCCTTTATTACGATAAACAGAAGATTTTTTTTAACATCGTAATATTTTTTTACGATATATAAAAAAAGTTGTCATATTGTAACACACTATAAATTAACTAAATAGAATTAAATTGAATTTCTAAAAGAAATTTATTTCTTTTAACTTCAAGAAGGAGAATGGATTTTGAATATTTTGAAACCGGGGAAGTGCATGTGTCACTGAATCACATCGATTTGAATCTAATTTCTTTTTACGCTTCACTTTTTTAATTCTATTTTTAAATCTTACGATATACTTGGTGAATTGAATTTCAATTTAAATCCAGTTACTCGAGTACCTATCCCTGGAAAACTTGGAAAAATCCCGAATCCAAAAACGCATGTAACTAAAATTCTGGAGGAAAACTTTCAGCAGGGATAATTATATATATTCCGTTAAGTTTAGATATATATATATATATATATATATATATATATATTGATATCTATATATATATATTAAAAACGCTTATATATGCTTGGGACAATCTAAAAAATCTTTAATAGTTTTTAATAGTTCATAAAATGTATTTTTTTTATTTAAAGAAATATTAAATCAGAGCTTTAAATTCTTTCTATTATTTTCCAAAAAAAATCTGCTCTGAAAATTGAATATCCTTTCCATTTGCGAAATTATTTTTTATCTATCCTTACATTAATTTTCAATATAGTTATCACGCAAATATTTAATAAAAACTACATTTCTTTTCAAATTAGTTTAACCTTTTCCTTTGTGGTTTGTTTCTATGTTTTTTTTAGTTTGTTAATAAATATTATTAAAACTATTTTAATTGTTTCCATTATACTATAAGTGCTTTCTTGTCCTATAAAAATTTTTGCATACATCAATAAATAGTTAAGTTTATATTTTCATTTCAATTATATTATCTTATAAATTTCGAAAGTACCGTTTGAGTAACCAGAAAGAAGGCACCTCAATATAGAAAGCAGTTTAAAGAGCATTGTTTAAGAAACATTATATATCAACCGGATTACCGGTAACATTATCTATCGGAATTCTGTGAATATTTAAAAATAGTTTTTTATTAAATTGTTTTTGAAATGGATCATCATTTCCTCATTATTGGTAGTCTCTGAGAGATTTGTTTCAAAAAGAGAATTTATGCAAATATTTCCTTCAAATTTGTAGTCAATGCAATCTTAATTTTTTGCCATTGTCGTAGAAGTTTTAGCTAATAAAGGCTTTACCCCAAAAAATTTTAATGAATAAAAAAATCATATCCTCAGCATTGTTTAAAAAATCATAATTATGTCTTCGGAAAAAAAATAGAATTCTATGAAGTTCTGCCTACGATTTTAAAAAGATTTTATTCAAAAAATATTGTGATATTTCTATTAATTAAATTTGAAAAATTAAAAAAAAAGATTAAAATGAAATCTGCAATACCTATTTCAATGCATAATGGCAGAACATCATTTCTTGAACGGCCAAGCACCTCGTGCTTGTGCAAGTTAAATTATATTTTTAGTCATTTTAACTGTTTCATTGAATGTGTCACTTTAGTATTGCAAACGATCTAAAAAAACTTTGTCTCGTATTTATTGTTTAAAAAAATTTCATATTTCCTATTTATTTCATTTTATATAATCACGTGCTCAAAATAACATTTTTCTGGGTTTTATTTGCTGTAGATATTAACTTATTTTTTTAAATCATTTTGTAAATGCAATGGCAAAGCGTTATTAAAAGATGATTTTTGAAATACTCGTGCAGATATAAAAACTTTGTTTTTCGTTTGCGGCTATTTGTTGACCTCAAAAACCTCATCCCCAAAACAACATCATGTTCTGACATGATTAAAAAAGACGATTACTTTATGTTAAAGTATGACTCGTTTATTCTAAACTGATAAAAAAAATCTAACTAGCTAATGGATTAAACAATATAAATGAACATTGTTTTTTTTTCATTAAGAGTAATGAAAGCTTAGATTTTTTTTAATACTTATGTCAGGAAGAAAAGTTATTCTTTCCTTTTATTCTTTATATTTAACTTACAAGGTTAAAAGTATCGAATACAATGAACTATTGTTTCATTTTATTAAAGGTTTTGTTTAAAAAATTCAACAATTCAGCCTTCATAAATTAATGTTTAAAATGTTGTTTCTAAAACTCATGCTTGCGAAAACCAAAAAAAAATTATTTTCCAATGTAAATATTTTTGAAATTTCTTTGTAGTTATGATATTAAATTGATAAAAAAATTAATTCTTTTCATTCAAAATTATCAAGGAAAATTAAAATTTCATCAACCTGCTTAAGATGTAAAATTTCCGAAAGAAAAAAAATTGGTTCAAGGTATTCTATTGAAATTCCCATGATGAAAAAAAATGTACATTCAAAAGTAATTTAAAATTAATAGCAGGAAATATTTTCTTTAAAATATTCAATAAATTTGAAAGAGGATATTATTTTCTTCATATTATAAAGAAAGGAATCGATTGAATATTATATAAAGAAAACACATTGCGTCTAAATATATGTAAAAGATTAGAAAGTTTTAATTTCATTTCAGAATTTTGTTCGTATTTTTTAACAAATTTCATTTATTTCAGTCGGCCTAATAAATTTAATTTTGAGGTTGTTTTCAATGACTTTCGTTAACAAGCAATTTTAAAAAAACAACTTTTTTAATTTAGGAAGTTATTAAATATTTTATTTTAGTTACTTTTTATTAAATAATCGCAATTGTTGATCTAGTACTCCGCTTTAAAACGAAAGTTGGGGATGCAGTAGCTTCTGAGGGTATGGACCCCCGAGCCCCTGAATAACGATCACCTTTGACTCAGTACCCTCAGTGGTATAGCTGCAGACATGGAGAACTCTGTGACTAGGTTCGAACTCGCAGCACAAGGGATGCGAATCCAACACCCTACCAACCAGGCTATCCCGAAATAACAATTACAACTATAAAGGCAACAAAGTTAGTTTTTAATTAATTTATAAAAATTAATGAATTACTATTTGAAAAAACTGTACTAACATAGAATGTCATCTACTACAAGTTTTAAAAGATTTAATTGAACTGGAGTGGAAGAATAAAAAGAGAGAGAGAGAGAGAAGACTAATAATAGTAATTGAAGAAAAAAATTTCGTATTCATTTTAAAAATTGTTGTTACTTTAAAACAAAATTGTTCGGTTTTTGTCTAAAACAACTGCTATCCCGAATTCCATAAAAATAGCATTTTATATGCGCTGTAGGTCATAAAAAAGATCCACATTTTTGCGACTTTTAGGATACTACCTTACTCGATACTGCGCGAAACCGGAACCCCTTTCCAAAAAACAGCATCGTGTTCTGACATGATAATGACATGATCATGTTCTGGCATGATAATAGAAATTAAGATCCAATGACATCGATGATACAAAATATGTCAAACACTGGAGTCTTTGTCATTCAGCAATTATTTATGCAAATTTTAAGAAGACAGGAAGATAAAAAAAATGTATCACGATGAAATAAAGACATAATTGGCAATCTTTAAAGAGCTTACATTAACTTACAAACGGAATTTTTATTTCATAATTGTATATTCATTGAAAGAAATTTATCTGAGCATAAAAAAATAATGCTAAACTTTTTGAACTTTTATTGGTATATATATGAATTTTCTTTTTTTTATTCAGTCAACAAAGTGGTCTTTCTTTTCTATATCGAACATTTGAATCATAAAATATGCTCCAAGCATAGCCCTGCCGAAAAAGTCGAGATAAATTTCTACCGATTATTCTTTCGAACTAGACGCAGCTCTCTCGATTTTGACGTTAGTAAATCGCTCATCGTTATGAATGTCATATGAAGCAGGATCTATTCGAAAAATCTATCAGAGATAATTTGGAATGTTTTCCCCCAAGCAATATCGATATTTTATTTTCGTCTAGCTGGAATGGACTTTTTGTGTTCTATTTCTTTTCTTTTTCGTTTCTTTTTTATCATTCGACATGTAAGGCTTATATTTCATTGTCAGAAGCTCACGTATAGTAAGAGACGCAATTTGAAAAGTCATCCGTGTTTTTTAAACATCAGGTAGATTATATAAGAATTGAAAATCAATAACATAAAGGCGTTGAAAACTTAAAATGTAAATATAAATATTAAAAGGAAATCTGCTGTACATATTTCAATGTATCATGTCATAAGATCATTTCTTGAAAGGCCAAGCCCCACGTGCTCGTGCTAGTTAAATTATACTTTTATTCATTTTAATTGTTTCATTGAATGAGTCACTTTAGTATTGCAAACGATCCAAAAAACTTTGTCTCACATTTATTGTTTTAAAAAATATCACATTCCCATATTTATTTCATTTTATATAATCACATGCTCAAAATGACATTTTTCTTGGTTTTATTTGCTGTAGTCATTAACTTATTTTTTTTTAATCAGAGCTTTTGTAAATGCAATGGCAACGCGTTGTTAAAAGCTGAATGTTTTGAGATACTCGTGCAAATAATAAACTTTTTATTTTTCGCCTACGGATTTTTGTTGACGCCAAAATTCTTATCCCATGATAAAAAAAATCATTAGCTTGTATTTAATAGTTATATTTAAAAGGTATCTCACAATATTTAGCGCTTTAATTATACTATTTACAAAAGAAATATCTGTTACAACTAGGAGCTTTCTTAATTTTCTTTTTTTTATTCAACAAACTTAGAACACTATTACAGACCTTAATTAATGACAAACTAAATATTAATTTCTGGAAAATTGATCAAAAGGTGATTAATTGATATGAACAAAACCACTACATATTTTCCACCATTATATGGCATTTTTTAAAAATTTTCATATATATAAATTCCTGGGGGGGGGTCACAAGTCCCAGAATAATGCAGTCAGCCAAAAAATATACAGATAATGCCCTTTATTTCGAAACTAATTACCATTTGTACATGCTTTTTAAATGCTTGTATTTTAAACTGCCTAATGATTCATGCTTGTATTTTCATACATTTTTTCGTCTAGCATTCAAAACTGGTACACGCTTACATATTCAATCAAAAATCAACTCAAAGTTTTAAAATTGTTAGTTTTAAATATTGTAAATGAATATTTTGATCGTTAATCTGAACTAATGATTGTAAAACATTTAAAACCAATCAACGTGATTTAAAAGCCTTTTCTCATGAACCCGTCTCCATATTTCAATTTCTTTTTCTTCCCCAATTTTTTTTTTCAAAAAGCAGCACCCTATTTTAAATACCTTTGTTCTGATTCTGATATTAAAATAGCTCAAATGCATTCAATTGTCTAAAATTTTGAGCAGTTGATGAGTGATAAACAATTGAAAATTTCAGTTCGTGTTGTTAAATGTGTTGTTGTTGTTATTTTTTCCTATTTATTTCAAGATATAATGAATATTTAACAGTAATTTTAGTTAAAATTAAAATACTCATTAAAGGTGTTCTATTTTAAAAAATACAAAACTATATTTTATACATTAATTAACCTTTAAAGTTATGAATTAGGACTTTTTAAAGAGGAATTTACAAATTTTTTGAATTAATCGAAAGAATAAGAGCTAAATTAAAACTCAATCAAATTTTATTGATTTTTGTCTACCAAGTTTGATGATATTTAATAATAACCCAAAACTTTCGGGATTTTCATAGATTTAGGGGTGCATCTCATCTTCTCGATAGAATTCTCTCTTGTAATAATAATAAAAAAATATGTTATAATGGAAAGTGAAAGAAAGTATGTTTTCCAAAGTTATATGTTGTTGTTGTTACTAATGGCACATACCACGGATAAGATCACTGATGAATCAGCGGATGTAAGACGAAATAAGCGCCTCTTGTTTGAAGTAGAGCCAACTAAGGACAAGAATACGATTTTAGCTACACACTCATCGCATTCGCTTGAGCAGCCCCTTTTCCAGGGGGGGTCACATAAATATGTCTCATAGATGGAACACAGAAGAGCAACCATGCCCTAACCGGGACTCGAACCCGATACTCCCAAATCAGGAGGAAGACAAGGACGCTAGAAAGATTATATTGATACTTGTAACAAATACATATAACTCTGGTACTTACGTATTATTCAGTCTAAATTTATCGCTAAATTTGAAGTCGTCGCCAATGAATTGCTAAACCGCCAATTAAGGCAATCCTGCAAAGGTTTGATTTTTATCACCAAATTTAAATCCGTCGCCAAAAAGTTAATAAACCGTTGGCAATCGTTGGCAAAGACAGTATAATACGTAAGTACCGTAATTCTTTCAAGAGGATTCATGTATGTAACAAATTTTACTTCGATAACATTTCAGAAGAAATTTTGATTGTTTCGGATCAGATCCGATTACGTTTCAGGAAATGACTTGTGATCGTTAATTATTGAAAAATTCATAGAAACAATATGCTACATTTTTAAAAATTGAAATAGCGTTAAATATATAAATAAATAAATAAAAATCAACGAATGACATTGCAAAAACAAGTTTTTACATAGATAACGCGATGCCAGTAAACTTTCACGATTCTTTTAAGAAATGATGCAAAATTGAGTTCAGGAATATTTTTTCTCAAGTCTTTTGCTTGGTTCAAAATCTGTTCAGAGGCAAAACCATGCCATTAAGGTTTTTCGTCACATACAGACTACTTTTGTACATATAGACTACATAGTTCATAAATCATTTATTAGCAGAATTATTAGATTACAGTTCCTTTAGGCAAGTAAAAGAAGTATAAATATAATCTAAATACCTTTAAAATATTAGCAAAATAGCTCATAAACTAAATATTAAATTGAAATTAGAGTGCCTAAAAGTTCTTTCGAAACTGAAATAAAGTCTTTGAGAATTTGAACGAAACTTTCAAATTCTTAGAAAATTCAGAAAGAGTCTTTCATTTTAATGAAGATTACTACTTTTCAAAAATATTGCGAGTACATAGTGTAATTTGCTCCTGGAATAATGGGGAAATGACTGTATTTGATGTAGAGAAATATATTTAACTTCTTTGAAATGAAAAGTTTACATACACGTTTTAAGGAATATCGGGTACATTTTCTCGATATATATAGTCTAGTCCTCATTATTTAAATTATGTTTGAATTTATCTTTTAAAATATTGAAATTTATTTTGAAGTAAATTTAACTCTAGCAACGATATATTTATTAAACAAGAGAAATTATTTAAAGATTTTAGTTTAAAATTAATGGTTAAGATATTCAGAATCTTAATAATAATTGCAATCTGTTCAAAATATTTTAAAAATCTATTTCGAAATTTATAGTAAAATTCATAAACTAATTGAAAAATATTTTCACATTTAGAATAACTAGCGTTTGATTAATTTAATTGCATCATACATCACATGTATTTCATTTTACATGGAATAATGCATTATTTGCTACTTTAATTTTCTATATGGATTTCGATTTTTTTTTAAATACAGGCAACTTTTTTATTTATGTATTTAATTTACAAACTATTTTAGAAAATCGTATTCAGTTTTATTTTTGTAAAATTAAAGTTTTAATTCTTTTTAAATCTCTAAATTTTGATTTTTTTAAATCTTTTTTACGTGAAGACGCATAAAATTGTCTCTATTGTATGTTTTCCTCTAATATCTGGTACCAGGTCCTTTTAATAAATTCTTCGGAGATTTTTTTAACTGAAGTATATACAATTTAATCAATTAAAAAGATTTTACAGTTGTTCAAACTGGCAATAAATGTTTACTTCATATAATTTATTAGAGGAATTCCAATAGTTGAATGCTTGCTAGAAATTTTTATACCTTAAAATATTGGTAACACCTTTTATGTCTATAAAATACAGATATAAAATCCTTTATAAAATTCTAATCTAAGACGTTTTTGTGCCTTTATTTAAACCAAAAAAGCAGATTTTTTTTCACTTATAAAAAATACTTATGCTTAAAATGATATATTTTTTTGTTTCAAATAAGGTTTTCTTGATCTGTTTTACATGAAAATTTAAAAAAGCTATCTATGGCAAGAGCATTTTCTAAAATTCCTTCCAAATATGGTCATAAGTAAAAGTGGAAGCAGAATTTCAAAATAAACTTATTCGTAAAATCTATTCCTGTTTGAAGAGAAAATATCCTACGGAAAAGCTATCTAATTATGGTATCATGTAGCTGCTATAATTTCATTTCAGAGTATTTGATGTCAGTTTATGTCTTGTCAGTGTCTTTATCACATGATTTAACAAAGAAAAATTAAATGTCCTAAGAATAAAAAAAGTACAAATTTATGTAAATTTCTTCATATATTATATTTTATATTCTTCACAAAAAAAATTAATTCTGAGAATATTTATCAAAGTTGAATAAGCTTACCATTATTGCAAACTGTTATACGTTTTATTTTTTGATAATTTGAAATAACTTTATAGGTATTGACCTAATTTATTTTTGCGAAACAAATAAAATCATATTTAATTACACACATTTATTAAAGTCTTAAGGGGAAAAAATTTCTTTTAGCTACATTTCGCTTTTTTATTTTAATTTATAATTCATTATCATATAGTTTTTCTGTAATTTCTTTTCAGAAAGCACTAACAAGTAAAGCCTCTTATAAAAAAATACATAAATTGTTCAATTGAAAGACGTTTTAATTTTTTAAAAAATGAAATATTGTCAAGTCACCGAAAACTGTATTAGTTTTTACAAGTCTGAACATTTTTATGTTTTAATGCATATTAAGATTATAGTAAATATTTGTTTTGTCAAAAAAACTGACCATTTCTTTTTTTAATTCAATGAGAAATCGATATAAAAAAATTTCTTCATTTGAAAGAAAGAAAAAACGGGCTTTTCATTTTTAGTTAGAGAACACTAGATCTCGTTGGTTAACTAAATTTGAAAATTACTGAAAAAAGTAAATTATCTTGAAATATCTTTATTTTGAAGGAAAATATCAATGGATGCGTCTTAAGATAGTGCTGAGAGTAAATACATAATACTTGCCCCTGAATAAAAAATTAACTAAATATAAAATTTAAGCCTGTTTGCTGCTTAGTCTTGCTGAAGACCTCACTTAACATTGCAGAAGTATTTTTTGACTCACGGAAATAAAACAGCTTCTAGAATGATTAATTAATATAATCTTTCATTTATATGACATGTGTAAATAAACTAATTCAACAAAAGCGCTTAATATTTTGATTCTACAGGCATTTGGAAAGCATTCATTAAATTTGTAAATTAACTATTTTAACGAGTTAAATTTATTTACTTTAAATTTAGAAATATACAGTTTTACTTAGCAACAACCAGTAGATATTTTAAAGCTAAAGAGAAATCATTGCTAATTTTTATATTTCTCTTTTCATTAAGCACTAAAGAAAATTTCAAATATCAGTCTACAAGGAAAACCGTGAGGTAAATAAACAAGATAAATTCAAAATCTTAACAGCTTATAAAATTTAGCAAAATATTTAATTCGTAAAAATTTTGCTATCGATTTATCTGTATTAAATATCCCTTCTCTCTTGGAGCGTTTCTAAAAAGTTATACTTTCTTTACAATTTCTGATATTGGCTAAATATAACGCCATCGTTCCTGGGAAATACTCTAAAAATGTGATTTAATTTGTCTTGATTAGTACTTTAATTTTACATAAGAAAATAACTCTATTATTATTCATCATTTCTTGTTCTGTATTATTTATTCGGTTGCTTGTTTTACTGACGTAATTTTTATATAATTGTATTTTGGATACAATTTGATTCAAAATCTCGCTTTGATAAAGTAATTTTCTCTTGGTTTATTTTTTGGCTCTTATGATTTTTATACTTCAAGGGATAAAAGTTTCAATTTAAAAATAAAGATTCTTAATGTTTTTCTTTGTAGGTCCTTTTAAACGCATTTTTGTCCAAATGTATTATTTTATTAATATAATTCAAATGTTTTGTTTACTACTCTTTACAAAACTTTATAAATTTACAGTATAGTTATATTAAATTCCTTAATAGTTTATCGTAATTATAATGAGAGCGGTTGCAATTTGTTTTGGAGCATAAACTGTTCAAAATATATTAATCGAATATTGAAAGAATTCAAACAAATTAATAATGATTTTTAAAATTTTAATTAAGGTATGGCTCTGCTTATTTCAAATTTATTCGATACAGTTCATGTAATAATAACTCAGTATTTGATAAGTCATTTATAATAAAGACATAATTATCTTTTTATTCTAATTATATCATAAGAATTTTTAAATCTATGAACCAATGCCAGTTCTTTCTCTTTTTTTATTTTTATCTCAGTAAACTTTGGCTATAAATATTAGCAAAAGAAAATGTCAAAAAATATACAATGAGGTAATAAAACATTTTATCGAGGGCGAAGCGTTATAATACAGCATGACAATCAAACTAATCGATAATATTTGGCCCAAATTTCTATAAAGTCACAGAGGTTTCATCTTTTCTTTTTTAAGTATTATTAATCTAGTCTTGATGGATTAATTAAGCTTCAAATATAAATAATATATCTTATTTCTAAATTGTACATGAACAAATGAATCGATTAAGGTCAAAGTAAAATTATTAAATTTATTCTAAGCCTTAAATGTTGAAGATGACAATGGAAAATGATTAATATTAAACAAAAATAAATAATTAAAATAAACATTTTGGATAACTATAATAACACATTGGAATGTAAAGAGCTGCATAAACAATATTTGTTATAAACACGATAACTTTAAAACGAATAGATCTAGATGGGTAAGATTTGGAACGAACATGTATTTAACATTTTAAGACGTGTGTCAAACTTGGAATTAAACCCATTGGAGAATATTAAGCATTTATTGGTCTATTCGTGCATACACATGTAAATGTGATAATTCAAGAACATGCTAAGTTAAATTTATTGTTGTTGTTACTTATGGCACTTGCCATGGACAAGCCCCATGTTAATTTATCAGCAGATTTAAGCCGAAAGGAGCGTCTTTTGTTTTTGAAGTAGCGCCAACTAGGGCCAAGAGTACGAGTTAGATACATGCTCACCACATTTGCTTTCACAGCCCCTTTTTATAGGGGGGCACCTTCATACACCTCACAGATAGTAAACAGAAAAACAACAATGCCCGAACCAGGGTTCAAACCCAGGACTTTCAGAACGCGAGGAAGATGTGCTACCTCTGTGCCAGAAAGCCAGCTAGTTAAATTTGTGATTTGGTATGTCAATAAGTGATTAAAATTCAAGTTCTATACCAAATTTTAATTTAAACCTGTCGGAAAATGGACCAATAAAATGCCCAATACAGCTACTTGCAAATTAACTGTATTCTAACATTTAATCCCCAAATATAGTTCTCTAATCTAAGAAACTTTTTCGTTTCGCCTGTATCTTAGAAAATATGGAGAAAGTTTCGTAGTTATTACTCCCGCGTGTTTTTAATAAAATATATATAAATGAATTGCCTTTTACTTGTTAAGATCAAATTTAATGTTCAAAAAAATTCCTTTGATCAGCCGTTATAAAATCAACTTTAGATAACGACAGCTTATTATCCTTGTTTTTCCTCAGTTTATGGATGCAAGATTACACTTTCTTTATAAATAATGGCTACACCGAAAAGACATAAAAATCTCGACTTTCTAAAGTCATAAAATGGGAAGAATGACAAACTGTTGTAGGAGACATTCTCTGATACAATGTATTTGATAACATTCTTAAAAGAGATTTTATTTCAATGATTATAACATTTCTATTTCTAAAAGTTTGTTTACTTCTTGTTTTCTCGAATTGAATATCTAGAAATGTTTTATGTCTTGCATCTATGTATTATTTATTCATTTTTCTATAATTTTTGTCACTTAAGTATCTTCTTTGTTATTTCGGGAACAGCAGAAACTCTTAGACAATTTCTGAAATAAATGATCATGAGAAAATGGTATCTTAACATATAAAAAGAACAGCAAAAACTGTTTTAATAAAATTCCTTTTTAAATGCAAATAATAAATTAATATTCTCATACATTTTCCTCGCTAGTTTAGCCTCACTTTTAAACGGGTTTTCTTTTCTCTCATTTATTTAAGTTTCACTTTTGTTTTGATTTGAAATGTCTTTAACTTATTAATTTTGACACAGAAAATTATATTACAAAAAAATTAGCTAATTTGAATCTTAAGTGAAGGCCTGAGGAGACGCGGATATCAACAAAGGTTTCTTACATTCCACTTTACATCTTTCTTTCTTTACATTCTACGAAATACCAAAGGGGCTTATACTGAAATTCTCAGACATAAATGATCTTATTAAAAATTTTATAAATATCTTAAGGACAATTGAAACAACCATACGCCAAAATACGCCGGTGTCCAGGCTTAAGGGTCTTCCTGGATCCCGGGACACCATCTTCGCCAACTATCGCCAAAGGTTTCGTAACTCATTGGCGACGGATTTCAATTTGGCGATAAAGATCAACGGATTACACCATTGCCAAATCGCCATAATTGGCAGTTTAGCAACTCAATGGCGATGATTTCAAATTTGGCGATAAAATTGGACGGCATAATACGTAAGTGCCAGAATAACATGTCATTGTTACAAGTATCAATATAATCTTGCTGGTGTCCTGGCAGAGAGGTAACGCGTTTTCCCCATGAACTGGGTGCCCCGTGCTCAAATCCCGTTCGGGTATAGTTGTTCTTTCATGTTCTATCTGTAAGGTGTTTGAATTTGCACTCCCCTGTAAGGGGCTGTGCTGGTGAATGTGATGAGTGCGTAGCTAAGTCATACTCTTCGCCTGGTTAAAAACAAGAGACGCTCATTCGGCTTAAAATTGCTTCGGCCGTCACAGCGCTTGTACATGACAAATACCATTAGAAGCAACAACAATTAATATATATTTTTGACATTTTCTTAAATAAAATGATTTAAAAATGAAAGAATTTTCAATAAAAGTGTGTATAATTTTTTAGATCTTTTTATTCTATTTTTCCAATAGATTCTAAAAAAAATATAATCGTTTAAAAAATTATTTCCAAGAATTATGCAGTCACTTTTACAAACTCTGGTTGTGAAATTGATTCTATATCAGATATTTAATCATAAAAATCCAATTAATCCTGATAATTTAATACAAAATGTCACAGTACATACGAAACACCAACATATGACGAATGGGATATTACACAAATCACTTCAAAACCTGATTAATCCTTCACTGATTCCGATATATTTAATGATATTTTGCAAATATTAAAATAAGAATATATTAAAGCCATTTAAAATATCTTGAGAGATAATTATTATTAAACAAGAATGGATTAGATTATAGAAAAAATACAAGCTTGAGAAACTGAAAATAATAATCTACTTTTCTAAAATCTTGTTCCCGCTTGAAAAGAAATTATTTCGTTTTATTTGAGCACAGACTTTCGAAAACTCATCAGAACGTACGTAATAAAACAATTGAACAAGCATTTAACGGAAATAATCGAATTACCTAAGTTTAAATTTAATTTCAGATGAAAAGAGTTCTTTTTACATTATCTTTAATTATTCATGTTTGATTTAACATCAATAAGAAAATCATAATAAAAACGAATCAGTGAGATCTTATAATAAGGAAATTATTATAAAACTTTATAATCTGCTGATTATGAAAGCGCTATTGTGACTGTCAAGATTTTTTTTAAAAAAAAATGAACTTCACGTAAGTCTTTTTGAAAAGAAAACTAATTGACAGAAAAGAACTGCACAGATTAAACAGGAATAATTGGAAAATTGGATAAATATAATTTTTTAAAAAATAAAATACTCTTTCATTTATTTAAATAATTGATTATCTAACACTTTCAACTAAATCTTAGAAAATACGAATAATTGTATGTTTTATGAATTAAATTTTTCATTTTCTTGAAAACCACATTAAATTCATTTGGAGGAAACAAAAACAAAATTTATTGCATTATGTACTAAGCTTTTTTCTGTCCGTTTTATCTAATTTTATTTTTGTTATTTGACAATTTGCATAAAAATTATTACATTTATATTTCCTTAAAATCCTTAGACTTCCTCAAGTAAATTTTGAAAAAAAAAACTAATTTAAAATTTCCATTCGTATAAAGAAGAAAATTCGAAACGTAATTTATGTCAAAATTTAGGAATCTCATTCTTAAAATTATTTATTGAAATAATGTTCTAAATTATTTAATAATATCTGTGACTTAAAATTAAATATTTAGGAGGCCCTTCCCAGGCAGGTGATTTAAAACCGATATGTAATAACATTTACTTGCCCAACCATGCAACAAAATTTTTTAAATAATGTAATTCAAAACATTCAGATACATCTTAATAAAAAATTCAGATATAGCGTAGTAAGAAATTTTCAGATTCATCAATACGATGAACGAAAAGTAACTATTTGTAGAGTTTTTTATGTTAATTCTTAAGTGCCTTATGCAAAATTTTACTTTGTTTTAAGTTAAACCATAATCAAATCAGTTAATTTATTTCGAATTTCTCAAAAAAAATTGATTTTCTGTAAATTTCCTATCAAATTTGATGAGAAACATCAAGAATTTATAACTACATTTTTGGGTGTCAAACAATATAATCAAGATATTTTCAAACATTTTCATGAATACTAAATGAATAAAAGGTTAATGACACCTGGAATTGGAACCCATTTGTTGTTAAAAACATGAAGGTTCTTGGAAATACAAGAAACATAACGATGCCTTTGTTGAAATCCTATCGGCATAGAAAATTTGTAAAATCGGTTAAGTCGTTCCAGTTGAGAACTCTTTCAAAATATCATCTCTTGAGTACTGTTTGAAAGGAATTGAAAGAAGACAGGCAACAATTAATAACATATCTATATAATAAAAACATTCATATGGAACCAAAAAAATTAAAATCAGGTAATAATGGCCGCAGAGAAACTCTGTTCAAGTTTTAACCCTTATAGATTGTAGTGATTATTTTGATTTCTCTCGAAAATAGAAAGTGATGAAGGACATAGATTAGTGACAACTACCTTATAAATTATAAGCCTCTATATGAAATAAAACTTGTCGAAATCGATTTAAACACTTTAGATGGGGAACTCTATCCAAGCTTTCGCTAGATAAAAGGCCCAAGGGAGTATTTTTTGAATTCTTTTCGATTTTTCATTATTATAGAAGATAGTAAATGATTATTGAAGGTTAGGGATAAAGGGCTTTCATGTGAAAAAAATTTAGTGAAATTAACTTGATGATTAGACCTAGGGAGGTCCGATGTGTATTTTCCTTGTATTTAATGTATTGAGACTTAATTTTATCTTGTTTTTCCAAAATATTGAGAATGCATGAAGGTAAAAGATGATTGGCGCCATGAATAAAAAGTCATATAAAAAGGAATTAATATAAAGCAAAAATATACAAAGTCGGACCGCAAAACCGTGTTCGTGGCAGAGGGAAGGAATTTATCTTTATTATTTTTAATATGCAGATTTTATTTTTTTAATTTAACTTCTCTTCTAAGTTATTGCTTTTCAAATCTTTATATTTTTATTTAATTCACGTAGGACATATACATTCATGTAATAGTAACAAATCAACCAAATAATTATGCATTGATATACTGATACATTAAAAGCATAAACCAGTTTAAAAGTTGAATGGTTGAATACTATTGTTTAAATTAAGCTTAATCATTTATATCATTTGATTAAAAACATTTTCCCTATTTCCTAAAATCTTAGTTAAAAATAAACAAATATTAGTTGAAACAAGTTTTTAATTAAAATTATTAACTTTATGGATCGATTTTTTTCTATTAATTTTCAATGGCATATTTTATATACATATTTTTAATTCCATCTCTAATGGCTAATGTTTCAGGAAAATATTTATTTTAAATTATTAATGAATGCTATCCTTATCAAAGGTAGGTAGAATGTATTAATAATATGGAACAAAATAAAAGGAATGCGAAAAAAAATTAATATTTAATTAATGTGACAAAGAAAGGTTAAGATGAAATTTCCTTGAAACCCAAAATTATTTTCTCTTTCTGTCAAATAAAAACAATGCTGTGTATACTTAATAAAATCTATGTAGAATTTTGAAAAAAAATTTCTCTTTTACTCTA
>JAOUZG010025633.1:4913228-4925649 GCA_026289955.1 Argiope argentata
TAATCAAAATAATTTTGAATTTAATAATAAATTTAAAAAATTTATTTTCATCGCGAAAAAAATGAAGTGTATAGACTTTGGATTCACATACATAACGTATATTCAAAGTTTATTAGTCTCCAAAAAAATAAAGAAATCTTGGTTATGTTTAAAATTTTTAATAATTAATTCAAAATAGCAAGTAGTTTTTATTTTAAAGTTGCTTTTCTTTTCTATAATTATGAGCTATTAAAATTATTTTCTCATTATTTTTAACTAATCGATATGCCCAAGTTTCTTAAGATTAAAATCCTATTATATTTAATATTTTAATTATTCATCTGTAAAACTATTCATTTATAAATATTATAATAGATAAAATATTTTTATTGAATGAAAAATTTTAAATTGAAATTTGAATATGAATTGAACTAAAACACTTTAGTTAATTTATATGATAGTTAATTTTCTTATGAAATTATTAATATTTATTATATTAGTACTGAAAATTTTGCTTGCGAAAGCTGAAATACAAGAAAGAGTGTTTTCGTTTGAATGATTGACTAAAGCTTATTTTTATGAATGTTTAAATCCTTTCATTGAAAAACCAAACAAAAAAATTGCTAAAAAACTTAATAAAATAAAAGAAATTTATATATGTTCGTACCGTAGGAAATTCTAAAAGTAGAAAGACCATTTTTTAAGTTTCTAGTTAATTGAATATTGATTTTTATATTTTGAAAAGTAAGGCCTTTCCCCTGTTTTATACCAACATTTCGTCAAATTGCCTCAGTTGTTTAGGAGGAGATATGAAACATATGCATACAATATACATACATATTTCAACATATATAGTCCCAAGGACTCTTATTTATATTAAAATAAACATACGATTAAAATATAAGGTTTCTCTAATTTCATACTTCCACATAATCATGAGTCTTCTACATAGTCATGAGGACCCTTTATTTATATTAAAATAAACATTCGATAAAATATAAAGATTCTGTAATTTCATACTTCTACATACATAGTCATGCATGACTTGGTTATATTAAATTAAACAGAGGAGTAAAATATAAAGTTTCTGTAATTTCATACTTCCACATACATAGTCATGTATTACTTGTTTATATTAAATTAAACAGAGGAATAAAATATAAAGATTCTGTACATTTATAAATCAGCTGCAAAAATATTTTTTTACATCAAATCCTGGTAGTTGGTTATTCTGACTCATAATGCATGGGGCGCATCTAAATGAGGATCAGAATGTGATTCCAATAATTTGATTCCGAGAGGGTGTATGCTAATTTTCAAATAGGCGGTTCAGAATAAATTGAATATGAAACTTTGAATGCTATTGGGCTTTGATTGAAACAAAAGTCCCAATCCATCTTTAAATACTTCCAAATTGTCGCTGTGCTCTGTAAACCAGTTTCTTTCTCAATATAGCGTCAAAAAGGAGCCGGCGTTTAAAATAAAATTCTTAAGAGACTAACTATATGCTGTTTTGCAATAGCACTATAGTTTAAACATGGGGAATACTACTTTATTTTAATGTAAGATTCCCGCATCATCAGTTTAGTCTAGAATTTGCAAAGTATGATCACTTTTGAATACAATGTAAGTGCGAGTAATGGCATATCGCCAACACCTGTTTCAGAGAACGACAAATCCTCGGCTAACCTATTTATAACAAATCTCTTCAGATTTACATAGCTATCTACTAGAGAAAATCCCCATAAATAAATAAGCAGTGCACTTAAAGAGAAATTAAGTGAAATTATTTGTATATATATATATATATATATATATATATATATATATATATATATATATATATATATATATATATATATATATATATATAACAATGGATTCAACAGGTTTTCACGCTCCAAAAGAAGGGATAAAAATCTTTAATGTTAACAACATTCTTTTAAAGATACCTAAATTTCACTTTCCCTAATTTACACGTGTCGGAGAAAACCCATCAAAATCTCTTTGTAAAATCATTAAAGAGAAAAATTTTGGTTCTGTTGTTGTTGTATCCTCATGTGTACTGGCGTATTTTACTTTATATAGTATAGAAGAATGTAAAAGACGAATGAATGTCCATGTAGAAGTCGAAAACATTCATTATAGATTAAGCTCTAACCAATAACTTTAGCTTTTACAGCAGATTTCATACGGTTTTAAAAACTAAAATGCAGTGATATACTCTCAATAAGTCCAGAAATTGCTAAACAGCATCTGGATATGACAATCCAAAAACAGAAAAAGGAGATCTGTTATTAAAGTTAGGTAAATATGGGTATTAAGATAAGCTGGAGTCTCAAAACCTTATAATCACTATGCTTGCGAAATCAGCATTCTCGGAAGAAAGTACGCCGTTTCTTTTGTAAATCTCAATCAATAGGATAAACTCCCAAAATTAGTAAAACAAATCCCCTATAGTACCCTCTATCGTAAAAACAAATAATATTTTTGTTTGTATAAAATAATAGAAACATAATTTTTTTTAATTAAATTTTTAGTAAATTAAATTTTTTGAATCTTATTTTTTATTTTTGACTACCATTTGAATTTGTCAAAACTCATATCAGAAATAATATAATTTATGTGGTTAAGGATATCAATTATTAATACCTAATAATTAATTAGTAATAATATATAATTTAGCATATTGAATATTTTAGTATAGATATTGATGTGTCGGGATTTCATCGGTAGAAATTTTTTTATAACCGTGATTTCAATTCAGCCTGGATATTATCTGTCCGGATGCTGCTTTGTTGGAATACAACCCAGAATATTTTCTATCATGCAGAGCATTACACTAATTTATGGCGTATTGTACTTTGTTTTTAATATCTCAATAAATAATAATAGGAATAGTGACTTAATTTTTTTTTGTAAATTAAGTAAACATGATATATTTATATTTTTTGTTGTAAGTCTCCCTTACTAAGAAAAAAAGTTTATTCTTTATAATTTTACGTTTACTCTTCCTGACTCAAAAATGATCATAGAGCCATTGATGTATAAAAATGAATCATTTCTAATTTTTCAAAGATAAACATTAAATATTTTCTTCCAATAAATAAATATCTACATCTTTTGAGCATTATTTTTTTAATAACAAGCATTGGTTTAGTTCTTAATCATGTCTTATTTTACTGTGAATTTTTTAGCAACATTATCAGAAGAAAAATGGTGTTACCTATAGCCCATTTCAAGCCCGCTGACAGGCCTGTCAGTGTTTTAAACCGATTGAGCGTCTCTCGTTTTTCAGTAGCGCCAAATAGGACCAAGAATGCAACGTAGCTACAAATACGTCACAACTCTTTCTATGGGGCGGACTTCACTCATGCATTTTCATTCTTTCCTCCACAGAGTGTAATTTAGATGTAGAATAGAGAACGATCACCTCTGGCCCAATCCCTCCTGTGGTATAACTCTCAACCTGGAGGATGTTGTGGCCACCACAGATTTAACGAGCGCTAACCACCACACACATAGAGAATCTTCGGCCGGCAAGGTTCGAACTCTCAACCTGCTTTCAAATTCAATTTAAAAGATGAATATAAGGCGAATAAAGGAACAGATTATGGAAAAAGGCTCTGAAATTATTTAAATTATAGTTATTCCGTTTAATTACAAACCAAACATTTTTTGTATTAATACTTATTCTCATACATATTGAGGTATGAGGTTCTGACTCCAAAACTAATAGATTATGACCACATTAATTTAAAAAAACAATCTTGATCAAACGATCGAACACGTTAGCAATTGGCTAAAACTATGAAAAATAAATAGAATTATTTCTATATATCTTGGGAATATTTTTGTTACCTTATCCTTCTAAATAATTCTACATGGTTTTCAGGTAAAGTTGTTTGTCGCAAGTACTCATTGAAGTCCAAATCCATTAGATATCTATTTATTCTTGTTCAGATATTGTTAAAATTATACTCATGGAAATATCTCATGAAACGTTTTTAATAAGTTGTTGAAGCATTCAAAAACGTCAATCATTAGGTACCCTCAAGGGATTCTAAGTCACACTAAGGAATTTTTAACAGTAGCTAACTCAGAATAAAAAATTGAAAAAAAGCAATGTTTTGTATTTTACCACAATTTTTTTTTCATTACTGTTGTTGCTTTTAGAATAAAAGCACTTAAAAACGTTGAATCTTCTACTTAATTAAGTGGTTTTCAGATATTTTTTGTGCGTTTTTCCAACATGAACGAGTTTTCAAAATGAAATAAATATGGAAACACGATTAATAAAATGACTTGTTTTATTAATTCTCTAGCATTAATAAAAATACACACATACATAAAACAAAAAAAGTGAATATAAAATGATCACATTTCTTTGTCAAAGTTTAAGAAACTTTGAAGTTTTAATATCCAGATGAAGAAGAAGGGGGTTTGTAAAATAAAAACAGATCATGAAATGTAAGCTTTAATGCTTATTAAAGACTATTTGATATTGAAATAAATCTAATTTTCTAATAGTTAGTGTGAAACATTTGTTACGTCTTAACAGTCCCGGTATTTTTTTTATTTCTAATATATGTATATATTTTTATCTGTAACATATATATTTAATACAAAATTTTATATGTGTTACTTTGTGCATGCATTTAATGATGTTAATAATTAATAAAAATTATTTTTAAATATAAGGTTTTATTTTTTGTTTATTTATAATAGAAATGCTCAAAACTGATATTCAATTAAAAATTTTTAAAAATATTACTTACCTCTTAAAAAAGAATTTTTTAGTTAATCAATAGATTCATTTTATTATTTTTATTTTAATAAAATGCAAAATACGCAAAATTATTGTTAAAAACTGTGAAATAAATATTAAGTATTTTGAATAACGAACATTATTTTAACGTTTTTGTATATAAATTATATTTTGTCTTAAAATATTATATAAATTATTACTACATAATAACTCATCATTTTTTAAATAAATTATCAAATGGTTACTCTTTTCCCTGTTATAATGTATTTGGGTAAAATATGTATTCATTACAGTGGAATATAATACATATGTAATCATTATCAATTTATCTAACTGTATATTTCTTTCATTGGCAACATTAATTAGTACAATGAATTTATGATTGTTTTTACTTCGCGAAATACACTCCCAAATATCAATAGCGAAAAGAATTTCATTACTAAAATAAAAAGTCAGATTTTATTTGCTCTACAATAAAATGTGAAAATTATTTTACTTATTACAATTACGCATTCTCTGATTATTTGTAGAGCATTGATACAAAAAAAATTATTTTTGAATGTTTTCAATTGTTGTGAAAATTTATTAGCTGTTCATTACGAAAACTTCTTTCAGTTACACAAACATTTTAAGAAATAAAAGCAACATTTTATTACTTAATTTTAACAAAATACTCAATTTAAAACTTATTTTTATGGCTTATTTATATAACACTTAATTTTATAATTTAAATTAAAAAATTTTAACATTATAAAAAGTCAAAAATATATGAGAGATTTATTGGATTAGTGACGTATTAACTTTATGCATCATTTTAGCTTTATTGATTTTATGGCCAAAATACATTTGCATTTAGTAAAAAGTACCTTTTTAATCGCGCGCGCGCGCGCGTGTGTGTGTGTGATCAGAATAAAATACAGACAATGAATATACATTTATAGATATATCTATAGTATTATATTATATTATAAATTGTTATTAGTTTCTTATAACTATTATTTATACAAATGAAAAACTAATTTATCATTATTACTACTATCATTTTTGCTTATTAGTGGAAATAAGCAGCAAATTGCGTGCTACCTGTTGGAAAAATACTTAGAATGAAAACGTGAATGAGAGTCACTGCTTCCTCAATGTCCTTCGAGAATTCCATCTGTGGATTACGAGCCAAAAATAGCGCTACTTCCCTTTATTTGTTGTTAACATTTTGGCTTAAGAATTACCTAGTTATGCAAGAACAAACGATGTTAATCAAAGAAATTTCAAAGTATTGCTACATAGTTTTTTTCCACACGCACACACATATTATATATATATATATAAATATATATATATATATATCCAATTAAGTACTGTTTAAATGCATAAAATAATAAAGGTGGAAAGTTTTTCCCACTAGCATGAATCATGAAGCTATTCCGATGACACTTGACTTTTAACTATTCGTATTTAATAAATCAGATGGGTAAAAAAGTAAACTTTCACAATATTTTGACGCTTTCTTTAATGTTCAAAATTAAATTTAACTAATTTAATTTACGCATGAAAGCGATATGTTTTAAGAGATCCTTTTATTTTCTTATTTTCAGCAAAAAGCGAATCAAATAATTTTTATGGCCTTAGGAGAATGTTTATTTATTTGATGTCTTTTCATTTCTTCATCGATCGATTCAGAGGATTTGTCACTTAGCTTTTATTCCTAAATTCAAGCTCCTGTTTTTCGTAGTTTGCTCATACTTATAAAATAATGTCACTCGTACAATATAGTCTAGAATTCTTCACCTATTATTGAAATACTTTAGTGTTATTTTCACTCTTTTCATTTTTTTTTTGTCCTATTAATATTTTTTCACTCTTTGCTTCATATAAGCATTATGTTCAAAATTGAAGCTTTGATTTCTAGTTCTCTGAAATTCTTTTTTTTTAAAGGAAGGGGAAAGATGGATACAGGTATACCTATTTTATTTCTTGTTTTGTATACATCTTGTTGTGTGTGTATCTTATATTATATTTTTAGTTTCTTCCATTTTTTAAAATTTGTTTTTCATTGTCTCTTAACTTTATTTAAAGGGTTTATGTTTGTATGAGATCTAAAATGTTTTTATACTTATTTCTAAAAGCCATGTGTCATTATTGTGCATAAAAAATAATTCATGTTCATATAAATACATAAAATCAAATAGTAAATATAAACAGTGTTAATAACATTATTTCAGTGTACATTTACCATGGAAAATATAATTTATTACTATTTTGGGAATTTCCGAACCTATTTTTACAGAGTTTTCGCGAATACTGTGAGAGTAATATGTACTTTCATTATAAAATACTTTCTTAGAAATATTTTATCAAGTTTAGTGCGCAATTAATGTATGAAGTACCACCAAGTTTAAAAAGATTCTATCTTGCAAATCTCGCACAAAACATCTCTTCTGGTGTTTATTCCGGTAAATGAACCGAAGATAAGAATCCTTATCAAAAGTACTCGCTATTAATCGAATCACATATTATAGTTGTTACATGTAGATTTTATTTGCCGGCTTTCTGGCGCAGAGGTAGCGCGTCTTCCTCGTGTTTTGGGAGTCGAGGGTTCGAGTCTCGGTTCGGGCATGGCTGTTTTTCTGTGTGCTATCTGTGAGATGCGTGACTATGCACCCTTCCCCGTAAAAAGGGGCTGTGCAAGCGGATGCTCTGAGTGTGTAGCTAAGTCGTACTCTTGGTCCTAGTTGGCTCTACTTCAAAAACAAGAGACGCTCCTTTCGGCTTAAATTTGCTGCTGTATCAGCGGGGGACTTGTCCAATAGGGCAAGTGCAATAAGTAACAACCACAACAGATTTTATTTAACTCCGCCGAGTAAAATGTTTAAAACGTCATGGATATAAAATTAGTCATTCTTTTTCTGAAGAAAAAAATGTTCATTCAAAATTTCCTGGACAAATTAGTCCTTTTTTAAGAGAAAAAAATGAGAAAGTTCAATAACTTTATGTATAAATCCTTTTACGGCCATTTAAACATTTGATACAAAATTATAAGCTATTAATTAATCATTTATTATACTAAACAATTTTTATCTTCGTTAAAATAACATTTTAGAGATAGATTTTGGGGTTTTTTGTTTCTTTATCAGCAAAAGAATAAAAAAAAGGTCTATAACTAATTATTTGTATTTGTTATTCTAGTTTCAAGCGGAAAAAATTTCGAACCAACTTTGATGACTTATTTTTTTCTCCTTAATTATTGAAATATGAGTTTTTGTTGAATCATTAGATGAATTTAAAAGTTTATTGCATGAAAAAGTTAAATAACCTTTCATTTTTTCCCCTTCCGAACACTAAAACCGTTATGTTAATAACATTTATGTAAAACATTTTGCTGATTCAACAATTTTTTCACAAGAGAATTTGATAACCCTTCACTGCATATCTTTATTTAATAATTTAAACGGTTAAAATTCGATTACGTAAAAATCAAGAAAGTTCAAACACTAAATTTTAGTTAATATTAATTAAAACCCACAACAATTTAGGGCAACGTATTAATTACTACTAACAATAAAAGAATTATTAACTAAGTAAAGTAAAAGTCGGCTTATCATAAAACCAAAAAGTTTAGATACTGACTTAACGCTTCACAAAATATTTGTCCTAGTGTAATTTCTTCAAAACTTTGTTTCTCTTTGAGGGACACAAGAATAGATATTCGAAGAATTTTTCCTCGAGTTTTTTTGTTGAAGTAATAAAGGCTGAATTCTTTGTGAAAAATGTCAGTCAAACTTCAGGCAGTAACAAATGGGTATTGAGAACTGAACGGCCATAAAGAGGTGGAAAAAATGAAAATGGAGTTTTTCCAAAAATATTTCTTTCAACAAAAATGGTATTGGCTCAATTTAAAAGTGATAGTTTTTTAGTATTTCGTAACAAAGCAGTCTTATAAAAATAATATGAATCTATTATTCTATAAAAATAAAGAAAGTTAAATAATATTTTAAAACTGTTTATTGGCAAGTTACCTAATTTTTGTTCGACTTAATAAATATTTATTCATGAAAATAGTAGCCTAATACTTTACAGTACAAATCAATATTTTAAGTCAATTTTTTATTTATAAATAGTCTTCATTTTTTATTAATTCTTTAAAGAATTTCGAGAAAAAAATTTTATATTAAAATCTAAAAAAATTTCACAGATGTTAAAATGATTTCTAATTAAAATAGTGTATCAAAAAAATACCAGGTTTTAAAATTATTTACTTATAATTAATTATTGTTATGATTCATACAATAATATTCAATTTTAATTAATATTGCTGACTTGCATCGAATATACAATACTTCGATAATGCATGAAATGAGTGTACAAATAAAATAGCTTGATCTCTGAATTTTCTATGACGAAAGTATAAATTATCGCCTAACAAATTTACAGCTACTGGTTTTTCATACATTGCATTGATATTATGTAAAATATGATGTTATTCCTGTTTAGGGATTTCTGAAACCGCAAAATGCAAGACAGAAAATAAAAGGAGAGGGTAATAAAAATCATCGACCGAAGAAGCACAAATAAGAGAAAACATCGCTATATATATATATATTATATATATATATATATATATATATATACAATGAAGTGACAAAAGTCATGGGATAGCAATATGCAAATATACAGATGGCAGTAGTATCGCAGCGAAAAAGTATAAATGCGCAGTTCGTTTTCCGGAGCTTTCATTTGTGTTCAAAATATTCATGTGAACAGGTTTTTCGTGATTTATGGTGGCACGATGAGAATTAACAGACTTTGAACGTGGAATGTTAGTTGGAACTAGACGCATGGGTCATTCCATTGCGGATATCGTTAGTGAATTCATCATTCCGAGAACCACAGTATCAAGAGTGTGCCGAGAGTATGAAATTTCAGGCATCACATCCCATCATGGACAGCGCGGTGGGCGACCACCTGCACTTAACGACCAAGACCGCCGACGTCTGTGTAGAATGGTCAATGTTAATAGGCACTCAACACTTTGTCAAATAACTGCAGGAATCAATGGGGGACGTACGAGGGATGCGTCAGATAAAACTGTGCGGGGAAATTTGTCTTCCTAGGCCTATGACAGCAGAATACCGACTCGAGTGCCTTTACTGACAGCACGACATCGCCTTCGGCGACTCTACTGGGCTCGTGAGCATATCGACTTGTCCCTAGACCAGTGGAAAACCGTGGCGGGATCAGATGAGTCACGATTTTAGTTTTTACGAGCTGATGGTAGAGTTCGAGTTTGGCGCAGACCCCACGAAGCCATGGACCCAAACTGTCAGCAAGGCACTGTTCAAGCTGGTGGTGGCTGAATAATGGTGTAGGCTGTTTTTACATGGCATGGACTCGGTCCTCTGGTGCAACTGAACCGATCATTGACTGGAAATGGTTATGTTTAGCTGCTTGCAGATCACTTGCAGCCATTCATGGACTTCACGTACCCACACAACGATGGGTGTTTTATGGATGACAATGCGCCATTTCACCAGGCCAGAACTGCTGGCGATTGGTTTGAAGAATATTCCGCAGAATTCCAGCGCATGATCTGGCCTCCTAGATCGCCCGATATGAATCCCATCGGGTATTTATGGGACATCATCGAAAAGTCCGTTCTAGCCCAAACTCCTGCACAATCCGCACTTTCACAATTATGGTCGTCTATACAGACAGCATGGCTCAATATTCCTGCAGAGGACTTCCAACGACTTGTGGACTGCATGACACATCGAGTTGTTGCACTTCTCCGGGCAAAAGGAGGACCGACACGATATTAACAGTCATCCAATGACTTTTGTCACTTCAGTATTTTATTTTATATTTTATATATTATATATATATATATATATATATTCTTAGCAGGCTAAAATAGTTTTAAAGCTCAAACAATTTTGAAATGAAAAAACCTCACTTTTCTAAAAGATGACGTGATCATTCTAAACCTTTTTAAACCAAATTTTCGCAAAAAAAAATGTAACTCAAACGGTTTTGAAATGGAAAAAAAAAACGATTTTTTTAAATATTTTTTTTAATATAAATATAATATGATAGTCACGCATTTCTTTCAAACTGGTTTAAATGAGGTTTTATGATGATGTCGTGTCCTCTTTTTACCACGGAAAGAGGGGTGCAGTAGCTTCTGAGGTATGTACCCCTAAGCAACCGATGGACTTCTAGCTCATACGAGGATGAAACACACACCACGTGTTTACACAACCCCTTTTTACATGGGGGCACATTCACACATCTCACAGATAGTGCACAGAAGAACCACCATGCCCGACCCGGGACTCGAACCCAGAACTCGCAGAACAAGAGGAAGACGCGCTTCCTCTATGCTAGGTCACCGGCAAATTGGTTTTTATATTTGGAGTAATTAATATAGTATCTGCTGCAATCCCTATTTTAAAATCAGGTACACACACTGATAGCGGAGGTACATAAATAAATTCTTCTAAAAAGGATTTCCCAAAAGAGACGCCAGATTTTTTTAAGAATAAGTAAATAAAAGTTTTTCTCAGATGTTGATCACTTTTACACGCCACCTAGCACTTATTGATGTTATTTAAAGATATAATTGCCATTCGGGGGATCTTAAAAAAACATATTCGGAATTAAATATTAATTGGAATTAATGATTCGCTTACAAACTTCGGGATTACAGAATTCCTACATTTGATCATATTTTATTTCTATTAGTGATTTAATGTGAAAGACGCAAGTAACCATTAACGATCACTTTATGTTATCCTGATCATTTTCTACCGATTGGAAAATAACAATAAAAGCTAACTATCTGCATTTCCTGCGACATTTTACACGGTGGAAGCCGACTTGAAGATGTAAGATACGAGTGTGAAATTATTAAGTGTTATAATAAGAACACTCAACTATAAAACTTAATAATTTAAGAATAAGAAATCTCTAAAAATTACTTTTATACAGTTTATAACTCAGATGACATCGTGAGTGAAAATAAATTACTAGTAGAAGCTGTGTTTGGGGATTTAGGACACAAATTTCAAAACATCAAATCAAGAATGAAATATTAATTTGTAAAAATACTAACAATGTAAAATAAACATATTAAAAATTTGCGAGACAATGATAAAGCATTTATTATTCAAATCTAATGTTCAAAATCTATGGGAGCAAAAATCCAAAATAAGATACGGCAAGGATTTTTTTCCGCCATATCTTCAGGTTCAAAAACATATCTTAAGTCAGAATTTTCTCACTGATAATTTGAAGAGGGGGCGATATGTTCAAAGCATCGTGTTAGCAACCGAATTAATGTAATCGATTACCCACAAGGTTGATTCTATAAGGACTCGCTCTCCGAATTGCAAATATTTATGCGCCTACAGCATGTAGTGAAATTCCTGAGGAGTCAGCGTATTAATTTCACTATTTAACCCTTTGCACTCCGAAAAATAATTAGATGCAAAATTATTCACCTAATGCAAAGATTAGTTTATCGCTATGAAAAATAAATATACATAATTCTTTTAAGTCGAATTTCTTTGAAAAAATAATCTAGATCTCTTAACCGTAAAGTAGGAGATTTTAACGATTAAATTTGGTTAAAAATATAAATAAAACGTCAAAATAATGCACAATCTTGAATGGTGAGTCAGG
>JAOUZG010025633.1:4953037-4984487 GCA_026289955.1 Argiope argentata
TCTTATACATTTTATTTACCATTAATACACATTTTGTATTCTTATACCTTTTATTTACCATTAATACACATTTTGTATTCTTATACCTTTTATTTACCATTAATACACATTTTGTATTCTTATACATCTTATTTACCATCAATATACATTTTATATTTCTGTACATTTCTGATACCTCTCAAATTTGTAAAAATAAAACAACGAATAGGTAAATTTGACTATTTCAAATATTTAACACTATAACCTAATTTCTAACCTAAAACAATATAAAATTCTGGACTTTTTCTTCTTGTTAATAGCATTTTAAATATGAATTTAAATATCATCTAACTAAATATATATCTTTCTTTCTTGAAATATTCTTTTTGAAAAATAATATGAATTCAAAACCGGATAAACCCAAATTTGTAAACCATAGATAATATGGGCCTTCGCGTAGAGAGCCAACATACGTATACTTTCATTTTTATTGTTAATGACTAACATAGAAATATGAATAAGAATAGAAAATTTGTTATTTATTTCAGATTTTTTCCCTCAGTGAATTAATAAAAAATTTTACAATAAATGCGAAAATTTACACACATATTTTAAAAGCGAATGTCTTAATAGAACAGATGAGAAAAAAGAAAAATCTTTTTAATTACTTTTTTATGAACTTTTTCCTTTAATTGCTTTTTATAATTTTAAAGTCTATGAAAGCGTAATTCTATGAATCATATATTGCAATCATAGTAACCTATACTTGTAGTTTTGATTGCACTTGTTTTAATTATAATAAAGATTAAAATGAAATCTGCTATGCATATTTCAATGTATCATGTCCGAACATAATTGCTTGAAAGACCAGTTAATTATACAATAATAATTATTTGACCTAATTATACAATAATATTTAACTTGAACTTTAATTATATAAAAATCAAATTAACGTGCAAGTTAAATTATATTTTATTTATTTTAATTGTTTCATTGATTAGTAACTGTAGTATTGAGAACGATCGAAAAAACTTGGTCTCGCATTTGTTGTTCGAAAAAAACATCACATTTCCTATTTATTTCATTTCATATAATCGCGAACTCAAAATGACATTTCTTTAGGTTTTATTTGCTGCAGTGATTAATTTTTTTCAATCAGAGTTTATGTAAAGGCAATGGTAGTTATATTATTCAATTATATTACTACAAAACCTGATTTTTTTTAGATGCTCACGCAGATAATAAACTTTTTATTTTTCACCTACGGATTTTTGTTAACGCCAAAAACTTCATCCCAAAATCAACATGTTCTGACATGATAATAAAAAACCCGTTTTATAAGTAATTTTTAATCCTTTCTCTTATCTTTAATTCTGTTATTTATTCTTATAAGAAATTCATATATCATTAAATAAAAGAATTTAAAATATTTTGGAGAATTTTTTTTTCTGCCTTTTAAATTTATTAATATTTTCTGTTATTTGATGCCTTAGTTAAGTAAATATTTTGTTTACTTTCGAGTACTTGTTGGCAAAAATTTAAAATTTCTCAAACGTGTCTATCATCTCGCCCTTTTATTCTTAAGCACGTACCTTCCATCCATAACGTCCAAAACACTTTCTTTACCAAACAAGCATCACTTCCTTAATATATCTCGTTTCACTCACGTCAGCAAAAACAAGCTACTCCTGCAATTTTTACGTACGTGTCACTCCTCGCTTCCACAAGGATCGACCCACAACCTTTAAGAAAATCAAAAAAAGTAACCACAAATTGTGAACAGGACACCCCCAGACGTTCAGAGTAATGAATCAGTAAACGTTGATCCCCGGATTGAACGGCTGGTTACAAAGGACTGGCCGTAAATAGAGAGACAGGAGATAGAAAAATAGGAGATGTGACCGGGATGAAAAATGCCGCGTCGCGAAAGTGGATGGCCCTAGTGGCAGAAAGGGGAGAGGAATTTCCTCCTGTATGAAGTCGTAAAGGGAATTTGCGAAATCGAAATGAAACCGGAGAAGTTCTCTTCATGCTATTATTGACATCATAACATTATATGTGTTTGTCTTCGGATTCAATTCCGGTTTGGTGTTGGGTGTGCTTTCTTGTTTCAAATAAAACTTTTTTTATTACATTTGGGAAGGAAAATCGAGTAAGGCTATTCGAATTTCCAAAGTCTGTTTTTTGTTTCTGAGTTGGATGAATGGAGTTTGTTTTAGAATTCTTTGGTTATGTTTTCTCAATATTTTTTGGTCAGACGATAATTTTTCAAAACAAAAATGATAAAAAAAACCTGGACAATGATTATTAATATACTTAGATAAATATTTAATGTTTTGTAAATTATTCACTTTTGAACATGAGTTTTATAAAATGTCAAAATAAATATTCAGGCAGATGAATAAAAATTTAAAAAATAAAAAGTATTTTCTACTCGATTTCGTTTACCCTTTTGACAATATACATTTAAAGAGTGCACAGCTCACAGAATTTTTTTAAAAAATATGATTAAAATTTTAACTAATCCTAATCAATGAACCTAAAAATTATATTACACATTTTATTAAAAAAATTTAAAAATTTATATTTTTATTAATACCAATTGGATCATGAAAATTTATTATCCAATTTATAATTTACAAACAACGATTTAGTTATAAATCTTAATAAATTTTTATATTTTTAGTTTTCCAAAAAAATACTTTCGGTACCTTATTATACTAATTTATATTGTAGTAAGGAAATTAAAAATCATCTTCACTGTTTCTCCAATTATTTAATCACGTAATTTTTTTCCATTGATCAAATATAAGTGGGAGAATTTCTATTTATTATTTTTTCAGCAAACATATGGACAATCATATCATAAAATATCGTCATTATATAAGATAAGAAAAAAATTTTATTCGTAATAAAAATGCGCACACCCAAGTATATGTATGTGTGTGTGTGGGTGGGTGGGTGCTTGAGTTTGTGCTTACAAGGTGTTCATAAATAAAGATTCCAATTTTTCAGGACTATTGAAATAAAGTAGAATAATAAACAACCTTGATTGTTCATCGGAAATCAAAATTAATGGTTCAAAGTTAAAAATTTGATTATCACTTTAATTTTCAACTAATATTATTGTACTTAAAATTACCAAATTTGGTACATAATTGTATTTTAATGGATAAGGAAGTGCAATTTATATAATTTTAAATATCACTCTGGTATAACATTTTTAATTCCTTATATTCCAGAGCATGCTTCATCATTTTAAAATTCAAAACGTTTTTGTTCAATTATATCTATTTAGTATTTTTACCGATTTATATTAATTTCAAAAGACATTTTAAAATTAATTATGCTACATTATACTACATTATATTAATGTAATTCAAATCATTATCATTGTAGCTATAAATATTTCATCCTGAATTTATTCGTCCATTGTTCATAGGAGAGTTTAGTTTAGTTATATGAAGTCCCGTTTTAAAGCAACACAAGGGTTATTTTAGGACCAATTTCTTAATTTTGAACCGTGGTCAGATGACGAAGATGGCTGAGCTGGTACCCCTCCCCTCCCCTCCCCTCCCTCTTTGTTAGGAGATATACTTTTCCTTTCCTATATTGTTGTCTCGGTTTAATGTATGTATAAATAATAATTTTGTATTCATCTTAAAGTTTAATTTGACAACTAAGTAATTATAAGAAATCTTAAAATTCCCCCATTTTCAATCATCACCGTTATTTTCTTTAATATAACTGAATGCATAAAATTTACCAATACAGTTCTCAAAGATTGAAAATTAGTTTATATTAAATTACAGTTAATTTTTAATGCTGTTGAATCAGAGGAAATTTATCGAATAAATTTGAGAACTGCATTAATTATGATACGAAATACTGTAAATAAAAGACCATCATTGAAAAATATTCTACTTTATATCTTCACACTTTTTAGGCGTATTCAGAAAGAAACCAAAAATTGATATTTTAATAATTAAAGATTAATCACTTCCATTTCAAACTAAAGCTCAAATTTTAAATGAGATGACAGAAAAAATAGGAACATGCATAGATCAATAAATAGAAAGCAGTAAAACCTCTAAAATGATAAAAGTTACATATCTATCAAAATTTCAGCTTAAAATACTTCGCTGAAGAAATTGTGAACGAAGTTGCATTAAATATTTAAATGAAATTTACCTGTAACTATCAAATCAGGCGAGCGGTTAAGAATAACTGCAAGAAACAAAGAAAAGGAAGTATATTAACACTTTAATGCCCACTCGCGAGTTTTCTCGTGTTTCACATCCCATCTGATGCAGATCGCTCACGAGTTTTCTCGTTTTTTGCTTTCTGTCTGTTACGGATGGATGTTGAGAACGTAAAAGTTAGCTCCCAAAACATGAGGACCCAAATGTACGTCTTACATATGTCTTTGCGGTCCTTAATGTGTTAACTTTTTTAAATAATACTTTTATGAAATGTTATTGCATTACATAAATTATTTATATGCTTGTTTTATATTAATCGTATCTAGTTTTATTAGTTAATCATAAATGGCATACATTTTAAACCTTTTTTTTTTAATTTTAGCAATCTACAAAATAAGTTTCTTTCAGAGATATAATGGAGAAAAAAATTGTTATTCAAAGTAATATATAGCAATTGATCAGAAATTTCTTTCTTTTTTTTTTTCGTAAAATAAAAGCGCCAAAATATAAAGATCATCCTCCAATGATTAAAAAACTGGCAATGTTTTAGATTCTCCAAAACTAAATTGGAAAACCAGTTGGTGATGAAATATCAAAGTTCAAGTGAAAATTAATTAATCGTGCTTGGAAAGCTGCTTAGTACATATCATGAGGATTTTGGTAGCATAAAACAGCTTCTTTTTTTAATACTATATCAACGAACGCTTTTGTTAATTTTGAAGATAAATACCTGAACTTTTCAGGTTTATTCGTCATTTGATTAATCAAAGTTTTCATCTCTTCGTCGTCAAATTAATTTTCTTCTCCTAAATCCTTTGAGAAACTTCGTAATTTTGGTATAGGGACTTTCTGTTATTTAATAACTGCCTTGTTTGTTATTCATATTTCTGTTTTTATATCGCCGTATACGTAGTTTATAAAATATTACTATCGTCAAAAAAATCGACCTCAATATTTTGACCCCTGACCATCTTGAAGCTGAAGAAAATTCTTTTGAAATTCATTCTATGTCCCACTGTATGTCGATATCTGTCAATAACGGCAAATATGATTTTAGATAGACATGCACTGATTGAAGGTCGCGATACAAACCTGTGACGCTAAGGCCAGTAGCCGAGTAATATAACCATAATACAAAAATTGACTTCAGTATCCCAGATGCTATCCGGCTTATGAAGCTAGTGCCACAGTACTCCCCCACTAGTGAGTCGGGGGAGAGATGAACGATTTTTTTTATAGTGCCAAGCGTTATGGTGAGTTGCTGCTTGTTTTTTGCGTCAATTGAGTCTGACGACTTTGTTTTGCTTGCTTGCGTGAAGAGAGTTTGAAGGTTTTGTTTTTTGCTGCTGTTAGATGGCACAATGACTGTTGCAGGAGGTTGCGTTGCCAAGTTCACCAATGTACCGACTGAAGGTCTCGATACGAACCCGCTACGCAAGGAGCAGTAGCTGAGTAACATAACCACAATACCAAAAAGTCGACTTCGGTATCATAGATGTTATCTAGCTTATAAGGCTAGCGCTACAGACATTAAATTTGGTTACATTGTCTTAACATCAAATTTGTAAATTTTTACACGTAGTCAGCTTGAAATTTATTCGCCAGCAACATTTCAAGTAATAACTCAAGCAATAACTCAAAAATCGAACAATTTAAATTAATTAATTTTGCAATGTGGCTTTTAATTATATTGTAATTTTGCACCAAATTATAGTTTCTATCACCTTTGAAAATAAGTGCTCAGATTTCTTCTCATTATTACAAAACACAAAACATTCCTTTGTGGAATTCTAAAACTAAAAATTCGAACACTCCATACATTTCCTCAAATCTTCAATTCTTGTGCGATGAGAAAAATGGATAAACAGTAATTAGGAAATTAACAAAAAAATGCTGGAAAGAGGGAGTGAGGGCGACAACCTCCATTGATTTGTTTTAGTTTCTTTTAAAATATATCATGCATGAGAGAACGAATAATTATTGTAAACTTTAGTTCTTTCATAACTAGTTGTGGTTTATTTTAGCACATAGCTCATGATACAGTAAAGCTACAATTTATGTACACTAACAACCAAATCTGAAATAATTTTTGGAATAAAATTTGAAATTTTAAACCATAATCAGATAACGATACCAGAGTTAGCATTCCCTTTCCGAATTTGAAAATCGAAAGGGGTCGAAAATCGAATCTTGGGCCGATATTTGGTCCACCACATCAGATTAAATTTGAAATAGTCCGGCAAACAGGACGAATCTTTTAAAACAATAGGTTTCGAGCCTGAAATGATTGATCCTGAAAATTCATGGATTATTTGAAGATCTAGATTTTGAATACGTATTTCCATTTTATTAAACTGTACTGAAGTTTAGCAAAATAGTACCGTTCTAGATTTATTTTGAGGTACATAGACACAATATTTGAGGTCCAATACGTAATCTGTCATCATTTTCCCACGTAGTTTGTAGCAAACCTGTCATTAGTTCTCTCTTTGGTGGGATGCATAAACTGTCATCAATCAGCTCTAAGGTTTAATGCATTACCTGCGTCAGTGGTCTATGAAATTGCTCTTGTATCGATTTTAAATTAAGGTTCAACTTCAAAATTTAATGAAGCACGTTTTACAGGAATCTAATGGCTACATTTGTATGTAGATAAGGCATGACATAACACAGTTTACGATTCAACATTTCCTGGGTCTTTTTAACCCAATATCAAAAGGAATACAAATAAATTATATCCATAATCACGCTTTACCGCATGCATTTTTCCGCGGAAAAAGTAATTTAAAGAAACCAAAATTTACAACAAGTGCAACTATTATTATGAAAAAACTAAAATAACAAACATTCAGAAATATAAAAGGAACTAACTCAAAAAAAGCTGAACTATTGGTTAATTGAAGAAACATTATGACGTTTTGAATATAATGTAGTTAAGTTGCAAAGGTTTATCGAGTAATTCAAAAGTTCATTTACATTTGAAAATCCATTAATTTAGGAACTAATTACAGGTAAAGCGGTGACAATTGGTGCGCATGTTTGAAATGACAAGGGTACTTAGGTACTTTACTGAAACCTGCCAAAAATGTTAAAATTGGAACATTTAAGGCTCATGATGTGATTACAAAAGCAATAATTAACGTAATAATTTATTTCTAACACATAATTTATTCTTTATAACAAATGCTGAATATTTCGATCTTCACCAAAAATACCTGTAGTAGAAAAACAATTTTGTGAATGGCATTATCCAACATACCTGAAGGTGTCAGAAGAAATTGCGATCGGATGTTGTCATGTAGTGTCCCGATTCTTTTCCTTTAGCCGGGCGCAAATATCGCTAATTGTGGATCTAACGCGAGCCGAATCACCAAGTGAAGAAAATGACAAAACAGTCAACGGAATTCTACATTATTTGGCAATTTTTCGCTCGATTCCGGATAATGGAAAAGTAACGTGTCCCTAATAGGACAGATTATTGCTGTAGACTTGTGACTTCACGTAGACTGTTGCACTAATTGAGCTACAAGTTCCAGTTGGATTACAACAGGCTACCTGATCCTCACATCAATAATATTTCAAATTTGGTAATAAATGTACATAAACTGTAGCATTACTATTACAACGGGCTACCTGATTCTCACATCCAATAATCTCATGTATTAAGATCTAGGGACCTAGGATTCCAAGCATGATGGTTGTGATTACTTAGCACACACGATTCTCACTAAATATTATAGGCAAGAGATCTTTCATACGCGTAGCAATATGGGGCGAAGTGCCATCTTGCATTAAAAAATCCATTAATAGTTTATCATACAGGCTAGGCATGATGCTATTCTGTAACATACCTGCATGCATTCGCTCACAGCTTGAAAAGCAGGACAATCGTTTCCTAAGCCATCCTATAATGTGACTTTCCTGACATGCATTGTAGCTTCTTGAAGGATTCTAGAATATTCGGCAGCCAAAAGCCTGTAATTGTGGTAGTTGACATACCCTTGGAGACTGAAATGGGCTTTGTTGGCACACAGCACAATGGACAACTAATCACCATCTTCTCAGTTTCCCCAATTTTTTAAAAGTTCGATAAAATTCCATTATTGAAATGTCATTTCCCTGTAAATATGTATCCCGTTTGCAATGTATAACAGGTATGGTATATAATTTGTATATGTATAATACTTAACAATTTGGTGACCGGCAATTTTACACAGAAACTATGTCATTTCACCGGCTACTTTTTTGTAATTGAATATGAAAGTAAAACGTTCTAAAAAAACTCCAATGAATTTTATTGAATTGGAACATCAAAAAGTTCGTCGCCGATACGTTCCGTCATGGTTGAAATTTTTGGAATTTAGCTAAAATTCCAATAAAAATGTAAATACTAGAAAAGTAATTTTTCTGTTATAGATCCGACAAGACTAAATACGATACGCCAAGTTTTTGCAATATTCTATATCGCCCGCGGTGTTATAAATTGAAACAGATGATGCAAGTGCAATGACGAGTTAACTCGTCACCGGTCAACAACGTTTGGACATGAAAAGACGAGTTAACTCGTCACCAGTCAGCAAAGTGTTAAAATGTCATCCCATGTCATTTCAAGTATTGTGTCTATTTTTACCTCTCTTCTTACATTATACCTTTAACTATTGAATTGCCAACTGTTTAGGGACTTTTGAATCCCCCTGTATGTATAATTACTTATAAGTTAGGCCTCGTTACCAAAACATTATTCAGTGAACTGACTGAAATCGATATATCTATATAATAGATTCTTCAAGCATCCGTCTTATTTCCTCTGAATCGGCCAATTTTAAATACAGTTGAGTATTCCCCAATTCTCTGCATTTATTCTCAACTATCCGTTTCTAGACCATCGCCCTCCAGACCCATTCTGCATACACAAGTGGCTTTTCTTCGAAATATCCTCTTTCACCGATGTCAACAGGAACACATTGCCCAAGTGATTTTGTTTGCGGAAAGCAATTCGTTTTTATATAAGGACCGATGCGGAACCTCTCGGTAGATCAAAAGAAGTAACCGCATCCAGTGAACAGGGGTCTGTGACGTTTCGGTGCTGCAACTAATGAATCAGTAAACGTTGATCCCCGGTTTGAGCCGACGGATACAAAAGGCCCGTCGTAAATGGAGACGGAGGAGAGGGAAATTGCGGATGTCACTTGAATGGGGGATGCCGCCGATGCGGAAAGTGGGTCACCATTGCTCCTGATGAGAGAGAGAGAGACGACCTGAAGAAGGTGTAAAAGGAATTTGCAAAATCGAATTGAAGCAGCAGAAGCCTGACCCTCTTGCAATGACTTCATAACATTGTATACATTTGTATTATATTCCGAGTAATCTTAAGGACATGGGTTTTCAAAATTCCTATAAAAATTTTTTCGACCTTTGGAGAAGAAAGGTGAATATTTCTTAGGTGCGTAGGATTATTAGGTGCGTAAGGATCCTATTTTCTGATTTCTGATCATTACTGTCTTTTTCTCCTTTCTTTTTAATGATGAAGACATGTTAAAACTAATTTTTTTCAAAAATGAAAATTCGAGTTCGCATTTGGATATTAAAATTTTTGCTTCTTTAAACAAACTTTGAAGAAATTTTCAATGCAACAATAAATGATAATCATAAGATTATGGAAAAAAAATATTTTGTTTTAAAATTTAAATTTAAAAAATTTAGAATAAGTTTCATTTTAACTTATTAAATAAGTCATTTTGCTGATTGTTAATAAATTTGAGAATCAGAATATAAGAATATGAAATTTTTTTAATTGAAACTGGGCGTGATAAAACTATTTTTTAAAGAAAAATGAAAATGCGAGTTTATATATACATAATTTTTATGGTTATTATAGTTTTGTTTTCTTTAAACAAAGTTTTCTATAATTTTCATTATAGCAATGAAATGATAATAAGATTATAGGAAAAATATGTAGTTTTACAATTTAAATCAAAAAAAAATTTCTAAATCAGATTCATTTTAACTTAAAATATAAATCGTTTTACTTGATAAGTTTCATCGTTTTACTGAAGTTTCATAAGTTTATGAAACTTGAGGTTCAAAAAATTGAATCATGTGATTTTTTCTATGATAATGGACTGAAAACAATTGGATAAAAAATTGAAACTTCATAATGAATTTGAAATAAAGCAAACAGTGAAATTTTATTCAAAAAAAGACAATTTAATAATAAAAATTCTTTAATTTAAAAACCCAGATAATCCTTTACAAGTAAATCAGATTTAAATTCTGTGAAATCAATTTTAGTTAATATTTTATAATTGTCCCAGTGGAAATAAATAATTCTTAGATATTGTAAGAAGGCAATTAGTATAAATCTGTCTTTTAACACGTTGTCTTTTAGGATTTTATTTTTTCATATTTCGATTCGTCATATGAATTGTACAGATAATTAGAAGAAATTTTCTTTATTAAGGATCAACAATATACAAAATTTACGCTGTAAGATATTTGACAAAGCAACGAAAACGAATCCGATTCCATTTGCAGATATTGAATCTATTGGTAAAATCATGCAAAAGAAAAAGTTTAAGAAATTTAAAAATTCACTGAATATTTATTAAAAATATTTTAAATTTTAAACTGATATAATTATTAATTTGTTAAAAAATATTTTCAAGAATGATTGCAGGAAAGATCCCAATTTCCCTCAATATTTAATTAAATAAAATATAAAAACAATCAATGCCAGATACATGTCCACACTTCCCAAAGTTTACGTTATTACGCTATGAGAGATTCGGTGGTTCTTGATTAGTCTTGTAAAATTCACACACACACACTTTCTCCCTTATTATTCGGAGAGATGCTATTCATAGTATTATTTATCTGATATTTGGACTATTTTCATAAACCAGTTATTTAATAAATGTGAATAAGAATATTACGACTAATAATATATACTATATTACATCGAATCAAGCCACATAAAAAAATGTACTCATTTTCATATGCAAAAGAAGTTAAAAATCAGATGCGCTAAAATTGGGAAGACAAGGATCGATAAAAACCATTTTTCAACTCAAATGAAAGCAATTCCATGATGTGGAAAATGCTCTGCGTTCTAAAGAGAATTGTGAAAGAAATATGAATCTAAATTGAGCTTAAAATTGAATAATACAGAGATTTAAGACCTAGATTCATAATGTAAACCTTTTTTTTCTGTCCTTTTATTGTTGTTTCAGATTGCATAAAATTCCCATTTATCTTCTTATTCCTCCAAAAAGCCATACTTATCGCTTCAAAAAATGGATGTAACCGTCGTTCCTAAAGCTATCCTGAAAAAATACTGCTAAGGCAAACTGAAATTATCTCAATTTCACACTAAGTTCCCCGAATCCAATTATTTTCTTTTTTTTAAAAACAAGGCTGAGATAAATGATTGTAGATAATGTTTTTAATAAAAAAAATATCAAGAGGCTGAATTGTTTCAAGATTGTTGTGTTATCTTTTAATTTGGTAATTTGGCATCCATTTTATAAGCATAAAAATTTTAAAAGCTTTTCTGTATAGCTTCTCGGCAATCGGGTTCGTTTAATAAACAAATTTTTCAAAGAAATAAAAAGGAAATTGCCTCTATTTCACGATAAAGTAAAGTGGAAAACTGTTTAAACATTATGTGATGATTTTTTTTAATCAAATTTATTTAAAAAATACCTTTTTTAGAATTCTTTTCTAAATCATAATAAGAAATGATTTTAGTTAACTTTAGAGAAAATCATAAAATGTTAATCATGTTATATTTTTTGGTTTCTATCCATTATATTTATCAAAAGATGAACATATTATTCTAATATAAAAGTCTAAAGCTTTACATTACTTGTGTTTCTTAGATGGTTGCATGTTTCATTAAGTTAAAATGGTAAATTGTAAGAAACTGAAAACCTTCTGCAACTAAATAAAATACTGCTGCAATTTTATGTTGCTTCTCTACGCAAGAACTTTTTTGTAAGGCGGAAGATAGTTTTATAGACAACTCCAACAAATCCTGAAGGGATGTCTGTCGTTGCCTCCCGCCTTGCCTCGGCTTGGTCACCATTTAACGAAATTGATTAAAAAGATTCCAGCAACTACATTAATCTTGGCAATAGATACTTTAAGACGTAAATTATTTTGATTTTTTCAAGAACCTTCTTTGCCTTGCCAAGGAAACTATAAAAAACATAGAAACAATCAGTGGTGAGTTTTGACAAATCTCATGCTGAGCCATTGTTGAGTCAAACTCTGGGTCAGAAATGATCAGCTTTCAAGTTTAGCTTTAGTAAGTAATCAGTGGATATTAGCAGATGTTTCAGAAATATGATTTCTTAGGTAGGTACTTACTTATTAGACCATCGATCTTTATCGCCAAATTTGAAGGCATCGCCAATGAGTTGCTAAACTGCCAATAATGGCAAAAAAACGTCATTATTTCAAAAATTGTCCAAACTTTAACATTCACTCGCCATTTTGTTGGTTTCGTTGACGTCGACTTTTTATCGCCAAATTTGTATCCGTCGCCAATGAGTTACTAAACCGTTGGTGACCGTTGACGTCGACGGTCTAATACGTAAGTACCTCTGGTAAAGTTTCTCTTCTGCAAAGTTTGAGCCCTTTGTGTTGATTTTTTATTACCGATCTGCTGTTTGAGGTCTGCTGTTTATTGTAAATGACATTCTTTTGTGTCCTTCGACTATGCTTGTTATCGATGTGTTCTTGTTTCCGTGTTGCATCAAGCATTATTCGTTATTACTATTGTACTATTTCGCCGTACTCCCACTACACTGGACCATGTTGATGCGTTTACTTAACTCATTAAAATTTCTGTAACAATATCAAAATATATTTTTTTTTAATTTATGAAATATATAACTAGTTATGATATACGAAAGTAAGCATAATAAGTTCATTGATTTCACAATAGATTGATAAAATCGATTTTCACAGATAATATTGAAACTCTGCTAAAAAAATCTTGAATATTTTAATTTCAATTCCTACAGAGAACAAGTTAAATATCTTTTTGACAATACAAAGTTTGCCTTTTTTGCATTAACATATCACAATCTTGGAATTAACTCCACTATACCGTACAGTGACTACTATTTTAACAGTTTTTATACTTTATTTGGAAAATATCAATTTGGAATTTCCCAGAAATGATTTATGTTGTTTGATTTATTTAAATATCAGGAAATGTACAACAAATAGTAAATTAATTTAGCAAAACAAAGGGTATTTTGTTAAAGTGTTCAATAATAAATAATGCAAATAAATTCTTGAAATAATCGAGTAAAGTATTTTGTTTATTAGTTGAAAAAGAATTAAGAGTAGGCTTTAAAAAATCTAACAAAATCTATGCTTTTCAAAACACATCGCATGCATATCTAAAGAAAATAAAATTAGCTTCATTTTATTGAAATGAATCACAGTATGCACCGGTTTTCAATTTGTTTATATATTTTTAGATAGTTTCAATTCAGATTACAGCTTCTCTAGCTGTCTTATCTTTTGAACCTTATCACATGCCTTTTTTGATAATTTTATAAGTGGCACGTCATTTCTTCTTACTGCCATAAACCACAGCTTTCGACGATTGTTTGTTTTTGTTAAATTTTTCTCGTAATGTTCGGATTAATATTTTTCGCCGGCTTCCTGGAACAGAGGTAGTTTGTCAGAACACTCTTAATCGAGATCTGGGCGTTCAAGGTTCTAGTCCTGATCAGGGCATGGTGGTTGTTCTTTATGCAATCTGTGAGATGTATGAATATACACCCCTCCAACCTGTAAGAAGGAACTGTGCAAGCATATGCGATGCGCGTGTAGCTAAATCGTTGTCTTGGCTTTATTTGGAGCTACTTGAAACAAGAAACGCTTCCCTTCGGCATAAATCTGCTGATGCATCAGCGGGCTTGTCCATGGCAAGTGCCACTAGTAACAATAACACATAATCTTGGAACATATACTTTATTTCTCGTTCCATTAACATTTTTTTTAATTCTTACGAGAGAGAATTTCTACCGAGAAGATGAGATTCACCCCTAAATCTATGAAAACCCAGAAAGTTTTTGGTTATTATTGAATACCTTCAAACTTATTTGACAAAAATAAAAATTGGTTTAATCATATTTTAATCTATTTTTTTCGATTGCTTCAAAAATTTATACATTTCTATTTAAAAAGTCTTCATTTATAAATTTAAAAGTTAATTGAAATGCAAAATATAATTTTGTATTTTTTAAAATAGAATGTCTTCAATTTTATACTTATTGAGTATTTTAATATAAAGTAAAATTATTGTTAAAGATTCGTTATATCTTGAAATATATTGAAAAAACAACAACACATTTAACATTAAGAATCGAAATTTTCAATTGTTTATAATTCATCAACCGCTTTCTCAAAATTTTAGACTATTGAATGTATTTTAGCTATTTTAGGACAGAGGAGTTTGAAATAGGGTGTTGCTTTTTGAAGTTGGCGTTATTTCAAAAACAAGGGACGCTCACTCTTCTAAAAACCACTGGTCGCAGTCAGAGAGCTTGTACATGGCAAGTGCCATTAGTAACAGCAATAACACAATGTTTTTCATTAAGTTATTCCTCTGAAATCAAACTGAAGTATATATATATTACACTCACATAATACATATTTATTCGAAAAAATATGACTAACAATATTGTCGTCATATCAATGACATATTTCTTTAAAAAATATATTTAAAGTAATGTACTATAAATATATATCGTTAAAAAATAATTTCACAAGAGTAGTGCCAAAAATAAAAATATTTTAAAATGCACGAAATTCGGATTTAAATCAAATGAAAAGTCGAATGCAATTCTTTAAAATATAATGCAACTGAAAAAAAGCTGAATATAATTTTGTTAAAATGTAATGTAATTGGAAAGTTGAAAATGTGTAATAACAAAAAGAAAACACCCAAGGCGTATAATATCCGGCCAGATTCATAACAAATACATAACTTATCATCATGCAAAATTATTAAATTTCATTTTTATAAAGTTTCAGAAAGCAAAAGTTGTTTCAAGTTTGCTTTTCAAGTTTTGCCCTCTTAGTCCAAAAATATATAAATATGAGGCAAATATATTTGTTACTAGTTTTTTATTTGGTTGGAATACTTCTGTTACTAGATAGAGTGAGATGAAAATAGTAAGTCTACGTAACTTTGATTAGCATGCCAACCACTTCTGCAAATGTGTTGAATAAAACAGAAACCAGAAATTACAGTATTTCAAAATTCACTTATACAATCGTATACTCTGAATTATCAAATGATAATTTGCCTTATGAAAATTGTCAAGGGTCAATCATATTTCGACTTAAACAAACCTCATTTCATTGAATTAATATTGTACATAAAAATAACAAGTTATAATTTGTTATTTTACGTTTATTTTATAATTCTAACAACTCTATGGTAAGGAATTAAAATTCATATAGGATTCTGCATAGTCAATATATACATAAAGAATACGCATCAGTGGTACATTCTCTAAGAAAAAGTTAATTTGCATGGCTGTATATTAATAAAATTAGTTTCTAACCAGAAGCTATGATTTTACTACAGTTGAGGCTTAAAAGTGTTGGAAAAAACCATTCCTAATAATGAAAACAGATTTGCTCTCAAAAATGCAAATTACTGTATAGAATGATATATATTACTATGCATTATTACTACATTTCGTCGCATATTTTTTAAAATAAGATAGAGCGAGTTTAATGGAGGTAACTGGTTGATAAAACCCTTTCAGACTATGCACCGCCAACCATAACGTATATGCAAACACATGGCCACAAAAAGGCACATGATCATAATTTAAAAGATTAATCAAAACCTCTGCTCAATATCACAAATATTCTATTCTAGATTATAAAAACAAAGTATATAAAAAAATTTAAAATAAATTCCTACTTTCGATATTAGGAAAAATTTAATTTTAGCTACTTTTTATTAAATAATTACCGTTATTGCTTTCGAGTTCCGCTTTACAACGGAAAGAGGAGTGCAGTAGCTTCTGAGGGTATAGACCCCTGAGCACCCGAATAATGATAACCTCGACAAGGAGAAGTCTGAAATCAGGTTCGAACTCGCAATACAAGAAATATGAATTTAATGACCTATCAATCATCTTGTCCCGACCTGACAATTACAAATACTATAAAGAACTACTATACAGGCGAGAAAATTAGTTTTTATTAACTAATAAAAAATTAATGCATCAATATTTGAAAACATTGTATTAACCCTTAATAACCTAGAGTTTCAATTTTGATACCAATCTTTTAAACCGAATGTTCACATTACTATTAGTTTTTTTTATAGGTTGGCTGTACGCATTTTACTGTTGTATAATATTCTTTCCAACGAAATTTTAAAAAAATCAAATGTCATTATGATTTTATTTTATCAGGCAAACACAGTAATATTAAAAATAAATCACTTTCGTAAATCAGGCTACTAAGGCTACTACATCAAATGTCATCAACAAAAGGTTTTTAAACATTTACTTGGACTTGATTGGATGAATAAAAAATATTTTATCAACGATTGAAAATTCGAACAAGAAGTGTATATATAGGGAGAGTGTGAGCAAATAATAGAAATTGAAATTAAACTAATGCTTATATTTGAAGCTATAAAAGATAATGAACAATTCTTATATAAGTTAAAAGAAACCAATAATTTTTAAAAAGTTAAAATCAAATAAGGTAGAAATATTTGAATGGTAAAGAAATATTGCCTTAAAGTTCAGTGTAAACACACCAAAACGACTTTTTCAAGAAATATCCAGAATTATTTCGCATCCATGCACAAAATGCCCAAGTAAACGTTTTGCTAAATATCTATCAAAATAATGGTATCAAATTCAAAAAATGTCAAATATTTACCCCTTTCAACATAACTGAGAATCTGTTTGGTACACGTTTTCCATTTAGAGCGCCATTTTAACCGTGTAATGAAACGTCATTGTCGAAGTTCACTTTTTATCACAACAATACTGCGACTCTTGACACTTCTTACCGTTCCAATTCCTTTTCCCGTTCCTTCAACAAAACCCCTTGTCTCTATCAGTTTTTCACGGCTTATCTGAAGTTCTTGTTGTGTTTGGATCAAGCCCTTTCACGGTGTTTTGGATTTGACCGGCAAATCCATCAGACGGGTGTTACAGAAGAACACAAAGTAATTCCTAGCTACCAATTTTCTTCGATCCAGAAAAGGACTAAACTTTCGAGAGGAAGATAAATTATTCGAAAATAGTTGTGATAATCTATCCGATAACTTATTGGAGGCTTTTTTTGTGTAGTTGGATAAAAGTATACGATTGGTGACCAAACTCATTGTATAATTGTTAATGTACAAATTTGAAATCTCTGTAAGTCATTTCATAGTAGAATGCTTGTCATGTATTAATTTATGGGTCTTGATGCGTATTAATTTACTCTGGGAAAATCCAGCATTAAATATTTAAACATATTTAAAAGCTGGCCTGGTACAAATTCATTTGCAACATGCATGAAGGAAGAAATTTCTCAAAATTATTTGTTACTTTTCATTAATCCAAGAGTTGACTACAGTTCTTGATAATAGGTTGGTAATAAGGAGTTTTACAAACATTTGATAAAACATTTAATTAAAAAATCTTATTTAAATTGTATAAAAAATTGTATAAACGTATCTTATTAAAATTGTATAAATCCAATATTTTATAAAACGTTTATTAAATATTCAACGCTTTTCCCAATAATTTGAAGCATAGAATCGCAAAAAAAAAAATAATAACTTCATGTATCAAAAATATTTTAGACATAATATATATTTTTTTAATTTTTTAAATTTATATATAAGTAATTTCATATTAATTAATGTTCATATTTTTTTAGAGTAGTATTTTTCATCATTGTAAAATTTAACATGAAGCGAGTTGCTATTACATTCAATACATGCCATGTGTTTCTGCTTGCATTGCTTTAAAATTAAAATGAAATTTTAAAAATACAATTCAGATAGATTCATCGGGTTAAAAATATACTATGTTGCAGTATTTTAGACAAAGGATTTGATTCTTCTTTTATTTTTTATAACATAAAACCACTTGAAAGGGTTATTTAAATAGACAATTCGCTGATAGCACACACTATCGTGACAGTGCAATCATTCAATAACACTTCTTTTTCGTTTAGAAAATTTATTTAAATTATTTACAAATTTATTTGTTTAGTACATAAGCAAATAAAGATTAATTAGATCTTTAATAGAAAATTAGATATAAAATGGAAAATAAATCATCCAGCCAAAAAATTTTAATTTAATCTAGCTTCGTGCATTGGTATTATCAGATTTCGTCAAAGAAAAATACTTAATTGATTAATTTTTTTTATTTAAACAATTAAGCAGAATGAATTTTTATTTCCCGTATATTTTCTTATATTATTTAATCAAAGAATTATTTTATAGCTTTTGTTTATTTTTATAGATATGAATACATGGGAATGTATATTATTTTAAAATCAATTGTTTGATTACACCTATATATAATGACTAGTTTACGAGGCATCAGCTAATATCTATAGAATAATTGGGATCTTGTTACTACGAAATATTTTCTTTAATTTTTTTTTCTATCTAAAATGTCCATGTTTGCAAGTAATTTTTGTATTTTAAAGCAGAATAGTATTTTAAATATGATAGAAAAATATATATTACTATTTAAGATTTCTATTACAAAAGGGAAAGGGCCAAATATATAAAATGTATTTCTACAAAAATTAAAAGTTAGTATTAAATATCTGGAATCTACTGTGTAATTTATAATCAATTCAGTGAGAACTTGATTTATTCGATTGATAGATGCCCTTTCGCTTAACCTACACTTAATTGTGATTAGTGCCTGGAATGATATCCTTTCCAGAGTTATAAATTGATTTCTCTCCTGCTATATAGTACTTTTCTTTCATTAATTATCATTGGTTGGACCGGAATATAAAGGATAAGTCAAGAAAACTTTCTTTTGAAAGACATGATGGGAAATGATGCTTACTTAAACAAGCGATTGAACAGGTTTTTAAAAAAATATGCACCGATGAAATAATTTACAAAAGCAATCTAGAGCAATTTTATACTACAGACTATATAAAATAAATATTTAAAATACTTAAACACAGCGTACAGCCTTTAAAAGGAATATAAAAACACAGTTGAATAACATATATAATAAAATTCATAATATATAATAACATTTCTAATTTTCATGTCATTATATATTCAAAAAAATATATGTGTATATTTCCTTATTTGAAAGAATTTTAGAGTATTATGTAATCACTTAAAAGACAGTTGAAAGTGAAATCTCCAAGAGAAATTTAAAACTATACCTATAAATATATATCATCCGAATTTTTAGGAAATTCTACTACGAAAATCAATAAAATATATTTAGATGCTGAAAGAAATAAAAACAATCGAATAACAATGATAAAAAAAAATCTTTTTGCCGGCGTCATGGCTTAGGGGTAGCACGTCTTCCCTGTGATCTGGGTGTCTCGGTTCGGGCAGGGTTGTTCTTCTGGGTTCCATCTGCAAGGTGTAAGAATGTGCCCCCCTGTAAAAAGGGGCTGTGCAAGAAAATATGATGATTTTTTTTTCCTATCTTCTCCTCGATTTTCATATGCTTGGTTTCACCAAAACACATGTTTGCATTATTAAAAGAGATATCCAACAAAGTGAAAACTTAGTTTTTTTATTAATCAAGTCAAACAAAAAGTAGTCTTGCTTTGTTCCCATCATAAAGAATTTGAAAAAATTAAAAAAAAAGTGATGAAGAATGTAAATTAAATTTTTAAATTTCACCAATAAAGGAAAAATTTTGAATTCGTTTATACCGTTTTCAAAGCTAATTATTGCATGGAAGCATTAAGAATGAATCATTAAAGAAAAGATAAAATGCAAGAAAAAATCTAAACATTTTTAATGAAGTATCAAATGCAAATAATTTCATGCAAATAGCGCTTAGAACTAAATACTTCAATCTATAACCTTTTTATAAATAGAATCTTTCATATTAGTTATTTTTAATACATAATCTTTTAAGCCATGCAACTTAAATTTACCATTTTAATGTCCATGATGCTGTTTCTTCCATCAGAAATTTGAAGTTTGCTTGCATACTGCTATCTTTATATTATCAAAAATTTCTTTTACTTTAAAAGTTTTAAAATAAAACATATGTTATGACCTTTCTTGCACATTGTTATCACAAAAATTTCCTCCAGCATCTAATCTAGGTTGTTCCTTTTTCTTTAGAACAGCAACTTCACGAATTTGAATTAGCTGCAGAATAAAACTTTCCTGACGAAGCAACCTACTTTTCGTATCATTTCACTTTACCTACTGTAAAAAAATAAAAGAAACATCCATTCCAATTGAACGTACAAACTGCCCAGGTAATGAGACAGAACACAGCAAGGCGCTGGCGCCTAGATACTACTACACAAGCAATCTCCCACGGTAACCCCCACCCCCGACTCGATCCCAAATTCCTTTTCTTTTCTCCCCGGTTCCTTCTTTCGGGAAAAGCGGGATCATTCAGGTCTCCATCGCTGCAGCAAATGATGTTAACTCCCCAAAGAAAGGAAGTTAGCTACAGCAATAATTTGAAATTGAGTTCGATTGTACTCGTAACTTTCACTGGAATCTGTTAAAACTGAGCTAGGATTCTTTCTTAAAACTGGCTTTATTTTAGCTTAATTGATTGAAGTAGAGATCCACTAATGAAAATGAATTGATGGGTTTATATGCAACCTATTAATTTTGGGATTTGATGAAACTGTCAGTTCGTATTTTCTCATTCAATCAGCACTCAGAATTAAAATATTAAGTGTAGTAAAATGAATTACAACAGCAGAGTTGATACATTCGTAAATGTTGTATTCTAACTGATAAAAATATGTACAGTTAGAACTTATACAATTTTATAGAATTTTAGTTCTTTTTGTTCAAAACATTAGCAATAGTAAAAGAGAATAACTCTCAATAATGTATATTTTAAAAAAATTAATTTAATATCGATAATATTTCTAATTTTAATTATTACATTACCCTTCATTGTTGCAGCATTTCAAATTTATTGTTGTTATTAGTGACACTTGCCATGGACAACCTTCACCGAGGCATCAGCGAGTTTTAAGCTGATAAGAGCGTCTCTTTTTTTGAAATAGTGCCAGTTAATACCAAGAATTCTACAGGGCTACTGACTCATCACAATCGCTTGCATGGCCCCTTTTTACAAGTCGGAACAGTAATACAACTTACAGATAGCACACAGAATAACAACCATGCCCCTACCGGGATTTGAACCCGAGACACCCAGCCCTGGGGAGAGAAGCGCCATTCTTAAGTTTGGAGAAGGGGAAGAGCTCCGAACTACTTAATTTGTGTGCTTCGATGCTTTGTTAACGTCTAATGATTTAGTAATAAATGGAATTCGACATTTTGATATTACCGTAGATGTATCACTATAGCATCTATGGGTAAGAAATGGAAATTAGTTAATATTTTGAAATATAATAAACTTTCAAATTTTATATTAAAGTCTGGTAAATTCTATATAGGGGGATGATTTCATACAGAAGCAAACATAATTTAAATAAACTTGACAAAGCTTTTCTTAAAAATGCAAGAGGTTTCCTTTCTTTAAATTTGTCTAAGAATAAAGGTTGAAACATTCATTATAGCTATTTATTTTCTTATGACCTTATAAGATGCATATTCCAAAGATAGTCGAGCTATCAAATCACTTCTTGGAAGATAGCTGTTCACTGCAAAATTCATAAATGTAATTCTACTTTTTACAGTCATCAGCTATTTATTAGCATTGACACTTCATCATTATACCCGAAAATAACCACATTATATTGTTACGAATTCTACAACTAAGAGCGTAAAATCATCGGGTTCGCTTCTAGCGGGTATGAGATATGAAAACAATCAGCAGACCACAATAACAAATAACTTCAACGTTTATTAAACATGAAGACACTAACACAAAGAAGACAAATGCACAGACGGGAGGAAGGAAGGCAACACAGATCAGCATAATGCTACAAACAGTAGCTCGCAAGCAGTTATTGGTAACCACAGCACTCAAAGCAGTCAGACAGAAAGGAAGCAGGAGGGAATTCACGTAGTTTAACCCTACAGCTTCTCCAAACGTCTGCAATTCTCCTCGCTTTAGCTGTATCCAACTTCCGACTCACTATTACAAGACTGGCTACTCCAAACAAGACTTGATGCTGCTTAAACAATAAACACCAGAAATCGGGACACAGTTCAGTTCAGCAACAACTTGGGCTCCACTCAAAGCCTGTTTTCCGCTATCCACTTGATACTTGATTATCGCTATCCTCTCGATACTTGCTAACGACTCTATTCACGACTACGACTCTCATTCATTGCAGTTTGAGACTGTCGACCTTTTATAATTCCTGGAAGGCAGGTTGAGAAGGTTCTGGACTAATAAGGCATAGCTTGCTTCCTATTGGATAAATCCTTAAAATTTCCAAAGTTTCTAGTAATATGTATTTTATCGCCAAAGTCGCCGTCGTCAAATGGTAGCAAGTTTATCGCCAAGCTATGAGATCACTGACGCGGCAACCGACCAGCACCCAACAGTTATGATCGTTAAACCGTCTTTCCAGTGGTTGAACTAACCATTCTAGGAAGTAACCTTACACATTTGTAACAATATAATATATATTAAAGATATTAACAAGTCTCAAAACAATGCTAGTAATTACTAAGAATTCGATTCTATAACTTGTACTGCAATTTGTTAGATAAATTGTATACTGTAATATATAATTTATTTTTGTATTAGTAGCAGCAAAAAAATTGGACTAATCTGTATATATATAAGATTAGCCCATCTCGACAGAAGTACATAACTAAACGCGGCATTGTCATATTTAGATATTTGAATTTTCAATATGATCCTAATGTATTTTAAGCTGGGATATTTGAATAGAATTGAGTTTTGAGTATAAGTATTTTGTACTATAAAATTATATAATTGGAATAAAAAATTATTTAAAACACATCTCATAATTATTAAAAAAATAGTACTTATCACATTCCATATGTGAAGAAATAATCGTAGAAAAGAAAATATCATGAGACACTACTTTTACAGAAAGTAAAAAAAAAAACTCTTTGTTATTATTTCTTTTAATTATTAATGAGGAAGTAAATTTTAATTTAAAATTTTTTTATAGATTTCAGATTATTTCATGCTATATGCATATTTTTGATTAAAAAAAGACATTTTCATTTTCTTTTTAATGGATTAATTTTCATTTTTCATTCCATAACATTTTTTTAAAATCTGTGCAATATTCCAAATGGGATTCTGCATGTTTCTTATTTAAAAAGTGAGTAAAGTAGGAAAATAAAAATTATTTTGACATCAATTCAAATTTATAGATTTTAGTGAAGAGAAACTAAAAGAGCAAAAACATAATCGAGCACTTTTACATTTGAAATGAAAAGTTTAATTCAACGTTGAAAAGCTCAAAGTTTCTTCATTCATTCCGGAGTGCAAACAACGCTTATTATGAATTAAATTCAATTCTTGAGTCCACTGTGCAGGTTTATGGAACGGGGAGACTCAGAATAATGTAAGATAATGTACAGTTAAATATTAAATTGCGAGTACATTACGCTTGTTACGAGATTGTGGAGGTACAGTTAAATATTAGATCGCAAGAGAATTAAGTTTGTTATGTTATTGTGATGGTGCAATTAAATATTAGATTGTAAGTATGTTGCGTTTGTTATTTGATTGTGACATCAATGAGTTGGTCCGATTAAAGGATATTTTTTTAATTTTTAACGTTACTGGGACATTGATTAGATTTTCACGAGATAATTAGTCATCTAAGCTTCAAGACAACAAACATCAATAAGGTTTTATGAAACAAATAATCGTATTTACATGCTCTTATTTAATTTGTCTTCTTTAGAATGTAAAAAGATTTTGTATCTATAATGTATCTATTTTTATCTATAATTATATATTTTATCTATAATTATATATTTTATCTATAATTTATCTATTTTTATCTATAATTTATCTATTTTTATCTATAATTATCTATAATCATTTATATATTTTTTTAATTTTTGGCATGCCGCGATCTAGACAATAATAAAATTTTAAAATTTCCTGGATTTAATCATCAATTAATCGATCATTTTAAATAAATTCTGATTCTACACAAATAGGGAAATCTTTGAGTGAATTTGTAAAAAAAAATTATATTTTTAAAAATAGATAATAGTATTTTATAATTTTTAGAATGAATCAAATTAAAAACTAAAAATTGAACAGTAAACCGCTCTCATATATATATTCTTTATTTTAAGCTTATTATTTTAATATATTTTGAAAAGTGTGAAGTATTTTTTAATCAAAAATCTGGATGTAAATAAAAAACATCACTTGAGACACCGAAAATAATATCACCAGATATGTTCCGAAAACTTGTTTCCCTTTGTTGGCTGAGAAAACCGAAACGAGAGTAGATACCGCCAAAACGAAAGATCTTCTTTACTTAATTCTTAACGTGTGGATGACCGAATGCAATGAGAAGAGAGAGAAGTAGCAGACCAGAATGGTCGGGCTCCTTTATTTATGCATACATGTAAATATGAGAGAATGACATCTGCTGAAAGCACGATCACATCTGCTGAGATCACGATTTCGTGCTATGCTCTGTTAATGGATATGTGGGTCAAGTGTTTCATATATTCATAAACACCAATAGATCCTCTTTGAAAATGATGCCAACGGACTGGAGAACACATTAGTGGTATCGGAAGAGAAATTAAATCATTCATCCTGCATCCTTAGTCTTTCTTTAACAGATGCTTCCTTCTTTCTTGCGTTGTTGACACCACTGACAGAACATACTTTTGGAAGAAATGGAGAACATAGTTAAGAGCTTTCTATAAAAGCAAGTCTGATTTTTAACGCGATATTTACTAAGGCGGTCAAGGACTTTTAAAATGACTTTTTTTAATTTTCACCTTAGCAATTTGAAATTTTACAGGCATTAAGAGTAACACTATAGGAGATGACACACAAAATTTTAAAGAATGATATTTATTTATTTATGAGTTATAGGGGCTAATATAATACAATATTAGCAATAAATAGAGTTTATGAAAAATGATCCAGGCGCTGAAATTTGTTTGAAAACATTTCAATTTTTATTATTACTTACTAGAACCCTTTTGGAACAAAAGTTGGGATTAATCTTGAAGTTTGAGTACGAAATATCAAAATTAACAATGTAATAACTTAAAACTACTGATTTTTTAAAATGTTCAAGAAGTTTTGAGTTATTACATTTACTAATTTTGATAAATTGTACTCAAACTTCAAGATTAATCCCAAAATTTTGTTTTAAAAGTGTTGGAGTAAGTAATATTAAAAATTTTAACGCTTTCGAACAAATTTGGTGCGCCTGGAACATTTTTCATAAACGTTTTTTATCGCTAATATTATATTATATTAACCACTATAACTCATAAATAAATTAATATATTGTTTAAAATTTTGTGTGTTATCTCCTATAGTGTTATTCTTAATGCCTGTAGACTTTCGAATTGCTAAGCTGAAAATTGCAAAAAATCATTTTAAAAGTCTTTGACCGCCTTAAATACATTTTGTGGTACGACAAAAGCATCAATATCGAAAGTAGTTGTATAATAGTATAGCTAAGGATTTGTCTTTTATAATTGCAATGTACTTCCTCACTTTAAAGTAAAGTACTTTTATTTTAATAAATATGTCAAAACTATTTTCAGATCATATAATTAGTATAAGTAAAATGAGCCACAATACTTTTGAAAAAAAACCTTAGCAGTAAGAAAACCTCTAATACAGATAATTTAAAATTCTAGTTTAAATAAAATATCTCTATAGGCGTTTCATGTCACATCACTTTTGTTTTAATTATAGATTTTAGATTGGAAAATAATATTCTACTATCTGTAAAGCAAAAAATAGGCATTTAATATATATTTTTTAAAATTTTATTACCAATTTGTTTCCAAATTCCTAACAGCATATGGCATAAGAAAGTCTGATGAAAGTTTGTTTTCTCCCTTTAAAGATAGAATATCTCTTCTCGGCTATATCTTCCATTTTTGGCAAAATCGATCAATAAGTTCAGAGAGGAGCATTTTTCGACGATTTAAGATTCCGTCGGTAGAAATTCTTTCCAAGGAATGCGGAAAACTTTCTCATTATGAAATCGTTCTGAAATGATTGTTCGAACGTAAACTGCATGAAGACGTTACTATTTTGGCATTTATATTCCAATATAAATATTAACTGTACATTTTAGCTAAATAATAGCATAAAAATTATTATTGACTAACAAATTTTTTAAATATTTAATAATTTATTGCTCAAAACAAGTAGTGCAATCAATTGTTCAAACAATGTCATTTCAAATAGCGTGGCTCTCTTTTATTTGGAAATAAAAGTTAAAATCCTTGAACTGATAAGAATAATTCTAGTTAAGAACATTTAATTGTTCGTTGCTGATGTTACCTTTTAATTACATCTTTCCAAAATTTTTAGTGTTCGAGATTTTGCATTTGGTATCCATACTCAAAAATCAAAATCAATAAGGATATCAATTTACAAAAACTAGATAGTTGTTTACAATAAATAATTATGAATTTCAGGATAAAGGTATTAGAAACAAAATAAAAAGTTTATAATTAACAGCCTTATAATCCATCCGAAATTAATCATTGTTATCATTCTGTTTGTATATTTTAGGAAATTAAAGTAGTAAAACAGCCTTAATAGGCGATACGAATTTTAGAAATACCATTTACAGAAATATAAGAGATGTAACAGTAAAATAACCGAACTAATGTTTTAAAATATTTTATCTTTATATTTATTTTTTCAACTTTGGCACTATCACTTACAATGTACTTCTCTCCTCTCATTCCATATTGTTCCATACCAGTTTTGTGTTATTCGAAGAAGTGCTTCGGGTCATTTCCTGAAAGTTCTTTCATCACCTTAGCCGCTTCGGCTTTCACTTCCTCTAGTCTCAAAACTCGTTCTCTTTAACTCTGACATGATCATGGAAAAAAAATAAGGTATCTGAGAATAATATGGGTATTTGACTCGTGTCGTTGTTGGTTTAAATTCTAATTTTAAAATATCTCTACTGCCTTGATAAGAAAGATTTTAAAAATCTTGCAATTACATGCAAAGCTGAATTAGTCTAATAACTTTGCCTGAAGAAAAAAATGTGAATTTGTTTTTCTCTTACAGAGAGATAATGTCATTTGGATCTCGTAATTTTTTTCCCATCAATACAGAGACAACACACTGTAATCACCATCACTAAAACGAACTTTTTAATGGATTAACCATCATATAATTTCATGCGAAGTCCAAAAATAAGAATTATATTTGGAAGGAGATGTGATCTAACTAAACGTTTATGTGAATTTTTCGTTCATATTTTTTTCTAAAGCCTACTAACTATATCACTGATATAACTATTATAGTTATATATTAATGTAATAATATTTGTAATACTATATTATTAAATAACTTTATTTTATTATTTTTTTTTCATTTCCCTGTTTATATTTTAATCATACTTATTTTCCTAGCTCTGAATATTGTTATGATTTTCATTTGCTAGTGCTTTTTCATCATTTTTAAAACTTTTATGGAAGTCCTTTGTTCCTTCCTGAAGCAGGTTTATCTTATCCAGTACATTCTAACATCCCGTTTCAAAATCATGTTCCAATATTTATTTTCCTTATTTTTAGTTTCTAGCAGTTATGGATACAGTTAAATTACAAAAGAAAGAAATTGCGAAATATTTTGATACTAAGTGCATTCCTACTTATTACTTTTTCCTTTTGTAACAGGACTAGATCTATATTATACCATCAGTTTTAATCTTGATGATTTGCTTTCCAACTATACTGCATTCAAGTTCTTATTAAATCAGAAAGCAAAAAAAAAATTTTAGAAAATACAGAAAATTTGAAACATATTCAGTATTATACTAAATACCAAATATTTATTCTTATTTATTTTTCTTATTTCATTTACTATTCTAATATACTTATTGAACATAAAGCTTCACTTAAATTAATATATCAATTAAATCATAAATTTTCTAAGTTTTGAAGTTTTTAAGATCGCATAAGAAAACTTTTTTTCGTGAAATGTTTGTATGAAAATATACAATATAATGAAAGTCCTTGCTTTGTATTATACTTCATACTGATAAGAAATAATTTTTAGAGAATATAAATATCTTTGATCATCATCATTATTATTTCAAATATTAATATTTTAAATCTTCCTAGATTGATATTTAATTGTAGTCGGCACTTCCTTGCATTTTCTGGCAAATAAATTTTTTTGTCAGGAAATCGAATTTATTTAGAAATCAGAATCTCTAAATGAATTCGTAATTTCTGATAATAAATTAACATCGGTATTTTTTTACTATCTTTATTTTATTTATAATAAAAGTATGGAACACTTAAAGAAAATTCTTAAAAAGAAACTTACTGCCTAAAATGCATTGCACAGAATTCGAAATAAAAGCAGAAATAAAATTTGAATCCAAAAGGTTGGGAATAAAAAAATACACGAGCAGTTTTGAAATTGAAAATTCTGTCTGCGAATTTAAAATTAGAGGTACAGAATTTTAAACAATCAAACTCTTATAAATTCAGCGCAGATTTGACTAGAATAGAAAATATTTGCTTGTTTAAAAGCATAGTATGATTTGAATTTCTTTCTATTAAAATCCCTAAGATAAATTTTTTGTCCTGTAAGCATTTAAAATTTCAATTCGGTGCAACCTGCATTAATATCTGCGCACTTTTTTTAATTGTCTGCCCAATTTGAATTAATTTGTTTTTTCAAGACAATATCTTATTAAAATTTTAACATTAAACCACTGATATCGTATCAGATTCAAATCAAATTAATCTTTTCAAAATAATCCTTTTTGGAAAAAAAGTTTTATTTTTGAGCATTCGTACCGAAACTTTTATTCTCCAAAAGTATTTGTTCAATTGTAGCTTTCGAAATATGATAAGTTCGGTATTTTTGGAAATAAATGAGAGGTGTAACGAAAGACAGAGAGAGAGACTTAATTAAAGGGAAATTCCAATTCAGAAGTTTGAAAAAATTTCTATAATCGAAATAAGCAATCAAAAAATGCCTTCCAACTTTTTAATGATTAATTATAATTTTTCTGAATATCAATTAAAATTTCGCTATTATATTCAAAATTTATAATTTTAGTACAAATATTGAATCACTTCATTCTTAATATTTCTTTTCTCTAGTGTTCGACGGATGTATTTTAAAGTTTAGAACATTCATAATTCTATCACAAGTTTCTTTTTATTTTAATACATAGATATAGAAATTTAAGCAAAATTCTCGTTTAATTAAATTATAAAAAGTAATGTTAGTTTATCGAAATTAATAAAACGTATTTTAGAATTGCAGTAATTTTATAACATTATGAAAAAACATAAAAAGGATTTCAAGCAAATTAATGAATTTGAAATATTAAAAATGAATGTCTCATTCAAAAATTTGGAAACCTTTCTACTATTTGATAAAAAGGACCGCTGAAATTCTTCTTAGAATATATCCACCTTTAGTTGTATTTGTTCATTTTTCTATGTGCATTCTCTTTTCTCTTTGGTTGTGTTAAATACATATTCCTCACAAATAACAGAAAGTATTCTAAAATATTTTTATAGCATTGAACATTTCAAATACTGATTATATCGTCGAAGTACCGTAAAAATATTTTTAATTATAGAGAAAGTACAGTTTTTTAAATATAGAGTAAGTATTTAGAAGAGTAGAAAGTTAGAGAGAATGTAAGATTAGGTTCCACTATAGAGAAATGAACATCTATAGAAATTTTTTAACATACTTAACATTCATCATCTACTCTAATTCGTTAAACAAAATCATTTATTTATTATTAATGCTTCTTCTTTCATTGTTTGCGTAATAATTTTGCCTACATAAAAATTATCAACCATGAATAAGTTCCAATATAGGAAAATAAAACTTTTCAAAGCAACAAGGAAATTCTTAAATATAAAAAACACATTAATAAGAGAATTTCATAGATATGCAAAGAAAATAATTTTTTAGAATAAAACAATTTATTGCGTAGTTTTATGAATCACAATAACGAACACGAAATGAATATTCTATATTCCCATCTCATAGAAGGAGAAAAACCTGTTATTTTATAATAAAATAAATTAAAATTATTATTCTGCCAGTTTATCTTCCTAATATTAAAACAAGTATAACAAAAAACCATTTTTTTAAATCGATTTCTAATTAGGTTAACAAAGAAATTTTTTATTTTAGTTACTTTTTATTAAATAATTACAATTACTATAAATATGACAATCCCAATACTAAGCGACAAATATAAAAAGTGAATTTCCCGGCAATTTTCATTCTCCTTCCTATGTATGATGTTTGAACTCACAAACCAAGGGATGCGAATCCAACGCCATACCAAACAGACTGTCCCGACATGAAAATTACAGTTACATTGATTAATTGATCGAAAATTATACTAGCATTGAATTTTCAGTGCCAATTGAGGATTCAAAGCCAATTGTGACAACGCAAAATGCTTGATATTTCTACACCAGTTGGGGAACGCAGTACAGATTAGAAATTTTTAATTTTCTTTATTGTGTATTTTAATTCAAGAGTATTTCAAAACGAATCGAAAATTCAATTAATTAACAATGTTTCATCTTAAATGCATCAAATACTATGAAAATAAACAGAATCGTTTAAAATAATAGGCCGAAAACATGTTAAGCCTAACCTCATTAGTGTGCGGGAAAAAACAAACTGAAATTGTTACTTATTTGGCGAAGGGAGAAAAAAATGTGAATAATGTGAATACTCATCAATATTCAATATATTGTGAATACTCATCAATACTCAATATATTGTGAATACTCATCAATACTCAATATATTGTGAATACTCATTTACTCAATACTCAATATATTGTGAATACTCATTTACTCAATACACAATATATTGTGAATACTCATTTACTCAATACACAATATATTGTGAATACTCATTTACTCAATA
>JAOUZG010025633.1:4984497-5033128 GCA_026289955.1 Argiope argentata
TCATTTACTCAATACACAATATATTGTGAATACTCATTTACTCAATATATTGTGACTCAATACATACTCAATACTTGCAATTCAATATATTGCGACTCAATATATACTCTATATATTGTAACACAATATGAACTCAATACATTGTGAATACTCATTTAATTCTGGAACAATCAATTGTTGTCTAAAATAAACCTTAAAACTCTCGCTTCGTCCGAATATCTCAAATCAATTCAATCGGCGCCTTAGTTTTATCATTCAGTAACTCCTACAAATGCCAGAAATAATCCGTTCCAAAAGAATCCCCATACACAATCGTATGCCCTAGTCCGTAACATTTAAATATGTATCTTCGATGGAACTAATTTAGCCTGTTGTTAGAAAGCGAAAACACTTAATTTCCCCGACTTTAAATCCTCCCTGTTTAATCAATGCATGGCTCTTAATCCTCAGGACAGGAAACAGCAAAGCCAATAACCTGAAGAGGAAACACTGCCGGGTCCGGGGCAGCTTTAACCTAAATGTTAAATGAATGTTCTCTCTCTTCGACGGGAATTTCAATTTAGTTCAGACTCTCCTTTTGTATTCCATGGAAACTAATTTCGCCATTGTTAAATTTGGGAAGCTGTTCAGAGCTACACCCTCCTTCCAATCTTAATTTTAAAGGATCTCGGGATGCTGTTGTGCGTTTAATGTGCATAATGCATGCACGAATGCGCTCTATAATAATATGCGGAACATCGCTTCGTCCTTGACTGTAAGCGTTAAAAGATGAAGGAATATATTTAAACAACTAGTTTATTACTATTTATATTCATTAATGCGATAATTTTCGTAATTTGAATTAGAATGGAAATAAATAAATATTACCTTTTGGAATTCTAAGGTCAGAATGGTAAGCCTTTCAAATTAAATGGCCTCTTGAAGTAAAAGCAGGGTAAAATGCACACACAAACAAATTATGAAATTTTAGTAAGTTTAAAATTAAGGAAAACATCTGTGAAAAATAATAAAGGTTTTGAAAAATATCCACTTAAATTTAATTTTTAACTAACAATTTAGGAAATAAATTTCAAATTACAAAAAGGAGTTGAAAAATGGAAAAAGTTTATAAATTTTTTTAAGACGATCGGATAAATAATCTTTAGGAAAAATATAAAATTTAGTGTCCAAACAGATCAGGTAAAGGAAATTTTCAGACACTTTCCTTGTTCAAATGAAATAATTTGAAAAAGTATCAGAATTATAATTAAAATATCTTTGAAATATGTATTTTTCGCAATTTAAATAGTATTGTGTAGTTTATAATATATAAAGTGTTTAGTGTTGTTTAAAATATAGAGTAAAAACCTTTTTTGAATTATATTCTCTAAAGATTGCTCTTTTTAAAATTTGAAAAAAAAATTCCTTATTGTCTGTCTTATCCAACTAAATAAGGAAAAATTTTATTGAATGGAGATGTAAATTTATGAAAATGTTTTAAGATTATGTTAACGATTGATAAATACCTAATGAAACAAGGAAAGTCTTATGCAAATAAATTCATGTGAAATCTTAGAACGATTAAACTAACTTGCATGCAAAAGATTTTTATTTTTATAAAATGGAAATGTACGGCAGTAATTTGTTGTTGTTGTTACTTATGGCACTTGCTATATTGGACAAGCCCCCCGCTGATACAGCAGCAGATTTAAGCCGAAAGGAGCGTCTCTTTTTTTTGAAGTAGCACCAACTAGGGCCAAGAGTACGACTTAGCTACACACTCACCATATTTGCTTGCACAACCCCTTTTAACAGGATGGCAGAGTCACACATCTCACAGATAGCACACAGAACAGCCATGCCCAAACCGGGACTCCCAGAACACGAGGAAGACGCGCTACCTCTGCGCCAGAAAGCTGGCTCGGCGGTAATGTAAAAATGAAAATGTAATCCCCATACATTTTTATTAAACAAAAATGTAAGACTGATTTTTGTTAAATTGTATTTTACAAATATTGACAAGTATCTAATAAAGTAATGAACGCCTTAAAAATTTCAAATAAATCTATCAAACCTTAAAGCAATTAATATAAATTTATATTTATACTATTTATTAAATGTAAATTTAAGGCTGTAAATGTAAAAATATAAATGAAAAAAAAACAATTTTTTATTAAATAAAAATATAAGATTATGATTTTTTTTAATTAGTTTATTTTTCAAATATCAATAATATCTAATATCAAATTATTATCAATAATTATAGTTAATAATATATTAATAATATATCAATAATTAGTTATTTATAATATACCAATAATTAATTAATAATAATATATCGATAATTAATTATTAATAATATATCAATAATTAATTATTAATAATATATCAATAATTAATTATTAATAATATATCAATAATTATTAATAGTATATCAATAATTAATTATTAATAATATATCAATAATTATTAATAATATATCAATAATTAATTATTAATAATATATCAATAATTATTAATAATATATCAATAATTATTATAATCATCAATAATTATAATCAATAATTATCTAATATCAAATATCAATAATTATCGAATTCTTTAAAAAAATACAAATAAGCCGGTAACAAATCTTTCTTGCATCTATTAAACTATCTTATGAGCAAAAGTCTTTCGATGCGGGAAAGAGAAAAAGAAAACACTTTGAAATCGAACATCCAGACAGGAGGACGCACATGTGTCTCGTATTAAATTTCAAATTTTGCACTTCCTAGTGGTTAAATCTGAAGTCAGCATATTTACTCAGTAAATGATCATGGCTCCGAAATTCCGAATCTTCCTCGGTGTACTCGAAGCTCTTGAGAAATGATGAAGGCACAGCATTTATCCATAACCCCTTGACGACAGTCTGAGCAAATATTCTCATAATACGATTGCAGTGGTCCGATAAATACATTATTGATTCAAGCCACTCTTCCAGCGTCGGTTTTCCGGGGGCTGAGTTCGAATAAATCATCGCGAGGGCAGGAAGAATGAGGGAAAGTTTGAGGCGTTAACAAACCCACTTTCACCTCATTGTCTTTCAAGCAGCCTTAAAATAAAGCTAGTTCTCTTGATATCTTCAAATGAAAAAAATTTGCCAAAGCAAATTTGAAATTTGAATATGTTAGGAAAACAATTTAGTGAAAAAATAACTTTGTGCTAATTTTACCTAGAGCTCAAAAATTTGATTTTTTAAAAAATTTTATTTATATTTATTTTTATATTTTAATCAATTTGTTTTTATTTTATGATTATTATCAAATGATGAAATGTTTCGGTTTGAGGTTTCTGAAGCCTCAAAATGAATAGGCAACAATTTGGCAATTTATCAATTTTTCACTTTTAGGGTTATTAAAAAGTAATGCCTAAGGTTGTCACATTTGAAGATTTATCGCCAACTAAGGTTTTAACTTGATTTCCAAATTATAAATTCTCTAAATTCTAACAAATTATGTTAATTAGTTTAAGTCTCTAACCAATTTAAACCAGTGTGAAACAATCACGACATTATCAGATTACGCATGCATTGATATTTAAAAAGGATGATGAGGACGTTTTTCCCTATCTCAAAATTGGTCTAGCTCCAAAAAAAGCTTAAAAAAGTTTTTAAAAAAGTTTTTTTTTAAATTATGATATGTGAAAACTTGATTATATGAAATTTCAAGTTCTCACATAACTTGAAATTTGCGATTGTAGATTTCATTTGATTTATTCTTATTATTTTATTATTCATCTATTTAAATCTTATTTGATATTAGTCAGACTTTATTTTATTCTTTGTACTTAAGAATAAAGTCACTAAAATAAATATCAGTTCCTGTGGCGAAATTTTCTCAGTGTGGCAGCCCTCGTTTGCAAACTTTAAAGTTAATAAATTAAAAATTTTAATTTAATTTGCTGTTTCAATTTCTTTCTACAGCTTAGGTTTAATTTATAATTCAATATTATAAAAATGAATCTTATATGAAATTTCTTTTAATCAGACTTGCTGTTAGATGGCCCCAATTAATTAGAATATATAACTCGATTAATACAGAAGTTATTAAAATAATGTTTTATTACCGTTCATTCACAAGTATATAACACTTCAATTCAAATGGATAAAAATAATAATAAAATTGATTATAAGATTCCATGTTTACAAAAATAAAATGTTGTGAAAACAATAACAAAATAATCATCGACATATCTCGATAGACTTTTGTACTTATGGATGTGATTATCGAGAAGCGACGTAGTGACTGTTGTGCTGTTGCATAGAGCAAGCTGAACATTCTTATTTTTGAAACACACAAAGCCAATTTAAAAACTATTTGTACTTAATTATAATTTTGATTGTATATGTCCTAATTAGGGTCGTAATTTTAGTTTTCATGAGCTAACCTATTAAATTTTATTAATGCGTAATTTAATTTTTAATTTATATAGGAAAGAATGTCATAGCTATATTTTTAATTTTTATTGCATCCATATTAATTTATTGACTAATCAAAGAGTAATCAAAAATTTGTTGATTACTTTTTTATCACACATAATTTTTATAATGTATTCATTAATACAGAATAAAAATTTCTACATATTTCAAAAAATAATAATTCAAATACTTGTTCATTATAATAAAAAGCAATCAAAAGTAACTTCAAATAACTCAGAATTGTAAAGGGGCCCAAATTAACGTAACCTAGAATTTCTTTTATTAAAAAAAAGTATTTTCATTCTAATTCAAGTAGGACTAAATCCATATATATTGGCATTAAAAGTATTAAATATTTTTAATATTGTATAAAAAGTGATTTGTATAAATATCCAAAAAATCTAAATTAACAGACGATAAAAATAAATCAATCCAAAGAAATTATAAAGTATTGATTGCTTCTTTGATAGTGGAGCAAATTTGCAAAATAAAAATCTTTTAACGAACATATTTTAAAAAGAGAAATGAAAAACAATCGAACTCCTTTAAAAGGTGTCATCCTTTTTTTTCTTTGTTTAATTCCTTTCTTAATTCTCAATGGAGCCTTTATACTTCTGTGAGATATTTTAGAAATTGTTGCTTAAGTTTTTTAATGCATTTCAAGTAATTGCAAGATCTTTTTTTGCCATATTATTCCAATTTATGTATTTTAAATTCTAAAAAAAAGACAAAATAATTTAATCAAAAAACAAACTGAACATTTTTGCATGTAATTTTGTTAAGGATTTTTCTTTTTATTTAATGGAAAAATTATATCATAAAATCACTAAAAATCTTCTTTCGATATTTAATATTGCTATATAAAATATTAAAAATCCCTTGTCTAAAAAAATACCTTCTCAAAAGACATTTTTTAACATAAATGTTATCATTTAAATTAATAAAATCTGAAATTAAAATCCCTTCAAATTACAGCTCTCGAACGAACAATTACGCACCAAAATTAAAGATATAAAACAAAAATTGTAGCTATAAACTTATAGCTAAAATTTTTAAAGACTATATTTAGCTATAAACTTAATATACAATTTAATTTTAAGGAAAAGTAAAAAGGCCTTTATTTATTTGTTATAAAATAAAGTTATAAATGTAGAATGGAAATAAAAATTGTAGAGATTTTATATCAAATAATTAAGACAAAAGATTTAAAATTCTAAAATCATTGAGAGAAAAATTGAATTCAAAACACATTGGAATCACAACCAAAATAAAAACAATTGCTACAATATCCTTTTACTTTTTTTATAAACAGATAATTTATTTTTATTATAATACCTTTTACATTTTCATATTTCATTTATAATTCATTATTACAAATACTCAGCTATATTGATATAAATTTTTAACATAAAAGGGTTCAAAGCATAACAGAATTCAAAATAAGAAAAAAAGACCAAAATTGAAATATTTCTTTTTATTTTCCTGTTATAGTAAAAGATTGCTATCGATTCTTTGAAAGAAGTTTATGTGCTTCTATTAAGAGAATGTTTTCTTTCCTCTATATAAGCATTTTATAGATACTCTAGATTTCAGAACGGGTATTTTGAATATATATTTTAGTATGTTCTTAAATTTAGCGCATTGTAACTATCTATACGAATGAAAATAGGGTCATGTAACTATGCATAATGAAAATTATGCATGGGTAAATATTGATAAACTCCCTCACTAAATTGTTTTATTTACATTTACTGAAGGTCTTTGAAAATTACTGCTGTAATGATGTCAGCAAATTTCTAATGAAAATTTCAAGAAATTCTAGAACAGAAACTGTAATTTGAGTATTCTTAATATACAAAACTCCGATTAGGACGAAATCGTTTCATATCCCCCAAAAATTTTGAATTCTTGCCATATTTTAATCCATTTTAGTTATTGCTTATCAAAAAGAAGATAAATTAAGATTTTTGGAATGCATGAAAATTGAATAACAGTATATACAATATCGTAGAATTTTAGAATTTTTTTCTTTGAAACCATACTGTACCTTAAAGTAACATAGAATAACTTATGTACAAAACGCAGACTCCACAAATATAATCCAAGATCAAATTCCTTTCTTGAATTTTCAGTTTTAGAAAATTCTATTTCAATGTTGTTCTGTTAAAACAGAAGTCTAGTAGGATCAAATCGTGGTCAAAAAAGACAAATTTGTAATTAATTTCAATTCATTTTCATACCAAAGATCATGACTTGTATAGTGAAGAAATATTGAAACTCGTCTGTTTAAATTGAAAAGCAAGAGAAAAGATTCAGAAATTTATTCTCCTAGTAATTTTACAAAGAAATTCTAGTATGAATGTCTTTGACGCATAACAATTTAGGGAAAGAAATCTTAAGTGCCCTTAGAAGGTGTGTCATAATCATTAATGATTTTTATCACTTCATGTAATTCCAACATCTATTCACTTAGGGAGAATGAGAATAGAAATAGTCATCAAAATTTTAGAGCGCATATTAGAAATAATTAATAAAGAATATATATCATGAAATAAGAGGAAATTTTAGAATATGTTTACATGGCCTAATCTAAAATTAAAAAAGTAAGAAACTGATTAGGATATAAATTAAATTAAGGTATGCCATTTCAAATGTTATATTTGAATCTTATGAGTTTGTTCACTTTAGGATCAATAGGTGTGTGTGTGTGTGTCTGTGTGTGCGCGCGCTTTAATCAGCAGAAAAAAAATCATTTTATTAAATTTTACAACAAAAAATTAATAAAATTTTAAAAATTAATAAAATTAATTAAATTAAATTAATCTTTTGTTAAAATTAATAAATTTGTTAAATTAATTAATTTTAACAAAAGATTAAAAATTAATAAAATTAATTAAATTTTACAACAAAAATTAAAAAATTAATAAATTTTACAACAAAAATTAAATTCATGGCACTTGCCATGGACAAGCTCGCTGAAGTAGTCAACGATTTAAGCCTAATCGGTGTGTCTTGTTTTGTAGTAGCGCCAACTAGGGCCAAAAGTACAATTTTTACTATTCACACATCACATTCGTTTACGCAGCTCCCTTTTACAGGGGGCCACATTCACACACCTTACGGAAAGAACACAGAAAAACAACAATGCCAGAACCCTGGACGTCCGGGGGAAGATGCGCTACCCCTGTTTCAGGACGCCGGCAAACTACAAATAACTTCAATAATGAAACATTATTATAATGTTCTTGGGTTAAATTAAAATTAAATAAAGTTAGAATAAGAAATTCTTTAAAAGTACAAAAATAAATCCACAACAGCAGAAAAGTAGTTCCATAAATAGTTTGAGGTATATTCTGAAATTTCAGTCTGCATCAAGTTTGAAAGAAATCGCTTTTTTTTCCTACTATATGAACTGAACAGTTAAGGTCCATTTTCTTTCCAAGCCTTAAATTCTTTCCTCTTTATGTTCTGTCTCCCTGTCATATTTTCAATCTTCTCCTTTTCAAAAGAAAAGCGAAGATTCTTAGATCTTTTCCTAAAAGAATTTTCGAATTCCATATATCAAAAATTCAGTTCACGCAATCCAGATGTTGTAATGGCATTGAAACACGTTATACAATAAGTGACAGACACTTTTCAGGGAGATCCTACTGCTATTATTATTAAATTTAAAAATAAACACATTTTTTTACTTTAATTGAAGTTTTATAAAAAAAAACATTTGATTCATATCCAAACTTGTGTATTCCTCTTAATAATATGATCATTGTCAGTCTCACCATTTTAAGAATTTATCATATTAGTATTTTCCTTTTCAGTTAGCAGATAGAGTTCTTCACACTTGTTATTTGCATTATAATTATAGCCGTAATTAGTTCAGATGCATCTCTTGTTTGAATACGAAAGCAAAGTCCAAAGGAAAGAGATTATATTACAATTTAAGCTAAAAGGTAGGTTCTAACCCTTCCACATATCCAAGACAAGAATTTAATATTGCTCAAAACAATTGCCGTAATTATAAATGATTATAATTCCATTATAAAGGACGAAAGAAAGAAAATTCTTGCCTTAAAACAAAAGAGAAAAGGTTATGTTGATAGGCTGGTAAATAATAGGCTTCGAAACTGGAATTGTTGCAGATACTATTAGCCGGAAGAATCAATGTGAAATAGATATGGATATGATGAAGTGGATATGGATATGACGAATTAGATATGGATATGGAAGAAGTAGGTATGTGAAGTAGAGGGAAAAAGTATATGTGAAGTAGATGGGAGAAGTAGATATGGTAAACGATTAATCCATTAGATTAATCCATCCTACATATATGATCAAGAGAAATCATATCGATAAATATTTATTATACGTAAACAAAAATTCAATTTCCTTTCGAGATTGTGCCAAATCATCTTTCCTGTCTTTGCTTACAAGAAAATTACATTATTCCTAACATGACCATTTTTTCATAATATGTAAGAGGAATATCTTACTGCTCTATTAATTTTTTTGTTTATTAAAAAGAGCAAATAATGTATTCTTAAATAAATCTCTTGTTATTTACAAAATCTCAAAACATAAGTCATAATCATTGACAGACTCTCCGACCCGCTACGAAGGTCCACGGATAAACCATAAAACTGAATGGCCGGACCGCCGCAACAGCAACATTGGCGGGAACTGCTGTTGAGTCTTAATGCCCTTACCGGCCATGGTACAACCCTCCCCCATAAGAAGTACATCCCGTCATCGATGGGAGGAGTCCAACCCCCACCTATTAGTGTACCCACCAAGGATGTTGAGATCTGACCACCATGCTGGAAGAATCTCATTCTCAATTACAAGGTGCCCCCTGGGGGGATATTCTCAAAACACAAGCTGTGTGGCATTAAAAAAATTTCATTGCATGATTATTTCAGTAACAGAATAATTAGATGACTTAGTTGGATATTAATTAAAGCAATATAACACAGATAAAAAATTAAAACATTTTTTTATAAATAAACTTCATGAAAAAGAATTTATACTATTACTTGGTCTTGAATCTTGTCAATTGAATCATCATCTTACTGTTCATAAATTATTTTTTTAAAAGGCAATTAAAATTCTATTGTACATATTTTGCTGAAGCGCTTCACAAGAGTTCCTAATTAGTAAGAATCAGTTATTACCAAAACGGGAATACACTCATTTGAATAAACATATGATAAAATGTTGAAAATTATCGTTTCAATGATACAGATGAATGAGAAGCAATTTCCCCTAGTGTCAGTGTAGAAATAGCAGTCAATTTATATTTAATTTTTAAACTCAATAATTGAAGTAAAATAAGCCTCAGAAACATGCTGATCAATAAAATTCGCATAGACACGCATTTTGTGGAAAAAGCAAATGACATATTCAATAAGTTCTGATACTGAAATCATTTTGGCATCATGTTAAATAAAAGTAATACGTCATTACGATAGCACCATTATTATTACTTGATTTAAATTGATCTTCAGGAAATTCATTACCTCAAGTACTCTTCAAAGCCGTCAATTAGATATTTCAAGAGAAGTACTTTTTATTTCAAATATTTTAGACCCAAGTAACTCCTAATCATTTTAATATTCCTTCATTAACGATCTTCATGAATGGTCTGGGTTTTAAAGAAAAAAAAATTTCCCCCTCAAATTTGTTCTGCGAAGTTTTAAACGTTTCCTTCAAAGCAGACAGCAGAAAAAAAATATTTTCTAACAGTTCATTTCGGTTAAATTGGCACTTTCAAATTAGCAGTTTTCATGTTTATTGAATAAAGGTTGAAAACTGAACTTACAGTTACTTAATTAGAATTGAGCAGTTGAAACTTTGACTTCTTTATTAATTACTAATACTGAAAAAATTTTTATAGAATGAAATTTGACATCGAATCTTTAGAAAAACTAACTATGAGCATATGACGAAAAGTTTCCTTTCATTTTGGACAATTTGTTCTGAACTAAACATTATTTTCAACTTTCTATTTTCTTGATAAATCACGATTATTAATGTTATTACTCACATTAAAAATGATAATGACAAAAATTCTGTTAAATTTTCGGCTTTTTAAACTCTCTTATCCTTATTTATCTTAAATTTTGGAAAATCTTTTCAATTGCATTAATAGTATTACAATTATTATAATAAAATGTTTATGAATTTTAAAAACCAAGGAAATACGCCCCTTTTAAAAACAAGAAAAATAATAAGATTCTCTTTCCTAGGATACGAACAACAACTTACGAATCTAAATTTCATCATGTAAAAGATTAATACAATCATTTAAAAAAAAATTATGAAACAGCCGTGCGCTTTCAATGCAAAAAAAGTAATTTTTTTCAATAGACAGCTCAAAAATAAATATGTTGAATGTAAAAATGAATTAAATGGAATAAAAATAAAATCAAAGATTAGAATGATGTCTGCTGTGCATACTTCAATGTATTATGTCATAACATGGCTTCTTCATGGTATTCTTCAATGGCCAAAGAAACACGTGCTCGCGCAAGTTAAATTTTGTTTTTATTCATTTTAATCGTTTCGTTGAATAAGTCACTTTAGTATTGCTAACGATCCAAAAAAAAACTTTGTCTCGCATTTATTATTTTTAAAAGATATCGCATTTACTATTTTCTTCATTTCATATAATCATATGCTAAAAATGACTTTTTTCTCGGTTTTATTTGCAGTAGTCATTAACTTTTTTTTAATCAGAGCTTTTGTAAATGGGATGGCAACGCATTATTAAAAGCTGATTTTTTTAGATACTCGTGCAGATAATAAAATTTTTATTTTTCAACTACAGAATTTTTGTTGACGCCAGAAAATCTCATTCCCAAAACAATATGCTCTGATATAATAAATAAGTGATTTCGACCTGATGAGTTTATCAAGAGTCACCTTCAGGGATCCCTGCCTGAGAGTGACCCCTTAATAAAGTCTTCAGGCTTCATTTTTTTTCTTTTTTTATTCTATTTAATTCATTTTTGCATTTAAATTTAATATTTATTTCTAATTTGGTTCACTTGTGTATCAGATGTAATAGCATTAGCGCGCTCTAAATGCAATTTATCTTTCTTTTAATAGTTTTGACACAGGAAAAATATTTACTTTTAATCCATTTTTATTAAGATTACTTAATTTTTTATTGATATTTTCTTTAATTTGAACTGCGTAATTTGTCCAATATTATAATAGCATATTTATAAAACATATCAGGAATATGATTCCATATTGATTGCTATTTCAGTATCGTCCAATCTGCTCGTTTTTAGGGTGTGTGTGGATTTTTATCGCTGTCATAAACAGTCTGAAGAACATTTAAGACCAAAAATCATTTTATATTAGCTATTTTTTAAAAAATATATAAAGACATTTCTTCTTTACGAAAAGGTTAATTTCACTTTCAATAAATCTGCTTTTCCTTTACTACCAATCAAGATTTTATATTACTTATATTATTCTATATTCACAATTATTCTGTAGTCTCGCATTTTTAAAACTAATGAAAAGTTATTCATTTGTCATCTCATGCAAATATTTCCCATTGATAAATTTTGGTAATTAATATTTTATTGATATATAAACTCTCCTCCCTAACTTTAAAAAATTTATCCTTGTGAATTTATTTTTTAAATTTGTTTATTATTTTTCAAAAGGCTTTAATCAAAATATTAATTTCGAGGGCAAGAAAAATGGATTTTTTTAATGTACTCCTCGTTTCTAAACCTGGATGAATTCTTATAATTCCATACTATGATTAAAAAACGAATCAGCAAATATGGCATACCCCTCTTGCAAATTTCTATACTGAGCCCCAAGGGAAATCTTGAACTCATTATGGAAAATATAAAAACTCCATAATCGGAAACGTCTTCAAAATAACCTTCACGAAGCCTTCGGAATGGGATAACGATCAAATTTAAACCGGATTACGCTAAAAGGTAGAAAATTTTTGCTTTAGTCAAGGAAAATTTAATTTTCTATTAGATAAAACATCCTCGCATTTTATCTCTTACGTTAACTTTATTATAATTTTCGAATAAAATTGCTTACTTATGTACACATTCAGTTGCACTAAATCTAATCTTTTAAATTTATTTCTTAAAAACATAAAACTTGATTAACTGCTCCAATTTTATTTTAAACTGAAAAAAATAAGATCGCCTAAGTCTCTTTTTATTAGTGTTAGTAATTAATTAAAAGACCACATTTATTAACGAATTCAGATGATATATTATTTAAGAAACCGAGTCAAATGCTTTAGATTCTTTGTTCGCAAAACGCATTCATTACCTTTGGATCCCAATATGCATTGATTTGACCCATTATAAAATGCTATTTCGTATTATATTTCATTATTTTTAAATATTTGCAAAATTAAAACATTATTCTTTAAATTTAATTATAAATATGAAACGATGAAACAAATACTCAATTTAGAATAAATGTTATATTGATACCTTGAAAAAGAATAATGGATTTACTTCTTTTAGGTTAATGTTACTACTGTATGATAGAAACAAATATTCTGAGATTTTTCATTTCGAATTATAAGATTTTTTTGCACTTAATAATAAAACATTTCTAAAAAAAAAATATTCTTCTTATATCCATGCACAATTTAAATATATTAAATATTGAATCCCAATTGCTAAATTGAAAAATATTATTAAATAATTTAACATATTGAAATTTCAATGGGAAATATTACAACGTTAAATTTAATTTATAGCTACATATTCAACCTTTATTCATAGATTCTACATATTCAACCTTTTGTTCAGAATTAAAGCGGGTTTAAGCTGTCTGGTATCCATTTTATTATAGGAAGAACTGCTTATACAATAAACTTTACCACTAGAAATTGATAAATGACTGTTTATATCGGTTAAATTCTTTGTTCCAAATTTGAAAACAAGAACACTGAAAAGTACATTGTTAGAGAAAAGTAAAATGTACGAGAAAGGATTTAGTTAAAGAATACAAAAACACAAGGGCTTTGAAAACAAGGCATCGATTTTCTTTATAAAACTTGCAAATAATATAAAGATCTAATTTATAAAAGAGCGATTTATATTTTAAAATATTCCTTCTCAATGGAATTTTTTTGACGTATTAAATTTACAATATTTCCTAATGATCACATAAAATAATTCTACGTCTGAAAAGGATCTCCTTTCAACTAAATCATTCAAAAATTCTATTAAGCCTAAAATATAAAAAAGTGCTGTTAAGACTAATTTAGTTCTAAATTAAGAAAATTCACTTTAAGGACATAAGTAGAACTAAATATGAAATCAAAAAAGAAAATTCTCTTGGTAAATAGCTTTCCTACTATATTTTGAATTAAAAGTAAAGTAATTTAATCAGAATAATAGGATTTAAATAAAGAGTTTTTACTTCTTAATACTTAGCAAAATTTCTTTGTAGAACAATCCATACTTAACTCAAATAGCTCTGATATTTTCTCTAGAAAATAAATTTTTTCCTTTAATTCCTACCACTAAGAGTAAAATTTTAATCAGTAGTAACAAGTGAAATTGATGAAAAATTTAGCCAATCAAAAGGGAGGAGGCAAATAAATAATTTCTGCAATACTTCATTTTATTTCAAGATCAATGGTTGAAAGTATCTATATAGAGATAACTTTTTTCAATGTTTCAAACACTTGAAAGTTATAGAAGAATGGCAAACAATATGTTTAAGGCACTTAATTTGATATCAAATCGCAATTTTAACTCATTTATTCAGTTTCAAAGACAAAAGTCATTTTTTTCTCCCATTTCTGTTATTTCAAAAAGGAAAATATTTTTAATTTTTTATGGAACATCGATATCATTATAGCGTTTGTAAATGAGTCAGAAAATTCTCCATTCATTATAAATACAAGCAAGATTTTAGTGGAAGGGGAAAGAAATTCAGAGAGTATATCAATTTATAAAAACAAATTATAAGAAAGTAAAGTATATAAAAGAAATATTCCCAGTGGTTCTATTCAATCAAAATTTGCCAGTCTAGTTGTACAAGACAGTGGACGGCAAAGAGTCAATCGCATTTTTAAAATGGCAGTAAATAAATGTTTTTAATTAGATATGAAATCTTAATCACTTCGCATACAATGGTATGTCTGGCGCGCGCATCCTATTACTGAATTTTTATTTTCAAGTCTACAATTAAGTCGCAGAATTAAGTATTTAAATACGAAAAAATCAATAGGAAACTATTTGGTGTCCCAAATGCCCCATATATTATTTTCAAAAATCAAATTAACAATCAATTACCAAAATAGGATGAGTTATCTAATTAGAAAGTTAAATAAACTCGTATGTCAAGTGGTTAATATCAGAATAATAAAGCGAATCTCTCTAAGTTTCAAAATAATGTATCTTCTTTTTAACTGATTCGGTTCTAAAATTTTCTATGGTCAATGTTTTTGACATAAATATCACATAATAAATTACGAGTATTTTTTTCCCAAAATTTGTAAAAATTCATTGTTTTAACAAAAAAGACTATATAATGATTTTCATTCTTTAAAGTAGGATTAGTTACCTTCTCGTATATAAAATTCCAAAAAGATTTCTTGGTTCCTAAAATGACCTGAAACGTATATTTTTGCGAATACTTTGAAGTCCAATGTTTGCTGAATACTTTCTTTTAAAAAGGCAAAAATGAAATTATTTAAATACATTAAAAGCTTCGAGTATCTTTTTTAAATGATATAAAGGCATCAAGATTTTCGAGTATTTATATTGTATTATTATTTTGAACCTCTTACCTGGCTAAAGCAATCCACTAGTAAATTCTTATTTTCGGACTTTGGAGTATTCCACTTTCGATCACCGATTTCATGGAAAGATGATTAATAATAATAATGAGTTAATGTATTCCTTTAGTGCCACACAAGAATGCATAGAAAACGTTCAAATGTCATTCTTGTCAACAAATCACAGTTCAAAATTATGAGTTCCACTTCAAAATTCGTTACTTCGAAATAAAATGTAAATACAACTGAACTGTTGCCATTAGTTTCGTAGTAAATTCGGAGACATTTATATTTATTTTCGATCTACACATTTTAAAGCTTGACTGGTTTGGATTTCTTCAGTAAGCTTTCATGAAAAGTTGCTAGCTTCGAATAAACCTATATAAAAGGATATTTGCACACTAGAGCTTTTTATACTAAAACTCGAGATCTTCGGAATGGAACTTAGAGGAAATGGTAAGAACCGTAAGACTTTAGTTAACGGTATACAAAAAAGCTGATATCACAAAATTCCAAAAGTTTATTTTCCTTATTTATCTAAACTGGGAACTTCATTCAACCGAAATATCATTTTGATTTTTTTTTTCTGAATGAACGAATAATAGAGTTCAGGCGAATATAAATTCAAAAATGAATCCTTTAAAGAATTCTAATTTATCTGCATGCTTTTACAGTTAAATTTAGGAAGTCAAAATAATTCCTTCTAAGCTTTTTATTTTATTAATATTATTATTTTAATTTAAACTAAAGACAGTGTTTTAATAACATATAATTATAAAATTCCTAGTATTAGAAAAATTGAAATTTCATAAATCCTAAGATGATACTGATTTATCGAAGTTGATGCTTGATTTAGCTTGTTTATTTGATTACCTTTAACCTTTTGCGGTCCGATGTCAAGTCAGACTCGACATTCAAGATTGTGCATCATTTTGACGTTTTATTTATTTATTTTTCAAATTTAATTCTTAAAAACGCCTACATAAGGGTTAAGAGATGCAGATTAATTTTTCAAAGAAATTCAACTTTAAAAAAATTGTATATATATTTATTTTTCATAGTAATAAACGAATCTGTGTATTAGGTAAATAATTTTGCATCTAATTATTTTTTTGGACTGCATAGGGTTAAAGTGCTACATTTCAATAAACTGTTCTTGAAATATATAAATTACAACAAGCTGCATTATGATTTGCATGTAAAGGTATCATTTTTGAGAGTTGGAAATTTCGTGATTGATATCATTAAAAAGTTAAACGGTAGTCACATATTAATGAAAAATATTAAAATATTTAAAAAAAATTTAAGTGTTCGTAAATGAAGCTGTCATTTTTTAGATTGAAGTGATATAACTAGCGTTTTTATCAATTTTTCATTGATTTTATGATAATTAATTATACTCATACTGGTGGCTTCATACTTATTTACCTTTTTCATACTTTATTTTGGAGCATATTTTTCCCCATCTAAGATTAGGTGAAGCTCCCAATATGATATTTAGCACTCATTTCCAGGATAGGCACATTAAAACTGTAATAGTGAGTTACTCCCACTTCCAAGACAGGATATTCCACCACAAGTAGTTCTGGTGTGGCCATTGCATGCTACTATGGCTCAATCTTATTCCTACCCTAGTGCTGTTTGGATGGCAATCATTAAGATTTTTTAACATACTTGAGTAAAAAGTGTGAGCACGTGTGTATGTTCCGGCTATCTGGCACAGAGGTAGCGCGGCTTCCTCGTGTTCTGGGAGTCTTGGGTTCGAGTCCCGATTCGGGCATGATTGTTCTTCTGTGTCTATCTGTGAGGTGTATGACTGTGCCTCCCTTTAAAAAGAGGCTGTGCAAGCGAAAGTGTGGTGAGGGTGTAGCTAAGCCCTACTCTTGGCCCTAGTTGGCGCTACTCAAATACAAGAGACGTTCCATTCAGGTTAAAATCTGCTGATGTATCAACGAGTGGCTTGTCCATAGTCAAGTGCCATTAGTAACAACAGCATGTGTATGTGGTTCTGATTCATTAAACAGCCCTTTAAGGCATAAGTGGTTTCTGGCTGTCGGTAATATAATAAAATTCTGCAATCCGATTCTTCCATTCTCATGAGTGAAGGCTCTTCCTACTGGAGGAGTTTGGTCGTAATCATTAATAATTAACAGACCCCTGCTTTTGCTTATGTGTTAATGCGGTGATTATCTATTCGATTACATGATTAGAGAAATTTGTTAGAATCTGGATTAAGATTAATAATGATGGTTGATTGATTAATTATGTGGTTTTTGCTGTTAAATATTCGTCGCTTTTTCACTGAAGCTTCAAGAATGAGTTTCAGGTAACAAATTTCTTAGTAACAAAAGTACTTTAAGATTGTGAAATGACTTATGAGATAGATTAGCTTAGTTTTCATTTATTTTAGCTTAGTTTTGAGGGGAAAGTAGTGTATTTGAACAGTGTAGTTGAGGGGAAAGTAGTGTATTTGAACAGTGTAGTTGAGGGGAAAGTAGTGTATTTTTCAGGATGTAAATTTAAACTTAAAATCCTTCTGAATAAAATTTAATAAATCAGTTATTCATTTGCAAAAAATTTAATAATCCTTGATGTTCATCATATAATTAACTGCTTGTAGAAATTCATTTTGTTCTTTACAAAAAATAGGATGAAATATGACGAAAAATTATTTTAAGTTCTCATTTTAATTTCGAAATTAAATTTCAATTAAAGCTTTCTTTTGTCAAAAAAAAAACTTTTTTTACATCCACTCTTGATGGATACTGTAATAGCCTCCTGGATTGAGTAATTATCCAAGAGTGAATTACTGTGTATTCATCCAAGAGTGTATTACTGTGTATTCACACCGCATTTTAACATATTTGATTTTTATTGAAGCTGTTGATATTTCAACAAATGCCTATTTATCAATTTAAAAATCTTAATATTTTAAATAGTTCCGTATTCCGTATAAGCAGGAAAAATTCAGCTATTAGTTAAGAATCACGATAAGCATTGATAAAAATAAAGACTCAAATAAAAGCTATTCAGAGAACCTGGAGCCTATTCTGCTTCTTGAAAAAAAACTTCATTTGAGACATTCATCTTGGAATCCATTTAGTTGATGCAAAACTATCACCTTAAAGATAAATTTAAAAACATATATAACGTTCACTTTTATCGCTTTCTTATAAACAAATAGTAAATGAAAGTTGAATGCATCGATAATACTCTAATTTAAATACTCAAGTCACATGAATAACAAAATTATGATTAAATGCATTAATAAAGTTTGAATAGAATATTTTCAGAATATCTGAATACTTCTAATACATTCCCAAAAAGAATACTTCTATTAAGACAGAAAAAATGCAGGAAGATTTTTTTATTTTATCTTAAACTAAGTAATAAATATGGTGTTATTACTTATGGCACTTGTCATAGACAAGCCCGCTGATGCATCAGCGGATTTATACCGAAATAAGCGTCTCTTGTTTTGAAGTAGCGCCAATTATGTTCAAGAGTACGACTTTAGCAACAAACTAAGCACATTCTCTTACACAGCCCCTTTTTACAGGGGAGTGCAGTCACACATCTTGCAGATAGAAGAACAACCAGCCCGAAACGGAAATCCTAGACCATGGGGAAGACGCGCAAGCTCTGTGCCAGGACGTCGGCAGTAATAAATGTGAAAACATAATAGTAATTTCCTTTTGTAACAATACTTAAGGCCTCTATATGGTAATCATACTTCGATTTTAATATTTTAATGATTAACAACGTTTTATTCAAAGAAGATGAATATCAATAAAAAAAATGAATGAAATGAGTAAAGAAAACATCTAATTGCCAAATCTTTCAAGGAAAAGATTGCTTTTTCTGTGTCCTGTGTGTATGGGATTATGACCAATATCAACTTTCTAAATTACAATGAACTATATCAAGAAATTCTCTTATTACTTCTAGAAAAATTGTAGTTTTATGAAATTTTGATAAAAGAAATCTGATAGAAGTTTTGACTAAATTCATTAAAATTTGCACAATTAAACTATCTGCGTAGCTGTTTCTACGTGAACACGATAACAACAAATGAAACAAAAATAAAAATTGTCATGTAAACTATACACTTAAATATAGATTTCTAAATCCTTTTTTAAGCAATTTAGACTAAATTTCTCTTTTTAAATGTAAAGAATGGTTTTAATGTAGATAAATCCAAAGTATGAAAAACTTATTTGAATCATCTTTAGTATTTCATTTAAAACTGTGGCCTCGGATAAGTAAAATCGACGTAAAATTTTTTACCTAATACATGGGCTTATTTATTGCACCGAAAAAAATTGTATCCAATTATTCACCGAAAAATTAATCTACGTATTTTTATTAATCTGTAGGTATTTTTAAGAAACAAAATTTAAAAGAAAAATGAAAGTCCAGAATGACACATCGTCTTTAATGTTGGCTGAGAGTAGATATCCAAGTGTAAAGGTGCAATAATTACTCATTTACAAGGGAATGTAAAACTTCTTCTGAAAATTAATAATGAAAGTATTGATAATGTGCAATTATGTTTTAAAAAATATGTAAATGTTTTTATTGACAGAAGAACTAACAATAAATCCTGTAGCCAGTGTCCTGGCATAGGGGTAGCGTGTTTTCCCAGAGAAAAGCGTCTCGGGTTCGAGTCCCGGTTCGGGCATGGTGGTTCTTTTGTGTTCTATCCGTAAGGTGTATGAATATAACCCCCTGTAAAAAAAGGGTTGTGCAAGTGAATGTTGTAAGTGTGTAGCTATAGTCGTACTCTTGGCCCCAGTTGGCGCTATTTCAAAACAAGAGACACTCCTTTCGGCTTATAACTCGTTGACGCATTTACAAAGCTTATCCCTGGCAAGTGCCACTTATAACAACAACAATATGAATTTTGTACTCATGTTTAAAATATATATTTCTTACATTTAATATATTATACTAAAATATCTAGTTCGTTCAAAACCTTTTAATTGAATAAGAATAGATAAAATTCATCATAAATGTCAATAAGCAAAACCCTTTAATTTCGCAAAAAAAAAATTGGAAGCTAAATTTAGCACAATGAAAAAGACTCACTGATCGTTGGAAATATCAGCATACAGAAATCGGGAGCATTTATCATTTGATATAAGTATCAAAAAAAGAAGAAATCTTCATTTCTTTGGGGCACAAAATAATGAAGTAGTAAAATTCAGTCTTTTCTTCTGAAATATTTGTTTGATAAACGAATATCACGACGGAACATTTTCGCCATTTTATTCTGAAGCTGAAATTGCTTCCTTCAGGAAACTACATTGTACCAGAAAATTTTGGTGGCAAGAGTTCGTGAAAAGAATTGATATTGTTTCATATATTATTCTATGTCAGTCATATTATCAAGGGTTTTGATTTCAATCACAAAAATTGTTTTATAAATTGCATATATTTTCTAAAATTAAACAGATTCTTTTAAAATATATAGAAACAAATTGGTTTTATTTGGTTTAATCTGATTTAAAGATACTTTGGAAAAATATAATTATTTACCTCCCTAGAAAATAATGAATGGTTATCTTACTAAATATTATTTTTAAAATTATTAGTTTTGGTTATTTTAAATAGGAGGAAAAATGAAAACTTAGAAATATTTTTTAATTTGTGTATTTTAACTAAAGAACTAACTAAAATTCAATATCACAGCTGAGATTAATTTAAAAATGCTATGAATGAAATTCTTGAGCTAATTCATTATCTTGAAATTTTTTAGTTGACGATTTTATTTTATGAGTATTTCAGGAAAATGTTTTCGTAGGTCGTAGCAAAATAAGCTGTCGCATAAAAATAAATTATGCATTTAAAAATTTCATTCAGGCATATTTTACTGCATATTTTTACAAATGGTGCGAAGTTTCAAAAATAAAAGTGTTTCTTTTATTTACGGATTAGAACTAAAGCTATAACTTTAAACCTTAAGATATCGCCACCGTGCCGAAAGTCCTTTTTTTTTACTTCCACACATCAAGTTCACTCATCTGTCTCTTGGCATCAAACATTTACGAAAGTCTAGTGCGTGCTGGCAAAGAGAGAGAAAAATTGTCTACTTCTTCTAAAAATATTGAAAGGTAGCTCAAAAATCATCTAAAGAGATGAGAAACATCAAAAATATATAGCAATGAATTCCTCTCATGTTTTATCTTTCGTTTCTTCTTCAGAATCCTCGACCATTAGCCCACCTACTATTATCTCACATACTCCCTTTATTTATATCGTTTTTTCAATCGTTAATAAACAACTTTTTATTCACCCACGACTCAGGCTCGAGTAAATTTTTTTGAAACTTGTTGTGGGTTATATTTGATGTTAATACAGTTTCTTCAAATATTAAATCATTAATGTTTTATTAATTTAAAAAAACTAACTTTCTGGCCAAAAATCTTCATTTCCCCACCGCCAAATGAGTAACGAATTCCGTTTTTTTCCCACAAACTAATGAGGTAATCCTTAACATGTTTTCGGCCGATTATTTTAAAGAATTTATTTTATTTTCATAATTTTTGATGCATTTAAAATTTTCTTTATAATGCATAAATTTGAGGCATGAAAATTATTCAATTCCTACTATTAGCTCACACTCTCCCTCACTCTCTCCCTATATATATATATATATATATATATATATATATATATATATATATATAGCTCAAATTTTCAATTGTTAATAACATACTTTTTATTCATCCAATCAAGCTCAAGTAAATTTTTTAAAACTTGTAGGGGGATGATGTTTCATGCTAATACAGTTTTTCAAATATTAATTCATTAATTTTTTATTTATTAATTAAAAGCTTAGATAAAAATCTTCATTTCCCTTCCGCCAAATAAGTAACGAATTCAGTTTGTATTTTCCGCACACTAATAAGGTTAGGCTTAACATGTTTTCGGCCGATTATTTTAAACTATTCTGTTTATTTTCTTAATTTTTGATGCATTTAAAATTAAACATTGTTAATGAACTCTTTTTTTCCGATTCATTTTGAAGCTATTTTAAACTTAAAATAATACATAATAAAGAAAATTGAAAATTTCTAATCTGTATTGTGTTCCCCAACTAGTGTAGAAAAATCAATCATTTTGCTTTGTAACAATTGGCTTTGAATCCTCAACTGGAGATGGAAATTCGACGTTTCTCTAATTTTTTGATCAATTATTTATATTAATTGTAATTTTCCTGCCGGATAGTCTGGTTGGTTTGGCGTTGGATTCGCATTGGTCTGCGAGTTCGAACCCCATATATCGAAAGGACAATGAAAATTGGCAGTGAATTCCTTTTCTTTTTTGTCGCTAAAAATTGTAATTCTGTCATATTTACATACATGTTTATATTGATTGTAATTATTTAATAAAAATTAACTAAAATAAAAACATTTATTTGCTAGCCTAAGTAGAAATTGATTTTTAAAAATTGTTTTTTATATAACTTGTTTGTTTGTTTTCGCAAAACAAATGGATCAATTTTGTATATTCTTATAATACTTAAATAAACTTGCAATATCTGCTTAATTAACCACTGCTTCCAAATATCATTATTAAAAGATCAAAAAATAATGCAACTTAATTTATAAGTATTTCCGCATATGCACTTTAAATGCTTCTTCAAAAATATTTAACTCAACTGTGGAATAAGGAGCATTGAAATTAAAACAACTTAAGCATTAATGAAGTCTTATTTTATCGGAGATTTGATTCTAAATTAATCATAATCTTAAATAAAAGCTGAAAATATTCTGATTAATAACAAACAAAATCTACCAAAAATCGCTCCCTCAAAAAATTCTCTTAATACCTCCTAGGTCCTTTCTCCAATTTTTCATTTATGTTCGTTAATCCGCAAGATTCTAAGACTTTGGATGTCAAATTAAATTAATTGCTGGGAATCACAATTTGCTTTTCCTTTTACTTTTATATGAGCTATTTTTACACGCTTTAATGATTTTTCTTCTTTCATCCGTTCATTTAATTTTTAAATCACTTTTCGAGGAAAGAAAAAAATGTCGTCTAACATCATTTTTATTACCTTCTCTGTCTTTCAAAATCTTAAGATCCGTTCTTTTTCTCAAGCTCGTATCCAAATTTCTGTTAATGACAGATTGTCTTGGGGAAAAAAGCAAAAAATAAAACAAAGCAAAAGAATAATGATCTCAGCACGTTAATTTAGCAGAGGAAATTCTCAACCGTTTTTAATGCAAACTATTTATTTCATACTAACAACATTAAAATAAAAAATAAAAATTCCGTTTAAACAAAAAAAATGTTAAGTATATTTCGACCACTAGACCAAAACATCCTATTAAATAATTTTTAACTTGATTTTTTCTCTCAATACTTCACAGATTATATTTGTTCTTTATTATACAAAATGGGAAGATCATGCAAGAAATGTTGTTGTATATTTAATATAAAATTTCTTTTACTCAAGTATGCACAAGTAAAGTTAGTTTCACCCTGGGCAGAAAAACACAATGCGATTCCCATTGTAGGTTTTATTACAACTAGCAATCAAGTATTTTGACTGAAATACTTGCGATTCTTACTGTATGTAGTAATAATCCCAAACGTCCTGATATTTATCATTTATAGAAAATGGTGATTATCCTGCAAAGAAGATTAAATAAATGCTTTTATCCTACACTAACTTTTAGAAATTCCTTCTAATGGTTCTCTTAATGGTATTATCATGACTTTCATAATACGACTTTGGAAAATTTGCAGATTTTGACCGATTGATTATGATTTCTAAATATATCAATCTAAATAGAATGCCTAAAATTATTTTGATTAAATTTCAATATCCAAAAGTATGATAAAAATCTGTCAAGTTCGCAGTTCGATTATCCATATTAAGGGGAAGGGAGGTGATAAGAAATTAAAACTTTCGTTTTCCTAAGACTCCATCTTCTCTGGGGGTCATCTCAAATATGAGAATGAGAAGTTTTCGGCATGGTGGTTGTTCTCTATACCCTGGTGGATATAAAAATGGTGTGGGGTTAGCTACTTAATATCAGTGACAAAACAGGTTTCCTACGGGAGCAGTTGTATCGTGACCGTTTATCATCTTTAGAACTAAAAGACAGCTTACACCAATACTATTGCAGTGTCTCTGTTGTCAAAATTTTCCAGTCTCCTTCGAGTCGAGGTGGAATAGACTTTTGTGTTTTTACAAACTTTCTTGCTATTGAATATTGATTCAAATTAGATGAACTAGTATTTCATCGTAAAGAATAACTTAAAATTTTTTCTATAACTATAATCCGTTAACATTATGGGTTTACAATTTTTATATAGCCTTACTATCCTTTTAAATTGGTATATAAATGTAAATAAATAAATAACAATCTGCTATTTTTTAACCTGTATATTTGACGTCACAATGAAAAGTTCTCAATAGTTACATTCTTCTACTCTTTTCCCTCCACAAAACTCTACGCTTTATGAAATTATAAGTGAAAGGGTAATGGAGTTTTTTCTCCACATGTTTCCAGGAAAAAAAATATTCGCTTATCTTCTGACTCTCCGACACGGATTTGTCTTTTGCTATACATTAAACAAAAAGTATAGAATACGATAGTAAACGTTATAAGTGCGACAAAATTTATAAAATTAATAAGTTAAGCAATAGAAAATAGTTTAATGAGGCTGATAAATCTGACTTATTCATAATGGATTAAAGAAATTTGATGTTATTTCTTTTATAATTTGATGTATTTCTTTGTATATGTTTTATTTTAATATATGAAATGTTGTTTAATGTAAATTTCTGTCTCATATATATTCAGACACACAAATCTATTTATTTCAGACATTTTGCATTGATTTAATAACAAGCTTAGCAATCCAACTGACTTTTATAAAAGTTTATAGAACTATTTTTAATAATTTGACTGCTCAAGAAATGTTTTCTTGGTTAAAATAATAACAGATATTCTCGGTGGAATTTAAACTTGAATAATAATATTATGCATATGTATATAAATTGCATATGCAGTTAAAATATTAATAAAAATTATGTTTCATGAGCAGCTTTTTTAAAACCATGTTGTAGATTCTAATAAAAGAGTCTTTTACTCTTTATCAGAATTTTGTTATGGAATTAAAAGCAACTATTTTGAAACAAATTATATATTCTGAAAATCTCAAAATCAATTTTCATTGCATCTTTTTTAAAACTAAATGAGGACATTTTTGAATTCAAGTCCATCTTTCTGTAAGCAATATTTATATTCAGCATTGGTGTAATAAATGATCTGATTTAAATAAATTTCCCGCTTAATAAATAATTCGCAGATATTTTCATTTTAGTTTTCTAGAAAATTTAGTTAAATTAAATAATTTCTTTCTCTGCCATTCTTAACAAAGAAAAGGCAAGAATTCAATTAATTTTATCAAAATGCTGGAGATAAATTTTATTGAAATATATTCTGAACTACCCTCATCAAAGCTAGACATGCAGTAATAATTTCATCACAACTATAAATCTAATCAAAAATAGCAATTCTATGTCCTAAGAATTAGAGAATTGCTTCAAAATTTTATGCAATATATAATAACTGAGCAAAAAAATGAATAGAATAATTTCGCTAGAGTATTCACCAATAATTCTAAAAGTTAAAAGAAGAAAAAAGTTAATATTTGTTTAAAAAATTGTCTCTTATGAATTAAATCAATTCCTTATTTACCAAGGTCGGAAGTAGTAAAAAAATAATTTCCGATAGAAATTTTATTTTACTACATTTGTATCTGTTTCTTTCATTTGAGAAATTACTGCATATATATTTAAAACTAATTTTAGCGTTTATAATTTTTAACGTATTCAAAATAATAAATAACTTACTATTACTAGCCTTAATAATTTTCAACTTATTGAAAAAAAACTTTCTTATCATAAGTAAATATCTACTTAAAAGATTTTTTCTTTGAAATTAAAAAGTTTCAATTTAGGTAACAAAATTAGTATAACATTTTTGAAAAGGTAAATAAAATACTGATTTTAAGCACATACGATACCCATCTAATAGTTGTTTACAACCAGATTTAAACCAGATGTATTAATATCATATTGCTTTAATTAATTAGTGATTATTCTAAAATTCTGCATTTGTTACGACCAAATAGCTCCTCTAAGTAGGCCTCGTCAGTTCCAAAGAACGTAATTTGCCCTCCACTTAGCAAAGTAAGGTTTCTTAAGTTAAAGATTTCGGTATTTACTATGGTTAATTTATTTGACTTAAAATAAGACTTAAGAATTGAAATATTTATGAATTTATAATGACTAAATGGAAATTAATGAGAAAAAATTCAAAAGTGCAAATGTCGTTTTGGCAACACTATTAAAAACGACATTCAAATAATTAAACTAAAGATTAGAAAACAAAACCAATTAAAGTGTAAAAGTAAAAGATTTATAAGAACTGAACTCATTAAGCTCTTAGATAAGGATAATAAATCTGATAAAGCTTTTCAATATACTACAGGGTGTCCAAAAAAGTTCCCGTACTGATGATTTGTGAATTTAATTTACAAAAACAATAGGTTTAAAAAGAATTATTTTTATGCCACTGATAAAAAGCACTTTTAACATAACTAAAGAAAAAATACTGAATTTACATTTATAATAAATGTTCAAAATGTCCATCCCTTTCTTGGAAACAAAACTGAACTCGTTTGCGCATGTTTTTGGAAACGCGTTTTAACATGCTAGGAATGATTTCTTGTATTCTTTGGGTAATTGCGATTTTCAAATCATCTATTGTTTGAGGATCACCTTCATAAATTTTGTCCTTTAAATATCCCCACAGAAAATAGTCCGGGATGGTCAGATCAGGGGATCGAGGTGGCCAAAGATTTTTTGAGATAAGTCGATCGCCGAAAAAAAAGCTTCAATCATGTCCATGGTTTCATTACTCGTATAGCAAAATTTAATATAGTTGAAAAAAATCATGGACAATGATTTTTTAAATTTGGAGTACGGGAACTTTTTGGACACCCGGTATATTACCTTCATTAAAGAAGCGAAGACATTTTACAAGAATATATACTTGACAAGCATGAGACTTTGACATAAAGAGAGAAATAGTTTATCTAAAAAATATTGTTTATTGTATGACCAATACACAGTTGAGGGACTTTTTGGAATGATCGCATTGTTAATAGTAGAGTGGTGGTATTATTCCTTATAAGACAATACAACTTTCAACCATTTTGCATTTTCAAATACCTTAATACCTGAAATCTCTTGACTAAGTTCTATTCCTGCGTGGTCATACTGGAAAAGTTTAACTAAACAAGCTCTCTTATCTTGAAATTACAAGAGAATTATTTTGGAAAGAATTTCTCAGATTGAAAGCATGTCCAAATGACAGAATTTTAACTGAAATTTCTCGCCATGGAATGTGAGGGTGTTTGACCCTCGACGGATGAGTACACATGTATAAAATTTATATACATGTTGTATCTTCGAAGGAGTTATATTTTAATTCCTTATGATAGTAACTAAGTGTTTAAAGTGTTTTTTCTTTTTAATTCTTTTCGGTGCCATCTTTTGCCGAAATTACAAACAACTTCTTTGCTGATTCACCTTCGTCTTATAATTTATTTAATGCATATATGAAATTTGTTTAGATCTGTTCAATAGAAGAGTTAAAAAGTCTTAAGTGCTGTCAGTTTAGTTTTAACTATCATTGTATAAGCATTGGAAAAACTTTACATAAAAAATGTTCAGTTTCATCAACTGTCAATTTGCTCTGGTCTGCCAGTGATAGATAAATTAAAGAGCCAATTTCAATTAAAATACTTTTGAAACGCAAACAACGTTATTTTTTATGTTACGTTTGTTTCAACTGTATTCGCTTAATGTATAAAAGACTGGCAAAATTAAAAAGAAATTCTTTTTGATATGCATAGTCTTTATATCTTGTATGTTGCTTCCCATGCCGACAGTTTTCTTTAAAATTCTTATGGGGACAAGGTTTCTGTTCAAGAAAGAATGTGATGGAAAGCAAAGTTTAATAATAAAGTAGAAAAAAATAACAAGAAAATGAAATTTCATAGTACTTAGTTCAAAAATACTACATATATGAAATAATGTTAATTGTGAGCATCTTACATAATAAAGCAATAATTATGAGTGTATATCGCATTTAAGCAATAATTGCGAGTATTTCACTCAAAAATGCTTTAATTTTCATTTCTTCCTATAATTAAAGTAAAATGGGGAAATAAAAATATTTTAAGTTCCAGGGCAATTAGATGTCATCTAATAAACTACAGGGTGAAAATATCCACCATTTCTGTCCAACAATGTTTTTCATATTTTAGATGGGTTTTTCGTGTTAATGCGTAAAAATATTTCAGGCTTCTATTTTAAAAATTTTAATGAATAATTTTGTAGCAATATCTTTATTTCTATTATCGAAAGAAAATTTCAAAATTGAAAAATAGTTATAAGATATGCGTCGTAAGTTTTTAAGTAGAATATATTACAATCACGGGACCCCCCCCCCTAAAAAAGAGAGATGAATTTATCTTAGTTATATAGAACGTTCAGAGCAGAAAGAATCAGAATTTGTAAAGATAAATGGTACTTGTCACGAAGTCTCGTCGTAGCTAAACTGCTGGACTGAAAACAGCTGAAATTTGCAAGAATTTGAAGCCTTCTATATCACTCAGCATCAAATCTTTGATCTCTAAATCTGGGGAATTTTTCTTAGAAAAAAAAACAACATTTACAGGAGAAAGGTCACATTTCTTATAGAAAGAATAACATTCAATGAATAAATTTAAATAGAAATCGGAATCATTTCTAAAAAATTTAATTTTATTTTCGATATCGACAATTAGAATTTAACATAGTTAAATTGATAATATAAAGAGAAAAATATAATTATTATATAAATTACGTTTGGCAGAATGTTAAAATACAATGATTCAATACGTTATTTTATCATTAAAAATCACATTACCGATTAAAAACATTAAAAATTTGGGCAAATAGAATTTAGAAAGCTTATTATAAAGAATAGATATAAATAATTTGAAAAATTCAACGCAATTTACATGAAGCAATAAATTGAACCTCAAATCACTTATCACAAAAAAGAAAAGCACAAAAAGTTTGGAAATGTTATTATCTTACTGAAATGGAATTTTGTTGTTGTTCAGATTTATACATTGGCGCGAAATGTCTTTAGCGCTAAAAGTTTAATTTTCGGTTTCCCCCTTTTATTTCTGCCGGATTTATCAGAGTAGTTTTTGTCAATTTCAGAAATCGCAATCGATTATTTTCTATCTGCGTTTTATCCTTGATTTATAAGACCAAACATTGGGGGGGGGGATGTTTGATTTCCGAAACAAATTGTTGTTCAAATTCTTACAAGCAAATGGCCTAACGTTGAAAAATAAAGATTGTAATATTATTTGGGAAAGAATTGTGCTTACCGAAGAAAATGATAGTATTTCCATACATGCATTAAATCTTTTCAATTTCTTGTAATATGGTTTACTTTAAATATAGCAACCAGAGAAAAAAAATTTGAATTTATATCTCAAATATTATAATTGACTGAGGTCTAAATATTTATTTTTCAAATGACGATTTTCTGTAAGTATATTTATTCAAAAACATGATAAGTCAGATAAATGAAATTTTTTATAGAATTTATGCACTAAGCATTTTATTTGTATCAAGTTTGTAACAAATTTCATTGAAGATAAGTCTGATCTACTTCCCAATGCATATTCAATCATGTTCTGTGAAAATACAACACAGTCTTTGTGTAAAGTCAGCAACTCGATAAAATTTGTCCAATTGTTTTATCTTTAAAGCTGTAGATTATATTTTGTAGTAAATCTTCCAAAACGTATAATATCTAATCAAGGGATAACAATACGATACGAAAATAAAAAATGTTAAAGGAATGAAAAGTGATTTTTTAATCTTGAAAAAAAATGTAGATATGTATCAAATGTTAGGCAATAGCTGTTTAAGGAAAATATATTCTCAAAAAATGCATGCTCCATTCTCAGAGCAATACGACACGAATCCAAAACATACGTTTCATGAGAGTATAAAAAACAATATAAAATAACTACAATGGTTTTCATAAAGGAACTAATAAATTATCCACATCAATATTTGGTTAAACTATGCATTCTTTATACTACAGTACAACATCAACTTTTTCATTTATTACTTTAATGAATTTTTAAGACTCTTTTAATTTCAAATAAAAGAACAATTTCAGGAAATCATTATGAAAAAAAATAATGATTTCACAGCAATATCACAGATTATAAAGAAACCAACTAAATATGGAATAAACTACGCATTTTCCATAAAATCCCTGGAAATAATTATTCAACAAATTTTCCATTTCATCTATCAAAACTTTTTTCCAGTAATCCAAATCAAAATATATAAACATAAACTGATATAAATATTATAAATTTTCAAAGGAATATTAAAATGATGCAATTTAATATTGCTTTGAAAATACATTTTCTCTCTACTTACTTTGAAAAGATTTTTTACTTTTTCCCTAACACAGAATGATTACAGTAAAAATTGAAGAATTTCCTTACCTACTCACCTAAAGCTTTTCAGTCACCATGAATAGCAAATAATTAATTCTTTTTACTAATTAATCTTGCAGTACTCATTGACAATAATCTGTTAAGTTTATAGAGAAGATCAAGTGAAAATAATACCATTAGCATATAAATGAGATATTATATTAAGTAAAATTCTAAGGAAGCAATCTATTTTTCAAATTGTCGATAAACGAGGGCTGAATATGTCGGAAATAGACAATATTCTAATTTTCAATACTAAGACATAATAATGGCAAAACTATAAATTTATATATGTTAAGGATAAAATTTGAATGGAACAATAATTTTTTAACAAGTTAGAAAAAAGTTAGGAAGTTGATTTTTACTTTTTTTAAAAAATAAGTTTAGAAAGAGAATGCATCATATATCATAAACTCGTTGTTATGATTTTGAAGAATATATCAGTTTTATTAGATCATCTTTAAACAGGAAATAAACTTTCTTGGAATGATCTGCCTGTAAATATGATGAGCAAAAATTGAATGAAAAAATTTATGGAAATTTGACATCTTTGATTTTCAGCAAAATTCAGAATTTGCTATCACATTTTGAACTAAATCTTCCAAAAGAAAATTGCCTTTATGTGTATCTTTAAATATAGAAATATGATTACTCAAAATTGCTACAAACTGTATTAAGAAATTTTTACATATTTTCTGTTCATTTTAAACAAAATTATAGATTTTTTTAAAATTTTGATAAGAATGAATCTGTTTTACTTTTGAATGAAAGCATTAAAAGGTACACTATAGTTTATATACTTATCTGTATATATGCGAATACAACTGATAACAACAATACGAATTGGTATGTAGTCTTAAACCTAAAATTGTAAATCTGCATTAAATCTTCGACCATGTTGGTCGTTGAAATAAAAGCACTATTCCAAAATGAAAATTTATTTCGTCTCACTATGCGATGAATCAAAACAGAAAACGTACCGTACACTGGAAATATTCGAAAAAAATCAAAGGCAAAAGCATTTCCAATTATTTTACTAGACATCAATTTGAATAGACTTCATTAAAGTAGTTTTCGTTCCAAGGAAGTTTCAAGAAAATAGAGTTTTTCATTCATGCTTAATAAAATATCTTTTTAAATTGTATGAATAACGTTAGTTACGTAGTTGAAGTAAGTTTTTTGCTTTATTTCTTTCAGCTGGTATTTCATAAAAAATAACTTGAATGAAATCTTTTTTCAGAACACTGAAATTCTTATATACTTCCGAAATTAGAAACAACAAAATTACATATTTGTAAATTTTGTTGGCAAAAAAAAAGATTCTTCGGTCTTTATCAGTATTTTATTTATTATACGACTGATTTGATTCTTTCTGATACTATTGATAAATATTACAGACAGGCTGATCAAAAAAAAGTTATTCCCATTTATGAGTATCTAGCTGCCATGTTGTTCTCAAATATACAATGAAATTTTGGATTAATGTAATCTGAAGTATGCGCGGAAGAATCATAAAGAAAATAATTCTAACTACAGTTACAGTGAAAAAAAATTGACTTTTTGAGAATCTCAAATGACAATACCCACCATTTTTTATTGAAAAATTCATAGTGAAAAACTATAAGGTGTATTTAAATGGTAATTGCAGCTTGAAATTCTTCGGAGCTAAAAGACGAAAAGAGAAAACAATTGTGGTGCCTACCAAAGTCAGACTTTCTTTCCTAATGACGTCACATTTCTCATCTTGTCTTCAACTTTGATCCCACGTTGATCGGATTTGAAACAAGAAGAGACCAAATTAAGCAAATTTCCTGGCTCGGCTTAGAGCAACGTCATGACTGACGTCATTGCATTAAAGGAAAGAAAAGACAGTGGAAATGCGTGTTGAGTATATTTATTTCTTGCACTCTGTGAAACAAAAGTGGAGAAACGGCAAAAATTTATTTTCTAAGTAGGTAAAATACAGCAGAGACATTAAGTGTCTATCATAGAAATCAAATTCGGAAACTTTTGTATTGTAAATGCTCTATAGAATTTTATATGAAAACGTAAAGAAAATAGTTGAGCATGCATCTCATCTCGATCTGGATGATCTTCTATATCTATTGAGTCAAAATTCCAAGAGACCATAAACGAAATTTCTTTTGCTAATGCACTCGGTATTTCCCACTTTTCTCAAAGGTCGAATTTAATCTGTTCCCATGTTTTCGTACTGATTCTACCATGGCTAGATGCTTAAAATTAGTAACAGTCAATTACAGTGGGATTTTGGTAATGAACTCATTCGGCATAACAAAGATAACAGATAGTCTTTCATCATCAGAAGCGAGAGAGTCTGCATCTGCTGCTGCTTTGCATACCTCCTACACAAGTTTAACATTTTCGGAAATGTCTTCTATTAAGAAAATTGAAAATAATGCTCTTTGGAGAATACCACCTGTGCAGCCTTGGTACTTCGGCGTTAAACCACATTGGTGCCACGGACAAAATATGTCTCGGAAGCAGCAGAGGGCCCTCTCTCGCTTCTTAAGTGAACACATCAGAATTCTGACCTTCCAACAGGGTCGGAAACTCTTTTCCGAGTGTCACTGGTGCATGACTGAACAGGATTCCCCTAGCCATATCCTGGAGTGCTTGGGATTTACTACTGGCGAGATTTTAAAGGACCCTAATCCTAGAAATTTTTGGTTCCTCGAAATTTTTGGTTTTATGGAGATGGTGTAGCTGAGCTACACCACCTGGGATATGAAACAACAACAACAGATGGTCTTTACGCCTTTTGTGGACGTAAGAATTCTATTTCTACATAACTGGTAGCGAACAACTGTAAGCTATGATGAGGTTGCACTTTAATGACAATCTGTATTGTATAGAATGAGAATCTTCATCTTCGGATCTTACTTTTTTAAAGAGATTATTATCAAAGATCAGCAAATGTGTGTGATAACGATTGCTCACCATCTAGAAATGTTAGATACTTACCTAATTTTCGAATTGAAACTGATAATTATTCTACTGAATGTTTCGAGAATACAAAATAGCGACACTTCGAATGTGGAGACTTAAACTAATTGTTTTTAACATAGTAATTTATTTACCAAGTTATCTAAATTCCCGTTTACGATCTCACTCTATTGTATTTCTTGCTTTGGGGATGCATAAAATTGAATATGTATATATTTAATTTTCAAATTGCTTCTTATTTGAAAGACACCATCAGACGATAATTTCAAGTGATACCTTTTGCTATTGTACATGCTGTAACGCTATCAATTATTTGCCAACTGCAAAGCATATGTCTGTGTGACGACGACCAAGTGGAATTGTATGAAATACAATAAAATGTTTCTTGATTCTCATGCCTTTTTTCGTAACTTACATTTCTTCTTCTTAGGTTTATCCAGCGCCGTAATATTTTCGTGCTTCATTTACCGTTGTAATACCATTTATTTACTTTCTCAATGCTACTGGTAACTGTTTTCCAGATTTATCATGCAAAATAAAGAGCTAAATTACTATGAATACCTATTCAAAACATTGCTGGTCCAATTTAAACTTCCATAATCGCTTTCAATATTCGAGAACGTATATTACAAGTTTCTCGTATTTATATAAATATTTTGCACTCTGATGGTGCCTTTGACTTACCATTCAAGATTGTACATCATTTTAACGTTTTATTTATTCATTTTTCATATTTAATTGTTTGAAACGTCTACATAATGGTTAAGAAATGTAGATTAATTTTTCGAAGAAATTTGACTTAAAAGAATTATGTTTATTTATTTTTAATAGCAATAAACAAATATTTTGTTTAGGTGAATAATTTTGCTACTAATTATTTTTCGGAGTGAAAAGAGTTAAGATAAAAGACTTGTCGAATATCATTGCTGAACTCCTTATTAAAATTTATAAAACCATTAGGATAATTATTTCCTTAAGATCCATTGATATGTGTAAAACTGGATACCAAGATCGGATTAATTTGTCTGAGTTGTTATCTCATACTTATAATTTAGTTATTTTTATTATGTTATTTTCAATAACCACACCATCTCCAGATGATCATGTAAATCTTCTCTCTCCCACAGTATAATTGATCTGATACCAACCTAAATTGTAAATATACGTGAGTAAAAATATATCATCTATAAATATTATAAAATAAAGTTTACTAAAAACGCCTGTATGTTAAAACCACAAAAACTCGTCAACTAGTAAATGGATATTGGAGATATTTATACTATTTTGTAGAGCATTTATTGGAAAAGGTTTTAGTACATTAAAATCATATCAAAATAAAAAGGAGAGCTTTATAATTGCGATTTTAACTTATCCGCGCTTGCGATAGATAGCTGTGTAAATAGCAAGAGCTGTGGGATGCATATGTTATAGTTTTTTTTTTTTTTTTTTTGCTTATATCAGATTTTAATCAGCGATTCAAATTTCATTATGCCAAAAAGAAAGTAATCCAATCTCGAAATGATCGCCTGTATTTTGTCAAAGGACATATCATATTTTTACCTTTGTAACGGTCTAAATATTTCTGAATGTGTGCGATAAAAATTGTTTTGTGGCTATTTTTCATAATCTCTAAATATATTTTTATGTTTGTCTGATGTTGCGTCACATGCCCGTGTCATATCGGATGGAGGCTAAACTTAAGTATAATGTTAATTTTTCTTACTTGGATGCAACGCCGTGCGGGTACTGCTAGTCCAAGATATTTAGCAAATTTGGACTCTATTATATGCGTTACATTAAAAGAAATCAGATTTCATCCAAACTGACAATATCCCCCACGATTAAGGAATCCAATTTTACGGCTAATGTGTTCAATGACTCAATGTTTACAATGACTGGATTAAAAATGAAAATTTTTGATATTTAAGAATACTAATTGAACTGTAAGTTCTGAAATTCTTTTGTTTTACTCTACACATTACATCTGAATAGAAAAGTAGCTTACTTCACCTTTCACGTATCATTAATTCTTTGTAGTAGGTAACTATCTACTAATTTGAATCATTTTTAAAATGCTAGCTTCAATAAAATAATAAGGCAAATGGCACTAAGTTGTTCGTAAAGCATTTAAATCTCTATCATTTAACAATAACGATAAGGGAAAATCTTCTATTCAGTAGCTTTGACGTTTCGTATTTTAATATAGTCTGTTATGCTGGAATTGATGATGGAGAAAATAAATGACACAAACAAGGATAATCTGCTGAAAAGTAAATGAAAATAGAACACGAACGTACTGATTTCCTAGAATTACCCTGAGTTAATTTGGGTATTATTTGATTCATGATACAGAAACTCGTTTTAACATTTCACGCTATGTTTATCTCTTAGTAAGAAGGGAAAAATTTATAAAGTTTGATATTTCATATTACAATAAAAAAACGATTTCAATTGGCAAATATTTGCATTATTCTAATATTTTACAGTGCCGAAAACAGATTGTCAGATGCATTTTACAAATTAGTCGTCAGGTCTCATTACTTTTTCAATATATCTTATTATTAAATGAGAGCAAAGCTACAGTCAGTGACGTGTACTTAATCAGCGAATATTTCTCCACATTTGGAGGTGACACAGTTTGAGATGTATAACATGAAGAAAAATCGAGTTATTAAGACCGAACAATTTATCTTAAGAAAAGCACGAAGCGCACACTGATTGAAAAATAAAATCGATGCACCATCTGTTAAGGATTATCTTTTCCCTTGTCTCAAAGATTTGGCTGAATTAGGCTCATTCTCGATTGCAACAGGAATTGAATTTAATAGATTTCTTATTCTAATTCACGAGCACCAAGACAGGATGAAGCATTATCAAAAACATAAATTATATTTTCATATTCAGGTATTATTGTCTTTATCGAAATTTGAGCCTCAATTTGGTGATTCTGAAAGAAATAACATTAGTAATTTCTTTCCGAGTTATTAGTTATTTCTTTCAGAGACAATTAAAATAAAAATGTGAAGCAAGTTTTCCTATAAACACATATAGAAAACAAACCACAGCACTAAATTTTTAAGCACTATATTCTAATGAATTTCTTATTTAAAAATGTATGAATTAAAAGCAATTTCAGAGACAAATGTACTGATATTATGTAAGATATAGAACTCTTTTATTATATAATGCATTCTCATTCATATTTTTTAATGTTATTTTAAACATAGATTCTAATTAAAAACCTCTAGATATGTTGGGGTGGAAAAAAGTTATTTCATTAGTTTTAGCTATTCATATTAGTTTTTTTTTTTACTTTTACGTCGAATAAAAATAGTTTTTCTCATTATTGATATATACAGAGACAGTTCTGAAATTTTACTTGCAATATTTAAAAAGTTCAATAAGGTATATATAAAGAAATAAATGATTTTGAAATTGAAGCATGGAATTGAAAATATGAAAAGAAGGATGTATTTCAGCTGTTTCTATGGGAGTTAAAAAAAGATGCGTTAAGTAAAAGTACATTTCGATTTTAACAGAATAAAAGTTTTCAATAGCATAATACCTCAGTTGTGTGAAGGACAATATAAAATGCATATCAACCTCAAACATTTCCTTTGAAAACTTATTTTATTTGCTCGGGTTTTCTTTTTCACGGATTCCAAGATAAAATTATCATATTCGCCACATTATAAACGACATATAGCCTTGTTATTCTGGAAAACGAATTGTTGCATATTTTATTGATACATTATTTTTTTTACTTAATTCACTGACGAAAAGGCCCCAGTGATATTCCGATTTTATTTCTTGTTTTGTTTCTTAAATGATTTGCTCTCACTTATCAGAAAGAATCTTAAAATGCTTTTAAAGAATTTTCAAAACTCCATCATTGCAAAATTAGTTTTTACTTTCTTTGAAGTTTCACTACAACAACCTAAAAGGAATAATTAATCGTTTAAAATATATTTTAATATGAGTATTTTAAAAATTATACAATCTAAAATATTCCTGTATATAACTGAATATCGAAATATTAACAATTATGTGCATTGTAGCAAAAAAAAGCAAATTCTAGCAAAACGCATTCTTGCAAAGAAGTATACGTAATAATAAAGTAATACTGTTAAAACCAAGTCAAACCTTTTAAAAACGTATGTGCTGTCAAAGAAGATACGTAATAATAAAGCAAAACTGGTAAAAGCTGATCAACCTTTTAAAAAAGCATCGGCTTTTCAAAGAAGCTTATATGACAATAATGCAATACTGGTAAAAAGCAGGTAAAATATTTTTTGCCCGTAAATTTCGGGGTTCTAACCCAATTTCTAACCCAAATTTCATGTTTTCACATGATAATAAGTTTTAACTCATTTAAACATACTATTTTAAAAGCTCTATGTGAAACTATAAACGTTTGCATTGTATCTCGGATAATCTAAAAAAAATTCAAATTAATGTCGTAAAAAAAAGTCTTGGTGTCAAACGGAAAGAAAAACACACTATGTATTTGCAGGAGTATTTTTAGCTGAATTTATAAATAATCAATATCCAGAGGCTGCTAAATTTAACGAGTGATCCCTGAGACGTTTTCCGGCTCTTAATATTGTTTCTCACTCTGGAATTTGATTTTGTAACCGAAATCACTGACGCCTGACAGATTCATCGTGAGGGCGCCCGATGCATCCTTAGTACTGTTCTCAAGGTTAAGTTTGCTCCATTCTAATTTTAGGTTACTTTGAGTGGGTGTATTCCAGCTGGTCAAACAATAAAATGCTGGCTATCCTTCCCGAATTAATTGAATTAGTTTTGAATCCCGAGAGAGTAATTAAGTACCTTGATACCCAGACACTGTTTGAGGTATTTCGTGATTTGTTGTGTAGTTTTGCCCTTGCAGTAATTCTATTTCGTAAACAGCTCTAAACAATGACGCCTGCGAAACAAGCTGAGGATAATACAGTTAACAGTGCATTATAATTTAACGAATAAAATCGGTCTTAGACTATACTCGATAATTGACTTATCTCTTTTGGAATTGTATTCATTCGATTTAGATAGATAAATAATTAGATATATAATTTTTCCACTGCATTGTATGTATTTTATACAGTCACATTTTAATAAATAAGATATTTTTTTCAAATTTACTAAATATTAAAAAATGTTTCCTAAGTCGCATGCTTTTTTTCTTTTTAAAAATGCTTTTGATTGAGCTAATCATGAGTGCATAAATCTCCCTCCCAAATTTAATGTTTAAGACACCACACTAACATAATTATTTTAACAATATTCTCTTGCCTCTTTATAATATATACTTATTTATACTTATATATACTTTTAATAGAATATATTGCCCACGTCTTGGCACAGGGGTCACATCATCACCTCTTCCTCGTGATGTGGGGGTGTCGGGTTCGAGTCGCGATCAGGGCATGGTTGTTCTTCTTTATTCTATCTGTGAGGTGTCAGAATGTGCCCCCTTGTGAAAGGGGGCTATGCAAACAAATATGATAAGTGTATGTTATCTTCATATGATCTAGAAGTCAGAATTCTGCCCTCGGGTGCTCAGGGGTCCATACCTTCAGAAGCTACTGTTCCCCCTCCCCCTCCCTTTCCGTTCTAAAGTGGACACGAAATCATCATCATCAATAGAATATATTAGCATTGGTTCTCTATCGTTAAATAGTCTTCTTTAGTATAAAACGCATCTTTTTTCCCTTTTTATATTTCTTTCGTTCAAAAATTTTTGGAATTCCGTTAAATTTAGTGGATATTATATTGTGTTTTTCCGTATATTCATTCGCCTCGAATTTCAAATTCCCTTAGCTCCTCCTGATAGTTGTCACAATTTCAAGTATAATTTCAAAAATGTTTCTATCATTTTTCTATAATCCCAAGGTTAACGGATGTCATGATGCGAATACAGTTCGCTGTGACTTTCCGAAAAAAGAATTTCAACAAAACTGAAAATTTGTGGCAAATTATATTTTTCTTCTCTTAAATTCCAAAAATGAGGTGCAGAATCTCTAGCTGTATTCTTTATCCGTATATTTGAAAAATTCACTAAATAATACCATTCCTTTCAGTCTAGACAACAATGACAAATCAGGTCGTGACAATCTTGAATTTTTTCACTTTATACGGTTAACTTAATTATTCGCATCTGGCTTTCAGAAATGTCAGTAAATTATTGGGTCTTTTTTTTAGGAATGACCATACTAGTGCATCTTTTTCTTTAATTTCATTTATCCAAAATATTAAATAACTTATCCAAAATGGCTGGCACGTGTTAAATCTGTCTTGGTTACAAAATCCATTATACCAAGAGTGATGGTTATTTGTTCCAGATCTAAATTACGATCTGTGGATGAATGAACGAAATGCATGAATGAAGTCCGTTTTATAAAAAGGGTTTGTGACGTTTGTGAGCTAGAAGTCAGACTTCGGACACCAGATGCTCAGGGGTCCATACCCTTAGAAGCCGTGCATGGTGGGGGTTGCTTTTCGGGGGCTCATCGTTATATCCGAATGGCTTCGGCCGGGACGGAGTATACCTATGCCATATGCCCTTAGAAGCCTTCCCCCAGGGAGGCACCTCGTAATTGAGAATGTGATGCTTCTGGTATGGTGGTTGGATCTCACCACTCCCGGAGCGATAATAGGGGAGGGGTGAACTCTCCCCATCGATTGTGAGACGTACTTCCTTCGGGGATGTCTGTACCGTGGCTTTTGACCAATACTGGCGGGACTCGACCACCCCGTCAATGTTGCTGTTGCTGTGGTCCGGTTATTGAGTTTTTATAGTTAATCTGTGTGACTTCGTGGAGGGTCTGAGGGTCTGTCTGTGACTACCCTCGGAAGCCACTACACCCCTCCTTCCGTTATAAAGCGGAACACGAGAACAACAACACGAATGGTACTAAAACATCATTCTTGTATTGAACTAGTTTTACAACATTTTAAACATATTTTGAAAATTCAAGATAAATCTGCTAGTTTCAGTTTCATACTTCTGTTCTGCTTTGCACACAATAATCCATTTTATGTTGGGATTTTTATATGTTGGTACAGAGTAGGGTATTGATATTGATATTAGTTTTAGAGTGATATTTCTATAGCTGGAAGAGGGATGATTATTTCCCGAGTAAAATGTATTAGTTTCAAATTATTGAATGAAGTAAAAACCATAAACTTAAACTTCCCAATGAAATTTGATTAATATTAGCCCGGAAAAAAGGATGATTAATGAAAAAAAACATTTTGAAGTATATAACACCACATTCAACATAACATTCGAGGATATGAATTTTTTATATTTTTATACTGTATACTTTCTAAAATAACGTGTTATATAATAATCCGATTCCCATAGGGTAAATGTTTAGAATGAAAGTGTCATCTTGTATATAAAATCGTTTACATTGCTATTATTTATTGGTTTTTGTAATAGGTGTCTTCTTTCGTCCTCCTACTCTGTCTCTAGTGCCTCTATTTCCGTCTTCCGTTAATATGTTTCATCTTCATATTAAGTTTTTATCGTAAGAATCACATTTCCTTGAAAATATTTAATTATTATTATATAAAACTGTTGACATTTTACCTCTGTAACCGTTACTGTGAGAGTAGGATTACTACCTTCCACGTCATTCTGGAACGCATCTTCCTTTAAAATTCTATTCCTATTTTAAAACCATATGTTCACCATATATCAGGAAGATTTTTTAATCACCATGTATTACATAAATGTAGTTTCTCGTGATAGTCTACGATAACAAATCCAGTTTTTCCTTTTTCTTTTCCCCCATTTTCATCACTATTCATAAAATATCAGTGTAATTACATCAAAGCAGAATTTTCCATCAAAGATACAAAACAAACTCTAAAACTTCTTTCAATAATGGAAGTGCTTACAGAGTTTCAACAAACTCTGCCAAACTGTTACTTAAACGAATGAGTTTCAAATTACCGATAAGTCATTCGAAAATAGAGCAAGTTGCTACTAAATTTCAAATCAGCCGCTGTTATTTAATTTTTTTCCAAAAAAAATTCGCTTTCAAGTAAAAGTGATTTTTTTATCATGTGACAGAGAAAGAGATTCCATGTGAAGGATAGAATGTTTTTTAATCTAACTTGCTTGTGATCGAAGAATTGGGTTTTTTTCCTTTTCATTGCCACATTTTAGTTCTTGGTATAGTTCTTTTTTGTTTTAGCATTGTTTTCAGAGGGCAGTATTTCAGCACATGAGTTCAGAATCAGAATCTTTATTTTATTTTATCAGTCATTTATGAGCAATAAAGCAATTGATTTTATAATGTAACAAATGTGATGAAATTTTAATACAGATATACACTAAAGTGATAAAATTCATGGGATAGCAATATGCAAATATACAGATGGCAGTAGTATCGCAGCGAAAAAGTATAAATGCGCAGTTCGTTTTCCAGAGTTTTCATTGGTGTTCAAGTTATTCACGTGAACAGGTTTTTCATGGTTTATGGCGGCACGACGAGAATTAACAGACTTTGATCGTGGAATGTTAGCTGGAGCTAGACGCATGGATCATTCCATTGCGGATACCGTTCGTGAATTCAACATTCCGAGATCCACAGTATCAAGAGTGTACCGAGAGTATGAAATTTCAGGCATCACATCCCATCATGGAAAGCGCAGTGGGCGACCACCTGCACTTAACGACCGAGACCGCCGACGTCTGTGTGTAATGGTCAATGTTAATAGACACGCAACACTTCGTCAAATAACTGCAGGAATCAATGTACGAGGGACGTGTCCGATAGGACTGTGCGGCGAAATTTGTCTTCCTTGGGCTATGACAGCAGAAGATTGACTCGAGTGCCTTTACTGACAGCACGACATCGCCTGCAGCGACTCTCCTAGGCTCGTGAGCATATCGACTGGTCCCTAGATCAGTGAAAAACCGTGGCGTGGTCAGATGAGTCACGATTTCAGTTGTTATGAGGTAGAGTTCGAGTGTGGCGCAGACCCCACGAAGCCATGGACCCAAACTGTCAGCAAGGCACTGTTCAAGCTGGTGGTGGCTGCATAATGGTGTTGGCTGTTTTTACATGACATTTACTCGGTCCTCTGGTGCAACTGAACCGATCAATGACTGGAAATGATTGTGTTCAGCTTCTTGCAGATCACTTGCAGCCATTCATGGACTTCACGTACCCACACAACGATGGGATTTTTACGGATGACCATGCTCCATGTCACCGGGCCAGAACTGTTCGCGATTGGTTTGAAGAACATTCCGGACAATTCCAGTGCATGATATGGCTACCTAGATCGCCCGCTATGAATCCCATCGAGCATTTATTGGACATCATCGAAAGGTCCGTTCCTTCCCAAACTCCTGCACCATCCACATTTTCACAATTACGGATGTCTATACAGACAGCATGGCTCAATATTCCTGCAGAGGACTTCCAATGACTTGTGGACTCCATGACACGTCGAGTTGTTGAACTTCGCCGGGCAAAAGGAGGATCGACACGATATTAACAGTCATCCCATGACTTTTGTCACTTCAGTGTATACAAGCTCCATAAGATGATGAAATTTCGGAATTTATTCATTTTTACCATATAAAGCACAATTTTAAAAAAAAAATTCCAAAATACAAAAGGATTTTAATCATGGGGGTAATATCCATATAACAACAAAAAAAAATTTGCAAAAAGATTCAAAATAAAAAAAATCAATTCAAATTTTTTTTAATCCCTCTTTTTATTGTAAAATCTACTCTGTATTTTTATTAGAAAAATTATTTCCATTTATTATTAATATGAAAATCTGTGTTTAAAATGCAGGATGACCAAAAAAATTCCCGTTCTCCAAATTTAAAAAATCATTGTCCATGATTTTTTTGAAGTATATTAAATTTTGCCATACGAATAATGAAACCATGGACATGCTTGAAGCCTTTTTCGGCGATCGACTTAGTTCAAAAAATCTTTGGCCACCTCGATCCCCTGATCTGACCATCTCGGACTTTTTCTGTGGGAATATTTAAAGGACAAAGTTTATGAAGGTGATCCACAAACAATAGATGATTTGAAAATAGCAATTACCCAAAGGATACAAGAAATCACTCCTAGCAAGTTAAAATGCGTTTCGAAAAACATGCGCAAACGAGTTCAGCTTTATCTACAAGAAAGGGTTGGACATTTTGAACATTTACTATAAATGTAAGTTCAGTATTTTTTTCCTTAGTTATATTAAATGTTCTTTTTATCATTGGCATAAAAATTTCTTTTTAAAACTGCTGTTTTTGTAAAATTAATTCACAAATAATCAACACGGGAACGTTTAGGACACCCGGTACAATACAGTGTTCTGTGAAGTGTTCAAAGAAAATAATCAATAAATCAGAATTTTTTTTAATCAATGATCATAAAACTATTTACTCAAAAAAGAGACAAAAACAAAGTTGAATCTTTTCTTTGTCTCGAAATCACATTTCATTTGTGTCCTATTTACCAACTTTCTCTGGGGTTGCTAAAACGGTGTCTTGTAGAATGAAACATCGGATAAAATAACTATTGGTAAATTCTCAATATTCTCTTCTAAATCTCAATTGTAAACAGAAATTATTATTTTTCTCACAGCAGGACTTCCTTTCTGTTGGTGTGAAAGAATATGACCATCATCCGCAATGTCATTTGTTCTGTAGATGATAAATTGAACAACCAATAATTTCCTGTTTAAAGACAATCCAGTGGGAGTTATACCCTCAGAACTTCATCACGTACTCTTAAACAAAGATGTTAACCATCTTCTCGTAAATAGAATGGTTATCTCAGATGAAAGTCTTGCATCACATTGGCAAACGATAGTAGGTACTTACGTATTAGATCGTTCAATTTTATCGCCAAAGGTGAAGTCGTTGCCAATGAGTTGCTAAACCGCAAATTATGGCAATCCGACAATGGTGTAATCCGTTGATCTTTATCTTCAAATTTAAATCCGTCGCCAATGAGTTACTAAACCGTTGGCGTTCGTTTGCGAAGACGGTCTAATACGTAAGTACCCGATAGTAACTCAATATGATTCTATATTATTTTGTTATGGTATAGAGGATATTTTTCACATTGGACTTTTTGTCGATCCCTTTTACTTTTCAATTCCTATTACTAGTTCACACTCTCCCTATATATGTAGATGGATAGAAAGATATCTGGTTCAAATTTTCAATCGCTAATTAAAAAAATGTATTCATCCATTCAAGTTCAAGTAAATTTTTTTAAACTTGTAATAGATGACATTTGACATTATACAGTTTTTTCAAATATTAATTATTTTTTTTATTAATTCATCAAAAAATAACTTTCTCTCTAAAAATCTTCATCTTCCCGCTGCCAAATAAGTAACGAATTCAGTTTATTTTTTCCCCACTCGTTTGAGGTTAGGCTTAACATGTTTTTGGCCTATTATTTCAAACGGTTGTGTTTATTTTCATTATGTTTGATGCATTTAAAATTAAACATTGTTAATGAATCGATTTTTTTCGAATCATTTTGAAATGCTTTCGACTTAAAATAATACAGAATAAAGAAAATTGGAAATTTGTAATATCTATTGCGTTCACCCAACTAGAGTAGAAAAATCACGCATTTTGCAATGTCACAATTGGCTTTGATTCTTCAATTGGCGTTGAAAATTCACCGGTAGTATAATTTTTTGATCAATTATTCATAGTAATTATTATTGTTAGGCTGGAATAGTCTGGTTGGTATGACATTGGATTCGCATCCCTTGGGCTGTGAGTTCGAACACCATATTTAGAAAGGGGAATGGAAATTTACAGCAAGTTCACTTTCTATTTTGCCGCTTAATATTATGATTCTGTCATATTTATATATATATATTTATATTAATCGTAATTATTTAATAAAAACTAAAATAAAAATTTTCTTTGTTAACCTAAGCAGGAGTTGTTGTTGTTTTTTAATTTTATATTACTTTATATATTTTTTATTTTATATTACTTTAATTATATATTTTTTTATTTTATATAACTTATTAATAATTTTATATTACTACTTAATTTATTTTATTTTATATTGATTATTTAATTTTATATTATTTTTTAATTTTATATTTTATTTTTGTAACTACCTTATTTCACAGATAAGGGCGCTATAAAATGTTTCAAAAAAATCAACATAGTTCCTTTATTTGATTTCTCCCATGACTATGCTAGATGCCATTTTAGAGATCTCTAAACTCTCTCTCTCTAATTAACTCTCGTAACTCTCAATATTATCCAAAACAAGAGGAATTTTATGGAAGAAGAGTTTCATTCAGCGATTCTTTAATGTCAATTCTTGGACTTCATGTCTCAATTCGTGCTAATTTGATCCATTGGTAAGTTGATTTGCCCATCCTTACGGTTACTTCGTGGATGTGAAAAAGGAAGTCAGACCGCTCACAGGAAGTAAACATTGAATTGATTTTCTTTGCCGCTTTGTTTTTATCTTCTATGTTCAGCTATCAGTTATATTTTTTCTAATAATATTGTTCGACTAATATAGGAAAAAAATTGGAAACAGTAATATTTTCCTTTTTAAATGACACGAAAAAAAATAGTTGTTACAAAATTTCCATAATAACTGTTTCCTTGAAGAAAAAAATTTTTTCTGGTCCAAAAAATAAAGTTTCGTTTGGCTTGAAAAAAATCTTAATATCTTAAGGAGCTTACTTGTTTGGTAACTATTTTATTTTTGATAAGTTTTTTTCCCTCTTCGATTGTATGACATAAATTAGCTGGTCTCAAAATAATTGAACAAAAGAAATCAAGGATTGCATTCATGGCAGGAAAAAGCTGTCTCATTTTATTAGCCCATTTTCCAATAACATAATCTTCCTAAAAACATTTCATGACAAAACTTCGAAGAAAAATTCGATACGATATCTTGTCTGATTTTACGCGAAATGAAGACAGAGTTTTTTATAAGATTTGACAGAAAAAAAATGGTAAAGTACAGAACATAAAAAATAAAACTTATGAAATGCCTGTTTGCAAGTAATATTCAAAGATAAAATCTTTACGGATGTTCTGATTTAGTGGAAAAAAATATATGCAAATCAATACAAAGAATAAGTTGTTTTTTTCATTTAGAAACACAGTAATTTTCAGTATTTAATAAATACTGAATAACTTTTTCTTTGTTCTTATAGACTTTCATAATGAATTAATTAAGTATTGTACGACGAAAAGTTGTAACTTTAAATACACAATATTAATGCATTTGAAAATTTGGAAGAAAAAAATCTCATTTCACTTTATTTTTCTGATAAATTAAACTCAAAGATGTACAAAAAGACATTTATGTGAAAAATAATTAAAAATAAAATAAATTATGGATAATTTGTAATGTTTACAAATAAGGTGTCTTGAACTGGTTTTTTTTTCTTTATTGAACACAAAAATTGTAGAATAAAACTAAAGAACATGAAAATATATTTCATGAATAATGTAAGAGCGTCTTAACGAGTTGAAGTATTGAGATGATTATGCATACCTTGAATGCCAAGTACTTTTCTAAAAGAGTTATAGTAAATTATTCAGCATACCACAGAAACACAACACTTCAAAACAGACTTTTACTTGTTTATATGCAACAGGGATGTGGAAGTACAGGGCTGAATAAAAATGAGAGCGACTAGTACAAAGCCATATTCTGATTCTTATGAATTATTTTTGGCAGCATTTCTCTACATTTTATTCTTGTTAGCACAAATTTGCTTTTTCAAGAACATTTTGATCTTTGGGTGAGAAAAACGTTCACAAAACCAGTAATTAATAAACTTTATTTTATATTTTAATTATTATAATTAATGGCAATATTTTAGCTTTTGGAATTGTAAAAGAAAATATTTAATCACTTTAAAACATATTAGTACAAATTTCCAAATCATTGATAAAACAATCAGAGAGCTTTGAATTTCACTTGTAATGATGCTTTCGGAAATATGGCGTTTTTTAAACTGATTTAATGAAAATGATTTTTCAAGGTAAATGGATGCAAGCAAAACAAAATTAAATATTTATTATTAATCAAATATTTATATAAAAGAAATAAAATCAACATGCTAGTTTCTATCAAAACAAAATATGCCTCTCTCTCTCGACTTTACTGTGGGATTTCTAAACACGTGCATTTTATCTTTATTTTCACAGCATTCTGAATAAAATAGAATCCAAATATTCTGCATTTTCCCATTAATCGATTTGATTCAAATTTGATATCAATCTATAATTTTAAATTCACATTCAGATTTCAAATTATTTCGTATTACCTGTTATGTTTTTGTGCTCACGGACAGATATATAAAACATGTGTTTAATATTTATATAAAAAAGTTGAAATAGTCAACATTTCAAAGTAACATTATTTGGCTAATACTTTAATAAGGTTCATTTCACCAATCTTTATATATAAGAATAGTGATATAAAGGTCAATTTAGTTATATTAGAGCCCCCTAATATTTTAAAAAGCAAATGTAGTATTATGTTAGGACATATCTAGTAAATTTGAAAGGCCACCCGATGGTGGTAACGTCACTTGAATTTAGCATACATTCCTCTCTTTTGGGGATGAGGGTCCTGTCTTCTATAAATTTATCACGCACCATCCTCATCTATGCAGAGGATCTTCAATGAAATATGTTCTCAGATTTGGTGTCTCCTCTTTTTCCAACGCAGAGACACCATCTCATTTCCACGGCTTTAATTGTAATGAACTTACTTTATATAAAATTTGCTCTCTCTCTCTCTCTCTCTCTCTCTCTCTCTCTCTCTCTCTCTCTC
>JAOUZG010025633.1:5057367-5092426 GCA_026289955.1 Argiope argentata
TTTTTATAATAAACTGTTTAAAAAACTACAGTCCACTACTCTATTTATTGAGCTACAGACATATTTGATCTGGACCTTCTTTCCATACTATTCTTTGCAAATCTCGGTGTCCAGGATGGATCAATATTTGCCTATACATACTCTGTTTGCTTCTGAAGAAGTAAAAATCTGAGTCCGCATTTAATGTCACAATTTTTATACGGAATAGGAAATATATAACCTTTATTATATCATACACAACATTTTTATTTGGTTGTACAGAATTTTTTTTACTTAAATCACTTTTTAATTTATAACTTTATTTATAATTTATTCATAATATTATTAATTTATAATTTATAACTTTGCAATTCATTTTTATAAATCATTTTGATAATAAAAATTGATTTCATTGTTATAATTTTTCAAAAATTATTACCGAGTACCATTGCTCATTTGTAATTAATATTCAATTAACTAATATATTAATTGATTTGGGCCGGAGTAGCCTGGTTGGTAGAGCGTTGGACTCGTACTCCTTAGGTTACGAGTTCGAAACTCACCGGCCAAAAGATTCCACGAGTGTATGGCGGCTGGCGCTCGTTAAATCTGTTCGTGATCGCAAAGTCCTCCATATCGAGAATAATACCACTGAGGGTACTGGGTCAGAGGTGATCGTCCTCTGTTCCAGGTTTAAATTACGATCTGAGATGAATGAATGATTCTGCATGGATCAAGTCTACCCCGTAAAAAGGGTTGTGACGTGTGTGTAGCTATAGTCGTACTCTTGGCCCTAGATGGCGCTTCTTGTAAAACAAGAGACGTATATCTCTGGCTTAAAATCTGCTGACGTATTACCGGGGCTTCTCCATGGCAAGTGGCATAAGTAACAACAACATTAACTAATTATTAAGTCCTGAAAAAAACCTGGTTAAGCTCTGTATTTGGTGAACTGATGCAATTTTACTGATAACAATCAAATATGTAAAATTTCACTATTTGAAAAATAAAACTGCCATGAAATGATTGAAACTTCAATAATAAAAACTCCGGCTTCATAAACAAGGGAAAATTCCAAGTAAGCAGAATAGTTAAAAATAAAATTAAAATTAATTAAGGGAGCGAAATCTTAAGAGAGAGAATTTCAAAGGAACTAATCTTGTTGGCGTGCATGAAACCTTTCGTGAGAAATTTGAATTCTCTGAGATCAGAAACAAGCATTAACGAAAAATATCATTTTTCATTCGATTCAATCAAGTTCGCATCTGATCTTGTGATTCATGAAGACGTTGAATTGAATAAATTCATTAATCTTTTTTAATGAAATCGACTTTTGAAATTCCATCTATTATTTACTCAGGCTTTATAGAGTTTGAATCTTTTATCCTACTTATAATCTACATAAACTCATTATTTACTATCAAACAATTTAACAATGTCAACATTTCAACGGAACTTTCCAAATGTCACGATAAGAGCAAAATTATTGTTTTAAGAATACTCTTCACAACGTTTTTAATTAAATATTTACGAATCTTTAGTTGAGGATTATTTTTTATTTAGATCATTTAGAACTGTTAAATACATTTAAAAAAATATATAGTAACTTTATTATTTATACTGCATATTCATGAAAGTTTAAAAATATTTCATCAAAAATATGTTAATGTTGTTGTCACTTATTTCACTTGCCTATGAACAAGCCTCCCCCCCCACTGATACAGCAGCAGATTTAAGTAGAAAGGAGAGTCTCTTATTTTTTAAGCGCCCACTAGGGCCAAGAGTTTACTAGGGACTTAAATACACACTCACCACATTTGTTTGCACAGCTCCTTTTTACAGCGGGGCATAGTCACACATCTCACAGATAACACACTTAAGAATAACCATGCCCGAACCGGGACTCCCAGAACGCGATGAAGACGCGCTACCTCTGTGCCAGAAAGCCGGTTAAAAGATATGTAATAAGGATAAAAGAATACAGATAAACTAAGACATAAATTATAATAAGAATTATAAAACCACATTGTAAAATTCAGAACAAACTGTGCAACCATATTAACATATCAACTGACATATTACAAACAACATTAAGCTCCATAAAAGTGTGGTATAAGTTTTTGTGTATCTTTCCAGTCTTCTTATCAAAGGATTAAAAAAATATTTTTCATTCAATTCTTATAAATGTCATTTTGAGAAAAACTGAAATATAATAAAATGAAGAATAAAAAATTAATTAAAAAATACAATGCAGAGCAGTTTTTCCATGGCTGATCCTTGGAACATTTTTATTCAAGACAAATAATTATCTTCCAAAATAAAATTTATTTACAATAATTTTCAACATAATCACCAAGTATAATGATGCATTACCATTAAGCTCAGAAAAAGTAATAGAAAACGAAAAAGTTCCTGTTTAAATAAAGGCAGATATTGTTTTCAAATGACTTCATACAGCTATCTTCTTTGTCATTTGTTCTCAAGTACATTTCTCGTCATGCCTGATTTTTCTACTTTGTATTGACTACATTTGGATTCACTGGATCCAACTTCTGATATATCCTTCATTCAACTTCTACCACCAAAACACATTAAACTCTGTTGTAAACTCGTTGTTCAACCATACCCATCAATGAACTGCCGCCACGAGAATAACATTCCATTTTTGTAAGGGTTCTTAATGATCTGCAAGTTTCAGTGAGTCCGTTTCACCTTCTTCTATCTGGTGATGACCTTTTTGTCATCCCCTGTCACAAAGCATCCATCGCCAGAACAACATCAGTCTGGTGGCGATATTTTTGTTATTCCCCGTCTTAAAGCATCACCGTTGCCGGACAACATCAGTCTGGTGGCGACCTTTTTGTCATTCCAAGTCACAAAACATCCATCACCAGAACACATCAGTCTGGTGGCGACCGTTTTGTCCTTTCTAACGACAAAGCATCCGTCAGAAGAACATCAGTCTTGTGGCGAACTTTTTGCCATTCCCCATCACCAGAACAACATCAATGCTCAGTGTAAGTTTCTGGGATTCACTTTCACTTTTTTATTAAAAAGCTTTAATTCATTCTGGCTATGGCAGTTCTTTCATTCATCTCATTGAACTTTCACCACCACAATAACATTAATGGATTCATTTTGATTGATTCTTTTTGCTTTCTTAATTTCCAAAATCATGCATTTTTTCCTTTTCAAAAATATGAGCTAATATTGCAATATTTAATAAATAAATTTAAAATATAATTATTGCTTTTATATAAAAACAATTTTTAACCAACAAATATTGAGATAAACTGAAAAAATAAAGTGTTTATATAAAGACTACTTTCCAACGAATTGATTTCGGTATTTAACGTATTAAAATAAAATTTTAATTTTTTTTTCAATATTTACAAATAAAACTGTGAAAAAATAAGCATTTTATTAGACGGTTTAGAATATTCTATTGAAGTGTTAAAACAATTTAAATTCTCTTACAAAGGTTTGACTTGTAAATCACTGAGCCAGCAAATAAATAAACCCTACTAATCTGCAAATGAATTTGAAAGCATTGAAAAGATTGCTAAGTTAAATGTTCCGAAATTTAAAGGATACTTGATTTTAATTTGAATAAGTCTAATACAAGACCCATGTGAAGGAAATGAATGTGCAAAATAAAATAATCCAAAAAAGCAGCAAAAAAATGATGCTCTCCAGAGTTGCAGGACTTTTAAACAATTGCAAACTATGCTCATTTGATAGCCGATCCCTTGGTGACACTTAATGTTTTGACATAAAACCAGAACCATTTCATTCCCCAATTCTGAATTTCAGCTTTTGTCTCATGGGCCCATTTACAATACTAGAAGCTCGGGCTTTCATCTTTGTTCAAGACTGTAAAACATATATTCTCTCCATTTCTGCTGATCTAATCTTTCTTTCTTTGAACCATCCCCGAGATCTATATAGGTCACAGACTATCAAACGATAGAAGGATTGTTCCCACACAAAGCCAGCTACAATGCTCCTTTTTTGCCTCAATGCCCTAATATATCTGGAAAAGATAATAGAAATATTTTTCGATATACCTTCTTAACCTGCTTTATTGAAATGATTAGAAAAATATCAATATTTCAAGTAATTAATCAAATTGCTATAACGTCTGTACAATGAAACTATAAAGTTATTAGAACAAAAGATAATTATAAAAATACTAATTTTGTTATATGAGCTCTTAAGAATGAGAGAATTGTAGTCCCAAACCCCACATGTTCGCCTTTTTAATCTTTTAAAAAATATTGTTTTTTATAATCATATATTAGCCTTAACCGCATTTTTTAGCACAGTTCCATAGCTTATATCCTTTTTACGCTTTTTCATGACTCACAAATTTAAGCTTTTAAACATTTGGGTTTTGTAAACAGTCCATATTTTAATTTTAATATAAATCAATACAAATATTTTAAACTCGAGATGGCTTTTACGCCATAAAACAACAAATTCAAATCAATTATTAACACTCATTTCATTCAACGAAACTAAATGAAATTTTGGTTTAAGATATTTTGATGAATGCGCTCAAAAGTCGTACGAAAAACAATCCTAAAATTTTAACAGTTTCGCTTGTAGAGACCAAATTTCCAAAATTTCAAATCACAACAATTTTTTTTCATTGAAACGCGATCTCCATAGAGTTGGCACGGTGTTTCTAGCACGAAAAACACAGATGCCTCATAAACCAATGGGAACTTGAAAAAATCCATAAAAGCAGAGGGGTAGTAGAAGCAAAAAATTTACTGTGTTTTATAAATTTTCAATATGATTTCGCTTACACAGGGTAGTACTTTGCTTGCAGCAGATGGTGGACAGCATTTCCAACCAGTTTGTGTATTAAATTCATATATTTAAATGCATACACTTAACTATCAGGTATCCTCCCATTTAGAAAATTGTACAAGTGAGGTCGGGGGATTTTAACTGACTCGGAAAGGTGAAATGTTGGGAGATAATTCTGTAACCATATCCTGAAGTTAAAAAAAGTATTTGACAAAGGACCCCTTGTATGAAGGAACGTTATCATGCTTCCACACAGGGCATTTCTCAATGTAATTCGAGAATTGGGTAATTAGTAAATATTTCTGGATAACATGCACTCATTACCATATACATTTATAGTCTCAGTGATAACATCTTAAAAAAGGAAGGATCAAGGAATGACCACATTATACTGCCTACATATATACCACACTGCATTGTCTCTTGTTCTCCCCATGCAGCAGAGGTGCAACGATATTATGAGGATTCTTGTCTACCCCGTGCATGCAGTTCTAATTAGAGTTACCAATCAATGAGAAATGAATCTCTTTCGCCGCAGAATACGTGAAGACCACCTGTTACCATCATCACACACGATGAGGAGCGCATTAACATAATCTAGCCGGTTATTAATTTCTTTATATGCACATAAATTGCTTCTGCTACAAGTTTTAGATGAAGACGAAGAATAATTGTAATAACTTGATGTATAATTATAGGATTTGCTTGGTAAACATCTGTTATGTTTAACAGGATTGATATGTGTATGAAATCGAGATTTTCTGTGAGTTTTTGAATTAAATCTCTGCATCAAACAGAAGACCTGTGGGCTATTGTTCTTTCTGTAATTGTTTTATTTAAAGATTTTCTCAATTTTTTTTAATTTAAACTCTATTTTGAGCCACCTGTTGTTGTTGTTTTTTTGTATTCTTCTGCGTCGTTTTAAAGCTTCATTACTAATTTCCTATATATAATAAGACAAATTAAAGTTTTCCATAGTACGATAAAATGATCTAGATATTTTAAGGTTCTTACTCTTTGACTCTTTTACTATTTTAAAAAATTATAATTGTTTAATTCCTACTATTAGCTCATACTCTCCCTATATATATATATATATACACTGAAGTCACAAAAGTCATGGGATAGCAATATGCAAATATACAGATGGCAGTAGTATCGCAGCGAAAAAGTATAAATGCGCAGTTCATTTTCCAGAGCTTTCATTTGCGTTCAAGTTATTCATGCGAACAGGTTTTTCGTGATTTATGGCGGCACGACGAGAATTAACAGACTTTGAACGTGGATTGTTAGTTGGAGCAAGACGCATGGGTCATTCCATTGCGGATATCGTTAGTGAATTCAACATTCCGAGATCCACAGTATCAAGAGTGTGCCGAGAGTATGAAATTTCAGGCATCACATCCAATCATGGACAGCGCAGTGGGCGACCACCTGCACTTAACGACCGAGACCGCCGACGTCTGTGTAGAATGGTAAATGTTAATAGACACGCAGCACTTCGTCAAATAACTGCAGGAATCAATGTGGGACGTGTCCGAAAGGACTGTGCGGCGAAATTGCGAGGAAGACAAATTTGTCTTCCTTGGGCTATGGCAGCAGAAGACCGACTCGAGTGCCTTTACTTACAGCACGACATCGCCTGCTGGTCATAAAATTCTCCATGTACAGAGTAGTACCACGGCGGGAACTGAGCCAAAGGAGATCGTTATTCGGGCGCTCAGGGGTCCGTACTCTCAGAAGTTACTACACTCCACCTTACGTTGTAAAGCTGAACACAAGAGCAGCAATTAAAAATATTTAATAAAAAGTAGCTAAAATTAAATTTTTACTAATATCCAAAGTAGGAAAATATTTTTAAAAAGTTTTTTTTTTATATTACTTGTTTTTACAGTATTCATGCAATGCAACTGCCATATTTTATCAGCTTACATAATAATTATTTAAAATTTCTCCATGTTATTTTCCTCTGAGTGGCATGTTATTCTGAGTGCAAGAAAGCAAAATACGCTGCACACATTTCGGTATATGTTTGTTTTTTTCTGTCACCTAGTGTGACGACGGTCAGTAATGACAGTGTCGGGTGCCTACAGTTGGAAATTTGCGTACCTTTCCCTGCTTGATCTTCTTCGATATTAAAATGATTTGGTAGGCTGGTATCAAAAATGACAACACAACGTGAAATGTGATGTCATTTAAAGAAAAAACGAACCTCTGGTGAATGCCACCGTTGTTTTCTTTTTTAGTCTACCACCGGTAATTTTCGTACTAGATATCATTCCAACACCTCTTTATGATTTTTCACTATGAAGGTAGCATGTTGTTATTTATGACACTTGCATTGGACAAGCCCCCAACTGGCACAGCATCATATTTAAGCCGAAAGGAGCTTGTTTTGATTTTGAAGAAGTGCCAACTAGGGCCAAGAGTACGACTTAGCTCCACACTCACCACATTTGCTTGTACAGCCCCTTTTTAAAGGGGGGGACAGCCACACATCTCACAGATAGCACACAGAAGAACAACCATGCCCGAACTGGGACTCCCAGAATACGAGGCAGACGCGCTACCTCTGTACCTGAAAGAAAATATGAAGATAGAATTCTAATATAAAAAGTAGTTGTTTCCTTTTGAAATTATCGTGATTTTGTCACTGTAACTATGAGGGTATAATTGTTGTTTTTCATATAATTCTTAGCGTAACCTTTAGATATTCTAAACCAAAATTTAATTCACGTTTTGTGAATGGTGTGATAAACTAAGGGGTATGTCTGTCGGGTTGATTTCATTCTTTATATAAGACATCACATTTTTATTCTGTTGACTACACATACATACTTAATTTTATTCAATAATAATGAAATAAAATATCGCCATTAACAAAACTTATAATTTGGAACATTTTATGGGGACATATCAATATCAAATAGTTTTTTATGAGAATTTTGATATATAAAGTAATTTTAAAATTTGCCTTTAATCTGACCAATTTATTAAGATGGTTGGTCGTAGTAGTCTGTTGTTTGGTTTTGGGATGAAAAATTAAAAATTTCAATATCTAAAATTACCTGCAATCTGTTATATTTTTGATTCAGATTAAAATGAAATCAATCCAACATTGAATGTTTTATAGTATTTAATCAAATTATGAAATTATTGCCTTGTTACGGGGAAAATACAAACCGACTGAATATTCCAAATGGAAAAATGGATTAAAATATTCCAATTTTAGAAGCATGAATTGAATCATATTAAATAAAAAGAATGTAAATCAAATTATAGGCATCAAGTGTTTCAATTCTTAAAATTAAAAAGTTTTAAGAAGTAAGCTTTTATCTTAACTTTCGAATTTGAAAAAATCTCATCCTGTGCAAATATCTCTTGAATTTGAAAAAACCTTATTGCCATTTTTTTTTCTTTCCTAAAATTAAAAAGCTCTAGAAATTAATTTATAACAAATTTTTATTTCCGCTGATTGACTCAACTTTCCATGAATATATAGATAGACAGATAAGTAATTAGTACCTAATTCATAATTAATTTAAGAGAAGGGATAGTGATTAAAATCCAAAATATTTCTATTATTTCCTTATAATAACCAAATTAGTCTAATTATTAAATATATCATGGAAAATTACTTAATTTTTTTCATTATTAAACATATTAATTATTTCAATTATTAAACGTATCAATTACTTTAACAATCAAATGCTTTTTTCAATACGTAATTAAATCTTGGAATGAAAACAATAGTCCTATTTTTAAAATAGAGGAATAATCAAATGAGGGATATGAGCAAAAAAAAATTACATCATTGTATTTTTAAGCTTTTAAGTATTTGAATACGATTAAAAATGTTTTAAAAATAAACTATCAATTTCCTCAGTTCGGTGCATAATTGTCTAATCTTAATGTATAGAATATTATTTATCTGTTCCTTTTATTAAACAATTAATCACTTTAACCAGTTTTTTCCACATTTACATATATCACATTTATTGAAAGGTGAAAAGTGATCTGGAGTTTTGCATAGTAAAGCTAATTTGTAAATGAAGGGCTTCCATGAAAAAGTAACTTTTCTACAATTTTTATGTGTAGAAAAAAAATCACATCTTTTTTTCCATTATTATTTCTGCTAGTTTCTAGTAATCAAAAACTACATTTGTTTGGACAAATTTTTATGTTTGACAATGATTTTGGTTTTCTTGAAAATGACTGAGCTGATAAATTTGTTGCTATTGTTGACAGGCACTGTCTATTAATTCTGATTGTTTTAACTAATATGATATATAGCGATTTATGCGTAGTTGAAATAATTTTTTAACTTCAAACCTAACCCCGGAGGGGGAAACTCGAAATGAGGAAAATGACTTCCGGAATGGTGGTTGGACCTCGCTACTCTGGTGGATATTCTAATAGGGAAGGGAGTAAGCTCCTACCATTGATGATGGGATGCACTTCCTATAGGAAAGGTTGTACCGTGGCTGGTGTTATCCCTTAGAACTCAATCACTTTTACAACCTGTATTGTTGCGGTGGCGGTTCGGTCATTCAATTTTATGATTTAAATCCATGTGCTTTCGTAGCGGGTCGAAGAGTCTGTTATAGCTTAACTTCTAATTTTCAAAATGTTTGCACGTTTATTGAAAGTAAAGAAAATCTTCAAGAATGAAAGCGATCTATAAGCATTTTTTCCTTCATCAAGAAAAGAGAATTAGTTATGTGCTTCCTTCTGTTTCAATTGTAGTGAAAAGTCACAAATATCTATGAACAGATATATTTATTCTCAATAGTTATCCCAATTATTTCCAACCTAGTAAATTGAAATATTTGTATTCTATTTCATTAGGATATATAATTGACAAATTAATTATTAAAAAATCATATCCCTTCAATTTCTCGTCTTATCATCCAAATTCGCAGAGCAATCTAACCCTAATTTCAAGAACGTAACCTCCTTCAGAAGTGTACTACTCGCACGTAAACTCTCTCTCTTGCCTCGCCATAAATAAATTAATTGATTTAAAAAAAATTCCAGGACACAAACAGATTTATACTGTGAATAGATTGTCTTCATACCTGCATGTCTTTTGGTGCATGCTTTAAACTAAGTTGTCTAAAACCTTATTCTTAAAAGATGGCAGGAAGGACTAATCATGAATTTCTTTCACTTACAAATAAAAGCAAAAAGTAAAATTTGTAATGAAAGAATTTAAAAAATCAAATTTAAATGAATGAGAAATTTATCTAAAATTTGGAGTTTGTATCTTGATTTCTTTTTCGGCTGTGATCTTACCACGTATCATATGTTCCTGGAGGACTGCTTCGTATCTGTAATCTTAACACGTATCATATGTTCCTGGAGGACTGCTTCGTATCTGTAATCTTAACAAGTATCCTATGTTCCTGGAGGACTGCTTCGTATCTGTAATCTTAACACGTATCATATGCTCCTGGAGGACTGCTTCGTATCTGTAATCTTAACACGTATCATATGTTCCTGGAGGACTGCTTCGTATCTGTAATCTTAACAAGTATCCTATGTTCCTGGAGGACTGCTTCGTATCTGTAATCGTCTGAAATTGCCGTCAATATTCCTTTACACATCTGGCTCAAAGTAATGGATTATATCTCTCAACTTTTAATGCTATCGCTTCCTTATCAGCCGCTATAAGTTTCTTCACGTATATCAAGATACGATTGGGCATATGGACAACATCTCATCAACCAAAATAAGTCTAAAATATATTATGTGGTTGGAATTATATTGCATCTATCACTAAAACTCACAAAAACTTTATCTAGTATTTTAATTCCATTTTTTGGGGTAATATAATAAACTAATATGATTGCCGGCGTCTTGGCACGGATGTAGCACATCTTCCTCGTGATCTGGGCGTTCCAGGTTCAAGTCCCAGAAAGGGCATGGTTTTTTTCTATGTATTATCTGTAAGGTGTGTGAATGAAAAACCTTGAACAACCCTCTATAAAAAGGGGTCGTGCAAGCGAATGTGACGAGTGTGTAGCTAAAACGAACTCTTGGCCCTAGTTGGCGCTACTGGAAAAAGAGACGCACCTTCGACTTAAAATCGCGGACTCAATCAGCGAGCTTGTCAATGACAAGTGCCATTAGTAACAGCAACAATGCAAGATTAATCAAGATTTATATTTTTTAAAAATAAAAGTAAAGGAAAAACAAACAAACTGTCCTTGATTAGGAACCAGGACGATGAATGTATTACAGATAGAAAAATGCCTAAGTAATACAGATAAAACAGTGGAGCTGTAAATAATAAATGATATCCATCTAATGTGACATAAACATGTTATATAGATTCAATAATTTTAAAGATTAATTATGATTTATGAAAAAAATAAAGGTAAAGCAAGAAAAAAACAACCTGTCCTTTAATATAAACCAGGCGAGTGAATGACGTTTTTTATGTCCATGGTAAAAGCAATTCTGTTTAACTCAAAATATATCTCTATTGAATACGACTAGGAATTTTTGGTATATTTTTTAAAGTTTTTTTTTAAAATAATGTCTTCAGCATTGCCTTAATTTCTCTCAAAATAATAAACTGAATTTTTTCAACCATACAAACAAATTAGTTGTCACGAATAAAATCTTCAAATATTTTTTTTTTTCGGAGACACTTTCTTGCAAGAATCAAGTAGTGAATATACGCATCATCATAAAATCGATTATGATTTAGGCGGAAATAAATAAATTGGCAATCAACTCAATGATGGTAATCTCTTTTTGAGTTTATTATTTAATTAATTATTAATAAAGTCAATTCATTTTTTGGAAGAAATCGTTTTATCTTGCACTCTCTTATACATAAACATATTGATATTTATAATTCTGAAGCTACCATTTCATAAATGCAAAATTTAACATAGCTGCAAAACTGCATTCTTTTGCAGCTCATAGCCGCAAAAGAATCGGTGTCTTTATAAATGAATGTAAGATAAACATTTTACTCAATGATATTTTTTTGCTATGGAGACTTATAAAAATGTAATTTTTTAAAAAACCTTTTTATTTTTACCTTCTTTACAAATCTAAGAATTTTCGTCCGAATGATATTTTATTTGCTAAAACTTTGCAATTCATAATATATGCTTAGTTGCAATATTTAAGCAAATTAACGCTTGTTTCTCATTTTTGGAACATTTTTTCATATGAAGTATATCTAATCCTAGTATATGTATATATAGTAAATTTAACTGTAAAAATTGAAATATGTAGCATTGAAATAAGTAATGTTTTGTATTAATTATTGAGATAAGATCCTAACAAATATCAGTTAGTGACATTTCTGGTGTTTTTTATCATGTCAGAACATGTTGTTTTTGGGGATGAGATTTTTGGCGTCAACAAAAATCCGTAGGCGAAAAATTGAAATTTTATTATCTGCACGAGCATCTCAAAAAAATCAGCTTTTAATAACCTGATGCCATCCCATTTACAAAAGCTCGAATTTAAATAAATAAGTTAATGACTACAGAAAATAAAACCTAGAAAAATGTCATTTTGAGAGCGTGATTATATGAAATGAAATAAATAGGAAATGCGATATTTTTTTAAACAATAAATGCGAAAGAAAGCTTTTTTTGGACCGTTTGCAATACTAAAGTGACTCATTCAATGAAACGATTAAAATGAATAAAAATATTAATTTAACTCGCACGAGCACGTCGTGCTTGGTCGTTCAAGAAATGATGTTCTGACATGATACAGTGAAATATGCACAGTAGATTTCATTATTTATTTATTTATTTTTATAAATAAGCTTTTTCAAAATGTTTCGTCAGTCATTTCTTTTACATGTCGTGCTCTAGATGGTAACAGAAAGATAAACTGTATCGTTTTTCCCCCAGAAAAGGAAAGAAAGAATAGGAGAATCGTTAGCATTCGTTGCCCGTCGGTGAATGCAAACACTAACCTTACGATCACTGGATAACAAAATACAATTATTTATACTGTGCATAAATCACTGGAAATTTTAAGAACAAACATATTTAGTTAGTTTGATTTTTTTTACCAGACTTACTACGTTATACTAAACTTTAAAAATGCTGTCCAAATGAATTCATAAATTTAAAAAAAAACAGAGCAACTTTTTTTAAATATCAGTTATTATTATTATTATTATTAAGATAATATTCTAATAACATAACAAAGTTCTTTCTTATGTCTCATTTGTTTTGCAAAGGAGGGCATTCTACAATCATTAAATTACTATTTTAACCCTTTTTAACGCTGGCATATGTATACTCACTACAAACTCACTAATTTAAATGCCCATGTAAAACTCTTAAACTTTCTCTGTTCAGAAATAATATTTTTAAGAACTTTATTATAAATCCCGAAAAATATTAACTAAACACATAATTAATTTTTTAAAATCAAAACCTTTCATTATTAATTATTATTAATTTGAGATAAATAATAATAATTCAGTACCTATATAGTATCAATGCAAATATCAAGGCTGAAAAGAAGGTTGGTAACAATTCTCGTGACTTTTTCAACGAAATTAAAAACTAGATACTTCAATTTCTAATCTCAAATTATAATGAAATTCCTTGATTTCATGATTAATAATTAATTTTAAAAATAATTCATCTGTTGAAACAATTTTATCCAAATAATAAATGATCTCTTTTCCTAATAAATTTGAAAATAATTTTCTATTACTATTATTAGTAAAAATTGTCCTTAAAACAATTGAGGGTGATGATGTCGTGTCCGTTGTACAACGGAAGGAAGGGTGCAGTAGCTTCTGAGGGTAGGGCTCCTGGGCACGCGAAAAGTCAGAAGTCTGACTTCTAGCTCATATAAAGATACACACTTATCAGATTCAACCACTTATTACATGGGGGAGGGCACTTTCACACTCCTCACAAATAGCACACAGAAGAACGACCATGCCCGGAAAGGGACTCGGACCAGATCATGAGGAAGACGGCTACCTCTGTGCCAGGACGCCGGCTCTTAAAATGATTTTTCCTCTCATTACAACATTTTTCCTAAGAACCGATGAAAATTCCAGTTATTGAAAATAAATATGAAATAAAGTAATAATAAATAATAAATAAATGGGAACCTGGTTTAAAGTAGTTCAAATAATTAGATTATTTATTATTTAAATTTATTTTCCTATTTTCTCTCTCTCTTTTTCTCTCTCTCTCTCTTTTCTTTTTCTTTTTTTTTTTCTTTTCTTTTTTTTTTTTTTTGATCATTTATAAAATGGAATGTATAAAAAAAAATTCGTAATAATTTTCAAGATCTATAGGGCCTATTTAGAGTTGCGTTGTGAAAAACGGAGCTTAATTTGTATATTTTATTGCAAACAAGGTACTATAATACTGATAGTTTTTAAAAAAATTATTAAAAAAAATCTATACAAACAATAGAATAGAGTATTTTGAAATTTTAATAAACCTTTGAACTTTTATTTTATATTTTTTTCTCTAATAGAAAGACTCTCTGTACGAAATTCAAATTAAACATTTTTTTATTAAATTTTTTTATTCGTAATAGGCAATATTTTATACAGCCGTTTGAAAATTCATTTAGTATCTAAGAACGCAACAGAATTATTTGTGAAAACATCGCATTTCTATGCATCAGTGGATAGAATGCATTTCTGTATAGTAAGAAAATTTTAGTAATGCATGGAAACTGTCAATCATCCAAGTTATTTCTTTTATATTTTCACTACACACTCAACGACTTTTTATCCCTTTGAAATATTGATTCAGATAAATACTAAGGTTTGAAGTGCTTGGTGATTGTTTTTGGAAGATCCATTTTTCTACATTCTTTTACTCCTGTGTAAAAAACTCCGTTTCTATGATTCACAAGGTGAACTTTCCTTTAAAAAATATAAAGAAGACTAACAAGGAATAATACTATATTAGGGTATCCGAAAAAATGCTTTTATTTTTTTATCTTGTATATGAAGTATCGAGAAAGTCTAGTAATCATCAAAAAAATTTGAACTCGAAATTTTTAAATACTTCTTGTATAGAACACCAAAATTTAAAAAAAAAAAAGATTAAAATGAAATCTGCTATGCATACTTCAATGCATCATGTCTGAACATCATTTCTTTAGCGACCAATCACCACGTGCTCTTGCGAGTTAAATTATATTTTTATTCATTTCAATTGTTTCATTAAATGAGTCACTTTAGTGCTGTAAACGATCCAAAAAAAACTTTGTCTCACATTTGTTGTTTAAAAAAAGCATCACATTTCCTATTTATTTCATTTCATATAATCACGTGCTCAAAATGACATTTTTCTACGTTTTATTTGCTGTAGTCATTAACTTATTTTTTTTTAATCAGAGCTTTTGTAAATACAATGGCAATGCGTAATTAAAAATTGATTTTTTTAGATGCTCGTGCAGATATGAAAAATTTTATTTTCCTCCTATGGAATTTTGTTGACGCCAAAAACCTCAACTCAAAAACAACATCATGGTCTGACTTGATTTTTAAAAAAACATATTATCAGAATATGTCTGTTTAGTATAGATAACTCAAAAATACTTTTTAACTAAGCAATTGAAATTCGGTATGCAATCTTTATACCAAATTTGTAGATTTCTGTCAAACTTTAAGCAAAATCCGTTCAGAGAAAATCTGTCCATCCAACTGTTCGAATCTAAGTTAACACGATAACTACAAAACGAAGAAAGCTAAATAGACAAAATTCGATACACAAATTTCATATCTTTAGTATAGAGATTTATCAAATTTTAAGCGAAATAAACAAAATATTCACATTCTGTCTGTCTGTACTTTCAGAAATATGTAAACATACTAACTCAAAAATGCAATGAATTGAATATCCCAAATTTGGTATGAAATGTTATTATTTTTAGTGTAATTTTATGTCAATTTTTTTCAATGTATTGGGAGGAACGTGACTGAAATTCAAACTCGATTTTTGAATACTTTCGATCGTATGCAAGGGATCGATCATCAAAATACTTTCCAAAGATCACACGATAAGTTCAGTAAAAATTCTAAATTGGTGCTGAAGGCTAATATATCAAAATAACTGTACGTCTGTGTCATGCAAGGTGTTCCCTGGAATAACCTGTTTATTAGAAAATAGGCGAGAGAGTTTCGTAGAGACTACTCCCATTGGTCTTTTCATGAGAACAATGATATTTTGAGAAATAGTTAATAATATATAGCTTATAAATAGACTCTCCAATCAGTAATGAAGACACACTAGAATTAATCATAAAACTGAAGGACCGGACCGCCGAAACAGCAACACTGGCGAGAACTAATAGTCATCACAGGCCACGGCACAACCCTCATCGTACGTCCCGTCATCTATGAAAGGAACCTAACCCCTATCTATTAGTGTACCCTCCAAGGTTGGCGAGATCCAACCACCATACCGGAAGTATCTCATCCTCATTACGAGGTGCCCCCTGGAGTTCAATAATAGTATATAAATGTAATGTAATCCACATTAATTTTGATTGGAAGCATATTGCAGAAACGTGGCCAAAAGTCATGAAAAAAACACGTACTGAGTTTTAATTTTGGTTTTTATTCCATCTTAAGGGACATGCAGCGTAGTATAAAAGCAAAAAAAGTTTTATAAGGCATAAAAGAGGAACGAAATATTTATCTCTGGTCTTATATACTATAATATTCTCATAAATCTGACACACGTCGAAGCTTGACAGGAACTCTCACACATGTTGACCTTGGTTTGACCTTTGACAAGAGAAACGCAGCAATCCTTTAAAAGAATCTATTTACATCAGTGATTTATTATCCATCTACTCGGCATGGTAAATCAATTATGCATTATCTTTACATAGCCTCATTTGATTTATTAAATAAAAAAAAAAAAGTGGAATGGATCAGGAAATAGCACTTTAAAATGAAGTTACAATGGGCTAAATTAAATTAGTTGATAATTATTTTTTAATTCAAATTAATTATCAATTGAAATTTGAGTTTGAAATATCATTACATATACAGAGAGAGAGAGTGAAGTTTCTAATAAAGTTACTACTTCAGAAATATTTTTACATGATTCCTTTAATTCTGCTATTCCCAAAAAAATTCTGATGGAACAGCACTTCTTCTTAATTAAATGCTAGAGACTCGACTAATTCGAACTTTCTTTGAAGCAAAAACTTTTTTCCCCTGAACTCTTAAATTTCTAATTGACTTAAGGCAAAAAATATCACCTGAAACCCAAATTTATTTAAGTTAACTCAAAAACTGAAATAAAAAAAGCCTGTAAGAAACTGTTTTTGTTTCTTAATTGTTTTCAAGTTAAATACGTGCTCACTTTGTTTCTCGGCGATCGTAAATAATCAATCTTTTAAGTCTCTGAATTAATTAAAGAATCCACCTACACAATCTACAGCTCCACAATAAATTTTCTTTTAAAAAATTAGTTCTGTTAGATATAATAGTATGGCATAATTTTAAGTTTCATTATACAGCTGTTGAATTCAAAGAGAGGGTTGCCATTCGCTTATTAAACTCAATTATGTATTCATTAAAGTTATTATTTTTTAAAAATTATTTTAAAAGTATTTCATTGTAATTATTATGAATTAATTCGACGATATTAACAGTTGTCTATTTACTATATATTATTAAACAGTAAATTCCAAAATGTTAATTACATATTAGACCGCAGACGACAACAGTCGCCAACGGTTTAGTAACTCATTGGCGATAAATTCAAATTTGGCGATAAACCGCCAATGAAACCAAAAAAATTGCGGATGACAGTTAAGATTTGAACATTTTTTATATATATATATAATGGCGGATTTTTGTCATTATTGGCGGTTTAGAAACTCATTGGCGAGGCCTATAAGTTTGGTGATAAAGATTGACGGTCTAATACGTAATTCCAAAAATATACATATGTAGTTTAAAATTTGTCGTTTCTGGCCACGATTCAAGATTAAAAGATATAACCCGCAATTTTTTTGCAATTAGTTTCCTTCTTGCATCAAAAGGGGAGTTTTTTAATGCTAAATGAATTTTTATAGCTTAATAAACTAGCCAACTCATTTGCTTCCTTGTCTCTGAATTTAAAATTTTAAAAAACTATTCTTCTATTTGAATAAAATGGCAGAACCTTTTGAATTTGAAAAATACAAGTTTAGAGTTGTTTATGAAATTGTATGAAAAACTGACTAAATTGGAGAAGAAGCTGAAGTTGAACCAGAAGAAGCAGGTGAAGCTGTATTTGAAATTCAAAAACAGAGACAAATACTTCATAGGAAATATATATTCCTAAATAGATACTCAATACTTAATTATTTTCTCTTCTGCAAAAAAATGTAACAATAACTAGGCCAAAGATATTTTTTAATATGAATGTTACCTGTAAGATAGGGCAAAAATCTTCCATGCAGTTTAGACTGCACCATTCGATTTTTCGCCTATTACCCTATACATAAATTGAAAACATTTAAAGAATTTACTTATAATCAAACAATTATCATTATCAAAGCAATTGGACCACATTAAATTTTTACTTTTTTTTTTTAATGTTAAGATTACATTAAAAAAAGATCTTATTGGTTGAAATGTAATTTATCAGTTTATTGCTGATATATATCAAAATAAAAAATTATTAATAAACAATAATAACAAACAATAAATCAAAAGAAAAAGTAATTACACATATTATGCCGGGTTTACCCAATGTCTATACCAAATGTCTATTCTAAGATCTATACCAAATCGGATAATAACCACTTGAGCTCTAGAAACAGAGATATGAGGTAGCTTTAATGGAAAGTCGCACATACATTTCAAGTAACGTCTTCATCTGGAAGCAATACGAGAAATTCCGACATAGAGCTCTGCCAACTTCCACTTCGAAGAATCAATCTGCCAAATCAGACAAAAATATCTTCTATGTGATTTCTTTTGCCCAATGACAAAAGGAAAAAAGCGAAAAAAGAGGTTTTCTCCAAGAATTTCTTGTCGAGGTGATAAAATGGCAACAACCCCACCCGTTCTAACTACGATAGTGAAGGAAAACAATCAATGGAATTGTTCACTCCTCATTCTCTGTTGACCTTTTCTTGCTTTTCATGTTGTTCCCTTCTCTGAGCGAAGTATGATCGATTCACAATAAAATAAACTCGATCCATTCACCGAGTGAATCCATCTTCAGTCACGTTTCGATCCACTTACCATCGACTATATACTCTCGGCGGATAAGGAGTGCCGGAACCCTCGAAAATTGGCGGGAAATGCTCTGAACTCGATGTTCTATTATACAATATGAAAGGTGACGGGTTTCTCTTTTGTTTAGTTTCGTAGCAAATTGAATCAAATTTATCATGCAATTTAGAAAATTGTTTCATTTTTTTTAATATAATAGGGATCGGCGATTTTGCTTTTAAGATGGTAAAGTAAACTTCATTTATTTTGATTGTTTGATTTTATAATAATAAACTAGAAGTACCCGCACAGCGTTGACCGTGGCATAGCATCCAAGAAGAAAAATTAACTTTAAACTTAAATCAAGCCTCCACCAAACATGGTTTGAGAATGTTACGCAACATCAAACATAAAAAATATATTAATAAATTATCAAAAATGGCTACAAAACCATTTTTATAGCACACATTCATAAATATTTACTGTTGCAAAGGTAAAAATATGATATGTCTGGTAGACAAAACACGGGCAATCCTTTTGAGGCTATATTTCCTTCTTTCCAACTTAGTGAGACTTGAATTCCTGTTTAAAATCAGGCATAAAACAAAGAAATGTATCGCACAACAGCTCTTGCTATTTGCAAATGCGCAGATTGAGGTTTTCACGCATGCGCGGATAAGTTAAAATCACATTTATGAAACTACCCTTTTTATTTTGATATGATTTTAATTTAATAGAACCTTCTCCAATAAATGCTGTACAAAATAGTATAAATATATCCAATATTCGTTTACTATTTCTGGAGTTTTTGTGGTTTCAGCATACAGACGCTTTCAGGAAACTTCATTTTATACTTTGTATAGATAATGATAATTAGAGTAATACAGTATAATAGGGTTGGATAATATCCGTAAGCTGTATCACATATGATGTGACATACAATAAAAATCATAGAAAACGTTGTACCAGATAAATTAATGAATTTAAAACTATCAAATGACAAACATAATTAATTCATGCATTGTAACTACAGGATAGGGATAATTGAAGCTATTTTATTCAGCTGAACATAAAGCTCTTACCAGTTGACGAATTTGATGGAAATTTAATAAATGCGTTAGATGGATCACGGAAAAAAAATTTAAAGGTAAATGAAATTTTGCCATTTATATGGATTACTAGCTTTCCCGTTCCCGGCATTGCTCGGGTAATGGAATTAGCAGGGGATAACAGTGCTTCGTGCACCTAGTTAAAAAAATACCCTATAATAATTACTTATTACCTATAATTTTTTCTATTTTTGGGAGGGTCCCGATGGCCCTGGACTCCTTATATATATGCCCTTGTCCTTAACTGTCCTTAATGATCCTTTTAAAGAAGGGATGCACAATCTTTTCAGGATGAGAGGCCAAAATATGAAAAAAGGATCATGTCAAGGGCCAAAGCAGCATGTGATTGTTAAAACATGTTAAAAACATGAAAACACAGAGTTTTTTGTAACAATATGCATGAATTATAATTATTACTTTACTTATTTTATTCAGGCTCACATTATGCAATAAATAAATGAATGAATGAAACACAAACATTATAGATATGACTGAAATAAATTACCACAAAAAAAAAGGATTTCTGCTAAAAAAAGGTGGCAATTTTGAAATAGAATAACAGAGGAAAACTTTTTGGTAATTATACAGAGAACACAATTTAAATTTTGCGAAAAAAATTAATAATCAAAATTAGCAAATATTAATGAGGTGATTGGGACTGAATATTTGAAGTTATTGATTTTATATTGGGCTTAAGATTGGTTGTGGCAATATGTAGAACAAAATAAGAAATAGAATCGCAGACGGGTTCTCTCATCTACTGTTCTATTTCTTACTTTTGATTTGTTTAAATTCATTAGTGAGAAAGTTTGCTTACAAATGTAAGTGCTGCCAGAGAAAGTTGCTAATGCTGCTGCATTTTGTTTTAAGCACAAAAATTCCTCAGGTAAGTCTTTATAAAATTCTAATATCGGTTTTTCTTTAAACTGATTTTTTTAAATCAAAATTTTGTAAGTAAATTAAGGTTAACTGCATACTCTCATCCACTAGATTTACCTCAACAAAAAGAGGGGAAATATTAATAATTTTTGTTAGGCACTTTTCAAATCCTGAAAACTAATCATCAAATGCATTACATAAGATTTGAGTTATGATCTTCATTACTGCATTTTCATGTGTGGAAATTTTTCATGTCCGTGAACTTCTACACGAAAACTCGTTCTCGCAGGTAGCCCTGAAGGGAACAAACTGAAAAGCCGCTTAATAAAAAGTAAATAAACCTAATGAACAAATGTAAATTATTTAATCTGGTGTTGAATCGTTTTCGTATCTGTTTTTTTCTCCTGTTTATTTGAAAAAGTCTAATTTCATTTTAAATTAGTCTTATTCTATTAACAACATTTGCAGGCCAACTTCAAAGGCTACGTGTGCCAATTTTGGCCATCGGGCCATTGGTTGTGCATCCCTGTTTTAAAGTATTGATTTTCTTTGCAAACGCAGATCATCCACACTTTATTTTTATACCTATGTTTAAGTAAGAACTTCTTTGTATACAACCTTTTTAGGGATTTTTTTCTGGTGCTAAAATTATTAAGCTGCTTGGTGAACTGACTCTGGAGCAAGCTACATTAAATTGGCCGTGTGAAAAACAGTCTTCTCTTAAAGCGATCCCTGCTACTTTTAATTTCTGTCCTTGTGACTTATTAACGGTTATTGAAAAGCAAACTTTTACAGGAAACTGCACTCTTCTAAATTCGAAAGAATAGTCCGACGGAATTAATGGAGTGCGCGGTATTAAAACAAACTCTCCTCGAGCGCATCCAGTAATTATCGTAGCTTCGATTACATGCTTATTAAGTCTAGTCATTCGTAGTCTGGTGCCATTGCATAACTTTGGAGGACAAAGGTTTCGTAGCAGCATTACTGGCGTCCCAACTTTCAGGTGAAGTATGTGAGGTGGAAAACCTGGAATGAATTCATAAGACGCATAGTTTTTGCTGGATTGTTTTCGAAATTGATCAGGGTATGCCAAAACAATGCCAAATTATATATATATATAAAAGTTTTGTCTCATTTTTATTTATCAATGGATTAGATTTGTTATGTTAAAGTGGAAAAGTCAATAAATTACCAAAAAAATGAAAAGATAAAATTATCAGGTTTTTACAATCTTTCACAAGATTTTGAAAAATTTATCCAATTTTATGTAAAAAATTGATTATCTTAAAAAGTTTCGGCGTAATTAAATATTAAAGCGAAAATTCGCCTCTTCGTTAAAAAATTCGCCAAAAATTCAGTTTTAGAAATTCGATTTTTTTAATTGTATTGCAGCATACTACATCGTATTGCCTTTCAGGAAACATATTTTCTGCATTTTTTCAGCTAAGCGTCTATTTTAACGGGCCATTCGAGAAATAGACCCGTCAAAATGGACTTTTTTTAAAAAAAATCGATATTTAATTTTTGCGTTGATATTTCGTAAAATAAATTATACCTCCGTGGTCTACGATAAAAAGTCCATCCGATTCCACAGCGATATGGAGTATTAGTTTAATGGACGCGTAACGATGGTAATTTTAAAAACGTGGTTTTACAGGACGAAACGGTACGCATTAGCTATCGCTGTTCCGGAAGGTCGAGTTTCACTCGGAAAGTAACATTACAGGTTTTAATTTCACAGAAATTAAGGGGTTTTAATTAATTTCTCCCGAAGAAATTGATATTTCGAAAAATCCTTTCTTAATGGATACTTTCGTAAACATGTGGACATGCCTGCCAAATTTCAAGTTTAGGGCTTCAGCGGTATTGGCTGTGCTTTGATATATATATATATATATTATCTCAGGACATTGATTTATATATATATATATAGATTATGCAAAATATCTGTTTTCTCAACCATGTCAGATAGGCATATATTTCCAATTTTTTTAAAGTGTTTTAAATAGTTTAAAGAATTACATTCTGAATTGTTAGAGGAAATAAATGTAATTCGAAAGGTATAAAAATTTAAATTCTTATCATTCTTAATTCTACAAGCCATATTTAAGAAAATATTTCTGACCCGCTAAAGGCTTTAACACCCGGCAAAATATCGTCTTCTTCAGTCTTTGATTTATGCCCGCAGGCAATTGATAAAGAAAGATTTTCGAGAGCTTTTTTAAACCAGCTCGAAAATGCAGACGATAGTGACAGAAATATCGTTTGCCAACGAAATTCTGTCAATCATGTGAAACTCTGACATTCACGTAGTGTGTCAAGAATGGCGCGATTGACACTAGCTAAGTAGGAGCAATGAATAAAGAGTGATAAATGCGCCATAACGTACACCTATGTTTTTAGGTTTACCAGACAGCAAATGCTCAAAGACCACGAAAATGTAGAAGGTATTTTTCAGTGTGATAAGGCCTTAACACATTTAAAAAGTAAAAATGTCCTTTTAAAACTGAACCATTCGACAACTAAACGAGTTAAAACCATTGAAAATTGTTGTCTAATCCTATTGTAGACCAATCAAATGGCCTCTCTGGAAAGATCAGATATTTAACAAAGGGTGCTTTATCAAGGTAGTCATTAATTGATGTTTCATAATTTTGTTTTGGTGGCAGAAATGTAAAAAGTTTTTATTTAAATATTAATGATAAATATATTTGGCATTAATATTTATTAAATACAACCAACACAAATGTGAAAGCTGAATAAAAATTTAAAATTCATAATTTTTCCAAAAGTGTATTCAATGAATGAAATAATACAAAATGTAATTTTTATGTCATTTCGAACATTCTCCTTTCGGAAATACATGCATGTCTTATGATTTGGAAATTAACCATTGCACCATGATCTCATTGTCATCAGAAATAAATACCGATACAAATTTTCGAAGTTTGCCACATCAGGAAAAGAACGAAAAATTGAAAAATAAAATTTATCCTTCCAAATAGAGAACAAGAGAATTATTATATTTTGATAATATAATTCCTTTTTAAATTAATGCATATCAAAATATAATTCCTTGATAAATAAGGCTGATTACTAGTAATAACCTTAGTCTATTATATGTACTTTGTTAACGAGACTTGTTCTCTATTTGGAAGGATAAATTTTATTTTTCAAAAGTGTAGAAAATATACTAATAATATTAATAATAGTCAACCTTATTTATCAAGGAATTATATTTTGATATGCATTAATTTAAAAAGAAGATTGTTCCTTTTAGAACCAAAGAAATTTATTCTGACTTATTTCGGGAATCCCATTTATTCGGCAAATGCATAAAAAAAACTAAAAATAAAGATTTCCATCGTCATATGGTCTTAGAAACAAAGTTTGGAAACGATAGAAAAGTGTTTGCTACTATGAACTCTTATCTAAAAGCTTCAAACAGCTTCTACAACAAAAATCACTCAATAAAGATCATGATGTCAATTCTAAATAGTATCTTCACTCCTCCAGAAGTGAATCGACAAAAGTGGTGGGTAGTGTCTGGACTAAAAATTCGGAGCCTTTTTTATACAAGTTGCTGAAGTTATCAATCTCTGCCAACGCTTTGGTCTATTCATGGAAAATTGGAAGTGGCCTTCCTTTTAAAAAGAAAATTATTATTTTTACTTAACTTCCTATTTTTGGTATATACATTAATGAATAACAATTTGATTGTCTATTATTCCTTAAGGTATATCAAAAATATTTTTTGAAAGCAATACGTTTTCATGATTCTAATATTTTTTTTATTTTAGTATACGAAGTATAGAATAAGTATTGTGGTCGCCATATTTACAGTATATACCTGAAAGAAAGAAAAACAACAAATCAAGTCCGCATTTCTTTAAAATCAAGTCATATCGATTTTATTTATCGATCCAAATTGAGATAGCTATAACACTGTTACACATATTTTTATTTTAATTTTTAGTTAAAATGAAAATACATTAGTCAACAATTACAACACACTGCGCATTCATGAATTTTCAACGCCAATCGGGGCAACACAAATGTGTGAATTTTCAACGGCAGTTGGGGTAATGCAATACAGATTAGAAATTTTTAATGTCCTTTATTCTGTCTCATTTTAATTCAGAAATACTACAGAATGAATCCGAAAAGTAGATTAATTATCAAAGTTTATTTTTAAACGTATCAAACACTAAGAAAATAAACAGAATCGTTTGAAATAAGCGGTCGAAAACATGTTAAGCTTTATCTCATTAGCGTGGGCGGGGATTGAAGTCTTACTCATTTGGCGGTGGGGAAACGAAGATTTTTGGAGGGAAATTCAGTTTTTAATTAATAATAAACTCACCATTCAATTAGTTGGAATAAATAGTAGCCTATGTCCTATTCTAGACTATAATCTATATCTGTGCGAAATTCCGTTTAGCTGTTCTGGCAAGGTTGGCTAACTTCAACCTTTCGAACTATAGACAGACAGATAGATTAGGTTGTATGTTTGCTCAACCAGTGGAAGTGATCTCCTCAAACCTTCCTCGCATACTCTCTAATAAATTTTTCATACCAGAAAACAAGCTACGTACAATAGTTACTATATAATAATAGTTATTCAATATTAACTTTTGTAAAAATTTAACCTTTTCACTGAATTTATCGTGTCTCCTTGGCGAGTTATTTAGCGATTAATCCCTGGCATGCGTTAAAATTAACCGAAAATCAAACTTTAGTTTTTAATACGTTTTCTCAATCGATTTAAACAAAAATTTGATACAAAACTCATCTTGTAGTCACAAAGTTGCGTACCTAATTCGATATATTTAAGATGTTGCGTTTTTGAATTATCGCTTTTACATGTTTCTGAAAGTACAAACAGACCAGTTATTCCATTGTTGGATTTAACACAAATTTTGATAGTCGTCTGCACCATTGATGTAAAATCTATGTGCCAAATTTCACCTATTTAGCTATCTTCGTTTTCTAGTTACCGCGCTGTTGTTTTGTTGTTATAAGTAGCACTTGTTATGGACACGCTTCGCCGAGGCATCAGCGAGTTTTAAGCCGGAAGGAGCGTCTCTTGTTTTGTAGTAGCGCCAACTAGGGACAAGAGTACGCTTAACTACTCACTCACCACAGTCTTCGACTTCGATCACATGCTTATCGGAGCTCCCGTCCTCAGTGGAGAACTATACCCTGTAACTGTTAGAGCTTTGACTTTTAATGTAATCTCATGATCAAGGGTCCCAATGGTTAAACTTGGTTTATTGTGTCACTGAAGTTCGTGCTTTGATGGCTGAGAGGGAGCGTGAAGACAAATGGAATGTTGCTATTGGCTATTGCGGCTGGAGTGGGTGCAATGGTATGCTGCCAGGAAAATTCTGGATCTTTTCGATTTTTTTGGGTGAGGTAGTGTTTCGAACCCGCAACGCCCAGATGTTGGAGAAGATGCACTACCTCTATGCCAAGAAGCCGGCAGTTATCCTGTTAATTTATATTATAATAGCTAGAACCGATTTTGAACAAAATTTGATAGAAATCTGCCAATTTGAAGTAAAGACCGTAGACCATATTTCAACCGTTCTAGCTCCAAATATTTTTGAGTTATCCTGGACACAAACAGACGCACAGGCAGACAAACATTTTCTAAAAACCTGTTTTTCGAACTTAGAGATGTCTGAAAAGAGGAATTTTGTCAAAATCTCGAGTTCGAATTTTTTTTATGATTATTATATTTTCTCCATTATGCGTATGCGAGAAAATAAATACGCTTTCATTCGAGTTGAAATCTGTTGTATGGATATCAGGCTAAATGTGTTGATTTCTCGCATATTTTCAAGGAAATTTATTCAAAAGAAATCTATCTGACTGTTTAAATCGAAGTGAACTCAATAATACAAAGCAAAAAATAACACAGATAAAATTTTGTACAGAGGTAGAACATCTGTTATATAAATTTTCTTCACATTTTGTAAGTATTCTGAGGAAAAGTTCATCTATCAGTCTGAATTTTCAAATGCATATGAATGCAGTAACCAATAACCAAGATAACTTAACCCTCTGCACTCAGAAAAGTAATTCGATGCATAAGTATTCAATATACAAGGACTTGTTTATTGCTCCAAATTTGTGAGTGTTTAAAATTGAATTTCTCTGTCTTTTTATCATTCTGTAGGTATTTTCAATAATCAAAATTGAAAAATAAATAAATAAAACTTCAAAATGATGCCCCTTCTTGAATAGTACCCAAGAGGCACCATCGAGTGCAAAGGGTTAAATCAATAAAATTTGCTGTATGATCTTGATACTACAAATATAGTTTCTTGTCGAATTTTAGTTTCAAACGCCCAAAAACAAAACAAAAAAATGTCCAAAATACATAAATTGCGAAATATTTATCAAAAATGCCGAATTGATGCCAAATATCCATATTTCATAACTATGATTGTCAATACCTTGAGGAGTATCTTTCTTTTCAGCACAGAATATTCCCCCAAACTTGGGGGAATATCTCTAAAATTCCCTATCGGTTGAAAGGATTTAAGTGGAAATATGCATAAAGGAAAAAAATTTAGTTTACAAACGGTATATAAGGTACACAGTACAATATTATGATGATGATGAAGGGGATGTTCGGTGGGGAGTGAGGATAGATGAATTCTATTGAAGTTAATATATCCTGGAGAGGAGCTTGGTTGAGATACGAAAAGAAATTTATTCAGGACTTGCATCCGAGGAGATCGATTCCTCGTTGACTAGTAGGAACCGCACAAGATTTTTAATTTTGACCTTGGACATCCTGCTTACCATTACGTTGATCCACCAGATTCTGTCTAGGTCGTGGTTGGCTTTTATGAGATAGAAAGATGTGGTGATATAGCAGTAAGTGGCATAATGAATGGGATTGCCTACTTCACCGCAGCCACATTGATCCGATCCTTTAATATTGAATCTCTTGAAGTTCGAAAGGAGTGCAAGACACCTGTGACTTTACTCACGGTCCACGATGTTATGCAAATGGAAAGGTATAAGACCTTTATTAGAGGATGTGCGCCGGCTTTCTGGCACAGAGGTAGTACGTCTTCCTCGTGTTCTGGGAGTCCCGGGTTCGAGCCTGGTTGATCTGTGTGCTATCTGTGAGATGAGTGAGTGTGCCCCTCCCCCTGTAAAAAGAGGCTGTGCAAGCAAATTGGTGAGTGTGTAGCTAAGTGGTACTCTTAGCCCTAGTTGGCGCACCTTTCGGCTTAAATCTGCTGCTTTATCAGCAGGGGGCTTATCCATGGCAAGTGCCATAAGTAACAACAATAACAGAGGATATGCAAAAAAAATGTGGAGACTACCCGTTAGTTATTTATAAAGTCAATCATGACTGCCTATATTTAAAATTCTTTCCCAAATATTTAAAAAAAATACATTTTTAATATTAGCAGATAAAAAAAAATTTAAAAAATTTATTAAAAATTTATCTTATTGTCTGATTTTCCCAATAAAACATTAAGGTAAAATTGTACCCTTCACTGACTAAATAGCAAGCCCTTTTATATTTATTTTCTTGGATTAATTCAAAACTAAATGAAGAGGGGGGTTTCAAAATATAATAATGAAATAGCAATTAATTATTAAACAATTCAACGAATAAGAACTTTTAAAAAAATGTATGCGTTGGCATTAACTTATTTCCATTTTTTTAGGATAATAATTAAGAGGACACCATTTTAATTCTTGCACATGTTTTCATATGCAGATCGCAGAATGATGTGCCTTATTAATGTAGCATAAACGTAAAAAAATTATTAAGTACTCCTGCTTTCGTAATCAATTCCAGGTGCCACTTTCTAAAAATAAATCTCCATTTCTGGTAGGGCAGATAACCTAGTTCTCCAAGAAGCTTACTACGAGTTCTTGATTTCACCATTTATGACTAATCACGATCATCTACCGCTCAGAGCACTCAAACAAAGACGCTTTTCCAGTAACTCAGTCGCTTTTGATATTTTCAACGGTAAGAATAGGTTTTTAAGTCCTTAAATGTGTGTAGACTTGATCGACTTAACTCTTTTTGCAGAATTTCACGTTGACAAAGGGACAAGCTGATTAAGTAAAGACAGCTTTGATGCCTTTGTTTACTGCTCAGACGTGTGCGCGTGTGTGCTTCATAGAGATTAAATTTTCAGAAATAAATATGGATTTATTTTTACTTTTTCATATATAAAGTATAATTACTGTAACCGTCAAAAAAATCAGTACTCGAGAGTTTAACAAATCTCCTTGTGCTAACTATTATTGAATAGGAAAAACACTTTTTTAGGGTGGGGGTTATTATGTCTGTCTGTTCATCTCAGGGAACATGATAACTCTCAAAAACGCTGTGAGCAAGATGAATTTGATTTTCAAATTTAAACCTCATTTGTAGATTTCTATCAAATCTTGAACAAAATTCTCAGAAGAAATTTGTTTATCCAACTCTTCGAATGTAAACGAACTCGATAATTACAAAACATAAGGATCCAGATAGATAGATGCAATTTGGTACGCAGGCTTAGAATTAGAATAGTAGATTCTTGTCAGATTTTGTGTAAAATCTCTCAAAAGATTAATCGTTTATATTTTCGTATTTTTATAAACACAATGACTTAAATTTATGAAATTCGGCATATGATTTTATATCATTCAGTAAGGAAAAATATCGTTCGAAATATATGTTACAAGCGTACGAGCGCCGTGAAATCGCACCGAAATTGGTAACGTTTGACGAGGAACTGCGTGCCAGCCGGTTGGGTTGGGGAAAGGAATAGTCTGGTAGCCCCTGGACCGTTCACGAAGCCCCGCGTACTTTTGGGAGCTCACTCGCTCGGCTATATAAGGGACGGATTGCCGTAGTTTCGGAAGTTTCCTCTCGGAAGAGAAGCGACTCGCTAGACTAACGGATTACTTTTATCCCTTGTTATTAATGAGCTATGTTTACGTTTGCTGTTGACGTTGTATAATTGAGCTCGCTGTGACTTACTGTTTACTGTGCTATTTTGCAGTCTGTTTTTATTGTGTGTAAGGCTTGTATTTACGCTGTTAGTGACTGTTGACTGCTGGATTGTGTTTTCTGAAGTTTTGCTATTTCAAGTCATTATGTAAATACCTGTAAATAAATTTGTTTGTGCTGTCTTCAAGTAAAGTCCATTCAATCCGAACCCGCTACGCTAAAAACAATATATTCACACAATAAACTCAAGTGAATTCATTGCAAAAATCTATATTTCATTACTAATGTTCGATATGTTCGATAATGTTTTCCAAGTTCCATCATTTTATGTAGAAGAGGTAGAGACCTTTATTACAGAGTAAAAAAGAAAATTTCGATGAAACTCCCCTCGTGGTTTTTATTACAATTTATTCGAAGTATCAATATTTGATTCTTCGAAAAAATACTTTGTTTTTTCTTTCTTTAGAACGCTATATCAAATATCAGTCCAGCCGATCAAAGTATTTAGTTGAATATTCAGTTATTTGAATGAACTTCTCCTATACAACCATTTTCAATAGTTGCATCCAGAACAGATTTCGATGGATAAGAGTCAATAAATGAAATCAAATTAAATTTAATGTTATCCATTGAATAATATGAAATTATTTAAATATAGTTAAGATAATACTTCATTTACACTGCTTGACCATTGCTAAGGAACAAGTGATTCATGTAGAATTGCTTCTCAGACAGTAGACAAAGTAATTCAAATCGAAAGCAAAAAGAAAGTAAATTCAAGTTGAGAGGCCATGGTAGACCAGAACTCGTTATCTGTATAAAAGACATTGCATACAAGCTCATGATTCAATCAAAAATTCATGCTGTTTGATCTTTAACCCATAGTAGCGCAGGAGGTTATAATTTTTTTCTTTGTAATTCTGCTACATTTTTTGGAATAATTAAGAGAAAAATGTCAGCAAGACATCGAGCATCTATGGTCGGGGACGAACAGTTGGACGACTGGATGCAGTTTAAAGTGTCACCACTGTAGCTGTTACAATGGGTGTATCAAAGATTGTCATCTGGCGATTAAAGAAGGTCGCTGATGGTGGAAATGCTTTGCAAAAGCATGTAAGGGGGCCGTCGTAGGAACACCACATCTTTAGAAGATATCTATGTAGCCCTTGTCCGATAGCTGCAAACTTTGCAACCTCTTCCGGCACGGATGTTTCTGCAAGAACCATCTCACGGTGATTAAATAAAGTTGGTTTGTTTTGCACAAAAGCATGTTCATTGCATCCCCCTTCAACCACGTCATCGTCGAGATATTATTTTGGTGTAAGGAATATATTCGTTGGCATATCCGTAATTGGTCAAAAGTGATATTAGACGAATCTCATTTCGGTGTGACAAGTGATTCTGGCCACCAGTTACAGTGGAGAGGGATTGGAACACGTTATACACAACAGTTTGTTAGTGAACGTGATCGGTACGGCCCAGGCGTGATGGTGCGGGCAGGCATCATGCACATTGCAGTACACTATTTCACATCTTTGAGCGAGGGAGCGTTACATCGCAGTGGTATTGCAGAGAGATTATTCTGGATCATGTCCGTCTTTTTAGCGGTCCTGTAGGCCATATTATTTGTTTAGGAATGATAATGTGCGGCCACACAGAAGCGTTGAGGTGAACGCACTGCAGAGTAAAAATATTTTCCGTATGCAATGGTATACCTGCTCTTCCAACCTAAATCTCATTGAACATGCCTAGGATGCTCTTGGCAGACGTGTCTCACAAAGAACCATCGCTCTCCGAACTGTGCAAGAGCTCAAAATCCCCTTAAGAGAGGAGTGGGACAATATCCCCTAAGAATTTCTGGATAGTTTAGTGGAGAGCATGGAATAGAATGCAAAATGCGTATTATTGTCCATGGTTCTCACACATCTCACTAAGGCACTCATATCTGCATCTGACCTGAAAATCAATTTTTGTGGGACTGTTTGGAAATCTTCCAAAGAGCATCTTTTAAATTTTTAATTATTCGATGTGTCCATATCTGCTCTATAATAAATGCATATCGTCCCTACTAAATATGTACTTAGTTTCATTCCTTTAATTATTGTCTATACTTAATTATTCCAAATAACGCAACCGTCCTTTAGCAATTGTCAAGCAGTGTATTAATTGGAATTGAATTTCACGGAATGTCTATTTAATTTTTTATAAAATTGCCTTCTAAAAAAATCTAATTACCCAAATTACTACTTCACTTCAATGAATCCAATTCATGAGTGTTATTTATCGTTCAGATTTGAAGCAGTGAATTGATGCTAGTCAAGAATGTCTTCAAGAAGGAAGCATTTATCAACAACTCACCGAGTTTGAAGGAGGTCTTATAGCAGAGTCACAAAAAAATGAATTGTCTTGCCACGGTATTATAGAAAGACTGAGAAGGAATGCACCCGCATTTCGTAAATGTTGGTAGCAGTAATCAAGGGAAGATACTGCCTCACAAAGAGCGGGTTCCGTGCAACCATATGGCACTACAGAGGGAAAAAACACCACGTCAGGCGTATGGCAGGGGCGCATCGTACTGTGTCTGCAGAAGTGATGCAAACTGAAGTTATATAACAAACTGATAGAAATCGTTCCTTCAAAAACAGCTATGAGTCAAGTTGCCATGTAGCGTGTATTTCATCGACAACAGATTACTGCCGTTTGCAGCGCAAGTGGTATTAAGCTCATTGGAAAACATTTGTATTTTCTGATTAAAGCCGGTTCTGCCTTGTTGCCAATGGCAGGCATGTATTGTTTTGAAGACCGGATGCGCACCAGTAACCAACTTGTTTGCGACCTGGCAAACTGGATCTACGACTGGTGTTATGGTCTGCAAGGGGAGGGGGGCAATTTGGTATGATGACAGGAGCTCTCTTGTGATTAAACCACGCAGACCTAAATGCAAATTTGTGCGTCAATCCAGTGATTCTACCCTGGTGTTATCCTTCATGAACAGAATTCAAGGGAGTGTTCTCTAACAGGACAAAGCTCCCACTCATATCAATGCTGAAATCCAATATGTTCTCTATAATGACAACATGTTGCCTTCGCCTGTTAATCACCAAATCTTTCCCAAAAGTATGTGGTATCATTGCGAGACAACTTCAACATCATGTGTAACCAGCATTAACCCGCCTTGTAATGACCAACTAAGTACAACAGTTTGTGAAACACATCCCACAAGCTACATTCGGTACCCGTACGAAAGAACGTATATATATTTGCATTCAAAATTCGGGTAATTACACAGGTTATTAATGTAACAGCATTTCATGTTTCCCTGATGGTAACATTAACCTGTGACTCAGAAACTTGAATCAAATGTCTCCTACATAAAAGAATTGCAGAAATTTCATTATTCTATAAAAAAAAGAATTTCTTGGGATTCCCTCCACCTATCAGTGTAACTGTAGGTATCATGGAAAATTTACTACAAAATTCTGCTTAATTTTCTTCTAAATATAAACTGGTCCACCATTAACAAATTGAAACATGTGAAAAATTTTACATAAGAATTTTCCTAAACTCAATTTCAAACTGAATCGATTTCATCCAATTACCATTATATATCAAATGGAAGAACTAAGAGTATTGAAGTCCTTGTATTGAGGCCAGTTATCTGCGGGGTAATCCAATCCTGAACACTTATCCAATGGAGTCAAGAACTTTGTCATGAATATTTAGGGAAGATACAAAAGAGTGGAGAAAAAAATTAAAAGATATTGTTAATCTAGAATGTAATCAATGATATTGCCAGTTTTCAAAATCTAGAACAAAACAAATACCGCAGGTTTTACTCATATTTGAATGTGTAATAGGTGTCTTACTTTTAATTCCTTATAATTCAATGATATTTATTTTAACGATTTTGTACATTTTAATAATAATTAATGTTACTTATTTCATTTTTAATTTAAACTGCTTCAAGTATTTTAATTTTAATAAAAGTGTTTAAAATATTTTTCATTTACCTTTCTAGTATTTCTAACCATGTTCATAGATTCCCACAATTTCAGCATAACAATCAAATCTTAGTGAGAAAAATTAAATATGAATGTAATATTTTAACATTGCAATTATAAATCTTGGCAGAGTAGAATATTATTTATGAGTATTTACCCCTTGGTCTGCAAATTTACTCAACTTTCTAATAGCATATTCCTTTATTTAGAAAGTATATCCTATTTGAAACATTAATTTCTTATAATGTGAAGGACATTTGTGATACCACAAGTTTTCTATGTTTTAAACTATATTATATATTTCAAGTTACTTTCGCACAATTGTAAAATCAAAAATTTATTAATTTGATATGTGTATCAGACAAGCCAAGCGAAGATGTTTATCTATATTTCTTTAAAATAAAATGCTTGCTTTGTTTCAAATTATTGAAATTAGTCCTATTCAGGATATATATATATATATATAGATATATATATATATATATAACGAATAATGAAATCAAAAAATATAAATATTAAAAAAACAATCAAAAAATATGAAACAAATCTTAAAAAACATGAAAACAGGGCCATGTGCTCAAACGATTCAATGTAAGCATACTAAGCATTCATACTTTTTATTTTGAACGAAATTCTTTTCAATTTTAATTACAAATTTTACAACTGAATATTAATTCAATGAATTTTCATTCAGCAAATAATTGACCTTAATTCTATGAAAACATTTTTAAAAAAAGGAAAAATAAGTGTACTAAAGAATTACTTCAATTCTTGAATATGTATTTAAAATATAAACATATACGGATCATTATTAAGCATTCATGAGATAAAAAGTTTAAATTTTAAATGAAGTAATGATTACTTCATTTATTTTTATTATATTGTTACGTTTTTAGCGTAGCGGGTTCGGATTGAATGGACTTTGTATGAGGACAGCACAAACAAATTTATTTACAGCTATTTACAGTTATTTACAGGATAATTGATAAAGTAAAAATTTTAGATAAGTACAATTCAGCAGTCAACAGTTAATTACAGCGTAAATTCAAGTCTTACGCACGATAAAAACAGACTACAAAACAGCTATCGTATAGCACAGCAA
>JAOUZG010025633.1:5092436-5139089 GCA_026289955.1 Argiope argentata
CGTGGCCAACCTTGGCGAGTTTTCGTGCCGCACGCCCGCTTGTAACAATATGTTGACTGCAACATTGAATTTCTTACAATGAAATTTTTATGGACCTGCATATCATCAGTGACCAACACACCAGTCAAAGTGATATTTTCATTTAAAAATTCCCCTTTATCCAATACCGAATTTATGACTACAGAAATCCAAAAATTATCATATGATTCAATTAACAATGCACATTTTCTTTCAATCTTTTTTGAGTTAATGTTTCTTGTGTTAATTCAAATTATCAAATACAAAATAGTTTTTTTTTTCCCAAATTACATGCAAAATTACCAAAATTAAAAAAAAAAAGATATTTTAATGCTTTATAACTTTTGTCAGAAGCAGAAGGAAAATTTCTAAATAATAATATTGATATATTCAAAATATCTATAGCACTTGAATTATTATTATTATTCTTTTATTTCTAACCAAGAAAAAAAAGACATGCTTCTCATATCTATTTTTTATAACCTCCCTTTAATAAAGACCGTGTTATTTTTCATAAGAGCTAATAATGTTGCATGCAATTTATAACCTTTAAATAGGTTATGAATAGATAGATGGATCATTTGTATATCCAACATATATCAAACAAAATGACTATTATTTTTATTTAACTTTCATTCTTTCAAGAGTACTATCAAAAGAAATTAAACAAGTAAAAAGACTGCATTATGTTTTCATAAATTTTTAATTAAATAGTAGATTTTTTCCCTAAAACTATTTATTTTGAATATGATAAAAAGCACAGCTAAAAGCCAGCATAAGGAACAGAATTTATTCATTTTGGAGCTATTCATGCAGCAATTTTTCATTTGATGAAATGTAATAATAACAAACAGTACTTTGAAATAATATATCATTTGTAACTATAATGGAAATAACACTGCTGAATTAAATAATCAATGTGTCATTTTTTGGTATCAAGAAGATGAAAGCTTATTCAGATTAATAGTTTTTATAGCATAAATGTAATTTTTCTGAAGTATGCTAAATACAATCACTTTCAAAAGCTCGATAATAATTTAAATAATTAGTCTCACATTTTATTAATTTAATCCTTTTTTACTTTTAAAACACAGTCAAGGAAATCATTTAAAAATATGAAGATGAGTTTGAAATTTAAATAACAATTAAAACTTAAACTACAATATCCAAGTATAATTCATTAAGAACAGTACATTTCCTTTGGTACACACAATTTACTTTTTAATTATATGAAACTTAAATATTCTTTTATGAATCAGAATTTGTAACAGATTTACACACACACACATACACACATTTTAACATTCATGAAAGTTTTAGACATACAAGGAAAAGAAAATTAAAACTTTATACTAGAAAATTTGAGGAAAGGTAATTTGTAGCACAAACAGGGTTTAAGAAAATTATGTACTCTATAAATCAGTGGGATTTCAATATTTACTACATTTGCAACAAACCATGTTATCCAATATATCTTAAAGATAAAACATGGATAACATAGTAGCTGGCCACAAGCATTGAATCTTACACATATGATGAAATACTCACTATTTGAGGAAATTTTATAAGGCATGAAGTAGAATTCCAAATTAAAATGTTGAATGATAAGCTAATTGCTAGGAATATACTTGACAAAAACACAAGGTGTAATGAGACTGATGTTCAGAATAACCCAGCAATTACAGCAAATACATCTAACTACTCTTTTTTAGCATATCCCCCTTGTAATTACATACAATTTCCACATACAAGCATTACACAGCTTATATACAATAATTTAAACATTGAAATACTCATAACAGAATTCAAAAATCAAACCTAAAACTTTAAAAAATAAAAGCTTTTTACACTGTTGAAAATGAATATTCTCTCCCTAAATCCATAAAACGTTATTTGTATTTCTTTGTAATACTTTAGAAAGAAAATATCCTTAATAATTCAGTTTTTAAAACAGTTCTTAACATTGTGCTTTAAATTACCTGCATAATGATTCATAAAACCAGAAAAATATTTTCTGCAACAATTTTACAAATGCAAATTTGTAAGATTATACATTTGTACATGCACATCCTAAAGCAAAGTAAAAGTATTTAAAATATTAATCAATTTTTTTTAATACTATGGTGTTATTTTAAAGTTACAACAAAATTAAAATAGCAAAAATTTAAACAATGGTGAAAATGACAAAATTTCATATTTTCAACTCAAAACTGTTAGAAAAATATGCTTCCCAAACGCTTAGTAAAAACTTAATGTTAAATTATATGTGAATTTAAAAAAAGAAAACATTGTTAGTCATCTGTTGACATTAAAAAGCACATGTCATGACTGGAAAGAAATTCATATCAGAGCTAAGGCTCTGGTTTTTAAAAAAAATGCTTAACTCAGTTCAAAATTCCCCATTTTCTTTTTTTATTTTTTCGGTGAGATGAGAGATACAGCATGTACCACATCAAATGAAATAATGTAAAATCTTTGATTTTTTAATATAAAGTTCAATTTAGAAAAGTAACGTGCTCATTCCTCCCATTTCACTCTGCTCTTTGACGAAGATTTCAAAGTACTGGTAGATAATTGTGACAGCAAGTAGAATACCAGTACCACTTCCAATGGCCCCTGAAAAAGAAATTATTTAAAACAGCTGCAAGTATACCAAATATTTTCATTATTTAATACTCCAGGATAATTTTTACAATCACTATACATCTACATATCTAACATGAATTTAAACAATAAAAAAATAACATTTTTTAAAAATAAATTAGGAAATTTTCAACTAGATACAAATTAGGAATCTAAAAAATAAGAAAAGTTTTAGTTCAATTCTTACCTAGAAAATCTGCAAGAACAGACAGGGCACCAATACACAGACCGCCAAAGGCAGCCGCTGTTGGAATGTAGCGATTCAATTCATGAATCATTGACTTTTCTCTGTGACCTCTCATCACCATTTGCTGTTCTTTAAGTTGCTTAGCAACCTGGAAGTGATTAAAATCATTAAATTAAAGCAATTTTAATATATTTTTCACATGCAAAAAGGTACTATGAACATCCAATAGTAAAACCACAAAAGAATTTAATGATACATTATTTCTTTCCCTTTCATTTCTACATAAGTTGGAAAGTTTTTTTATATTCTCATAAATTATAACTTATAGAAGCTTTAATTTAGATTTAAATCTGAAGTTATGCAAAGATAATTCCAATGGCAAACTTAATTATAAATGGTTGGAAAAAAATCAAAAAGTTTGAAAAAAGAAACACTTTAGCTAAAATTACTTCATTTTATTGCTGTTATTTTAAAGAATGTAAAGTTGTGATTTATTACATGTAAAATAACTAAAAACAAGGCTCTAGCTATTAAATTAAAAAAACAAATCAGAAATGGGCAAAACAAGAAAAAGAAACTACAAGAACAAGCTTCACTATAAATGTCATTGAAATTACAAAATCAACATTCTAAAATATTTTATAAATAGATTTCTTTTTTCTTTTGAATGATTCACACAATGTTTTTACTCTTGAATGATTCAATAAATGCAACAGGAAATATACGATGACTACACAAATAAGAAAACAATATTACATTTCAAAACAAGCTTATAATATTTTTAAAATACAGTGGAATCTTTAATGAGCATAATTCATTCCTGAATCTTATAAGACATTTGTCTATGGCTATACTTCTTAGAGAAAAATTGACACATTATCCTTGAACGAATTTTAGCACTTATAGCTACTAAATTCTCTGGGTGGTGATTCCAAAATATAATAAATCCCCAGGCTTTCAGCATCTCCCATATTGCAGTAGGAGATTGTTACTTGGTTTTGTTTATTGTCTTTTCCCCTACCTACCAAATTTTATCAGTTTTTTGATGCAACAAAATACAACTCGATTATTCTGCTATGTTTTTCTACCAGTTAACAGATGCCATTACTATCCACCTCTAGCCCCTTAATCTTGGTCAGAAATAAAACATTGTAAATTAAGGCTGTACAGACACATTCTCAAATTCCATGGAGTTCAATTCGACGATATCCCACCAATTTCTTTCATGCAGACATAAGGGTTCTTTTCAAACATGTGTGTCCAGCATATGACATTATGATGTTTTTGTCAGTCATTTTATAGAACATTGTTTTTTATGCAATGTTTGGCAGTACTTTTATACAGTCAAATTTTTTATATGATATAGTTATATACATATACATACTTGCAAATAGCTTTTGAATTATTAACAAAAAAATTAATATAACTGAAACTTATAAATTAAATCGCAACTAAGTATTTTATCCTATATATTCAATTAGAGATCCATAGTTAATTCTTATTAGACATTAACAAGAGAAAAAAAAATCCTTACATCTTTGGCACTGGAGCCAGATACTTCAATCCATGTTTTGGAGAAGAAAGCGCAAGAACCCAACATAAAGACTATGTAGAGAACTGCATGTACTGGATCTTCAAAAATGTGTGCCAAGTTTTCAGGAGGAGATAAATAGTAACACAAGCCTCCAATAGGATACGCTCTGGCAGGGCCTGCTCCTCCAACATCCTAAAATTTAATTGATAAATAATAAGAATCCATGCAGAGAAATATATTTTATTATTTAGACAAACATATTTTAAACATCTTAATTGAGAGGCCTTTAAGAATTCCAAACAACAGTTTAGTTTCATCCTCTTTCATGTTCAAATAAATTATTTAAAAAATTCATGTCAAATGGTGAAAGAAAAAAAAAGTTTTTCATAGAGATAAATAAATTTGACTTACTGCCCAGACGCCTAGCAAATTCACCAGGAAGTTTCCACTAAATTTAACAGCAAGCATCTAAAAAAAGTAATTGGTATTTACATGAAAGATGAATATTAATCCATTAGTAGCTAGTGTTTCTTTTTTTAATATCAGTTAAAAATAATGAACCTCAATTTAACAATTATTTCAACTTTAAAATTGAAACCATAAATCTAAAAATTTCTATATAAAATATTACATAACTTCTATGTATTGAATTATCCCTATACATATTTCTATAAAAAAAATAGATTAACAACAATTTGTTTTTATGTTCTTCAAAAGTTATGCTGTTTATGTCAAGAAAATGTCAAAGAAAAGGTTTTAAGAATCAATAATTGCCTAATAAGAAGAATCAATAGTAAACATTTAACAGTTTTATCTGTATATGTACTGTTATGAAAAATTCTTTAGTTTACTTTTAAATTTTTAGGCAATTTAAAATCATTTCTTTTTTATGACTAAAATTTTTCAAAAAGTCAATTTTTGAATTATACATTTTTTAAACCATTTTTCAGCTGATTATACATATTCTCCAAGTATTATACAAAATATTTTTGGAAAAATAAAAATACTTATGGCTTAATTTAAGCATTTTATGGTTATGCAAATATGAAAGGTAATAAGATAACACATAAATAAAAGTATTATTTGAAGAATAAAAAAATAATCAAAGAATTTTTTTTAATAAAATTTTTAAAAACTCATTCAAAGAAATTATTCAAATAATAAAATAATGATTTTATAATGCCTGTATTATTTCAATTAATAAAAATAAAATCCACTACAATAAATGCACAATTAGCAAATCAGTGATTGGATAATTTGTTAAAGATGAAAGAGGAGCCTCATAATGTGCACTGCCAAAATCTCATGTTGTGATGCAAAAGATTAAGCTTAAACGAAAAAGTTTGCTCTGCTTTTATAATGAAAAAATTCAATCACTAATTCAGAAATTTAAATTTGGAAATTTGTAGACTACTACAATTTATTCAATGATAAAATAAAAAGTGTCCACATGAAGTAAAGGAAGTCTCATACAATTTCCACTTGTGATAAACTTGGACAGATATTTTTTGAAAGGCTGACTTATTATTAGGAAATTTTAATAAGCATTAATTAATTACTTAAGCTCAAAAATGAAAAGAGATTTTTTACTGAACTCTGAAGGCATACAATAACATACAATCCAAGTAAAAAAAATCACCCTCGAGTTCTAGAATGATTGCTCATGTTGAGAAGTCAAGTCAAGGTCTGTGTAAATATGACAATTAATGAATTGAAGAATTGTGGAATAACCATATTTGATGACAACAAAAACATTATCTAGGCAGGCATGTGATGATATGTTTACGAATTATACTCCAAGACAAACAAATGGCAAAAATCCAAAGGAGTTAAAAAGCTGGGATACAGATTGTTGATGTCAACAAAAAATATTACATGTTTTTAAACACCATTAAGAATTTGGGTTACAAAGAGATCTAAATACCAATATTTGTGACCCCTTCAAGCACAATTTATCTTATTTGTAAATGGTGATTAAGCCATATTACAAGGGCTATGAAATAAGTGGAATATTCCTCAATTACAAAATAGCAGATAAATGATGCAATACCTTTTTAGAATAGGACTTGATTAGATAATTTTGTATAGTGATATAAGCAACACCATTGTAAAAAAAACCTGATTTATTTCAATAGGCATTGTTAGATAACCTTTTAGGCGTATAAATTTAATATGGGTATGAGTAAAATTTAAAATCCGAAATAACATTTGGGTATAATTTTGATGAGCCAACAGATATATGGATATTTAAGCAAGTTATCTTTTAATTTGTAATGAAAACTAGTTATATTTGAATATGTATCCATGTTCATTAGAATATAGATGTGATCTAAGCAGTGCAGTCACCGATTTTTGAAAAATTCATTGCATAAAAAAATAATAATAGTAATAATTAAAATTCTATTGTGCACCAATTAAATTTAAGATCTTAGTTTATAAACATATTATAGCAAATTTAGCAACATTTATGGGCTTAAGATATGATTAAAGATATGATGGAAGACTAAAAAGTTGGCATTTCCAGAAAGCAGAAACATTAAATGAACCATCAACTAGATGCTTTTATTAATAGTATCAAATTTGCTAGTACTAAAAAATAAAATACTTTCCTTTCAAATGAAAAGATCGATAAACAGTTTCAACATGGTAGTGGTTTTGATTTTATTCTTAACAGAAATCATGCAAGAAATCTACACAAAATATTTGAATTTCATAATACAGGAAAATTTATAAATGCTAGCTTAGTTTGGATCAAATTTTTTTTTTAAATGAAAATATGCAGTCACATATATTCTATTTTGTTGAGAGTATTTTATTAAGTTATAAGCATTACATCATTTTACAAAACTATATAATATTCCTTAACATACTAAAATTTAAAATTTCTCGCATAATATTGCTAAGAAATTAATAAAGACATAAAATTCAAAAACCACTAAGCTTTATGAATAAATAAAAATTACACTTTACCTGAGATATGACGTAAAGATTTGAAACAAGGGCTGACTGAAGAATAATTGGAATGTTTGATGTGTAAAACAACTTGATTGGGTAGGAACTGTATTGTCCTCTGTAACGTGCGGACTTGATTGGGAGATCTACTCTGAAGCCCTAAAATAAAAACAATAACGAGATAAATCATTTCATTTTTTTAAACACTTGTATTCTAAAAATACCTTCATGTCCATATGAATTAGCATGCAAATATCCTACAGCTTAGAATTAGTAATACGAGTACCCTATAATTTTAGATTTAAGATTTGAAACATTTTTAGGGATAAACAAATTTATTAATTGTAATCTTACACTTATAGTATTCATTGTCTTTCAATATAATTATATTTACAATAACACACAGCGACTTTTTTGATACAAATTTCTTTATTAATTCTAGTTTACTATAAATGTAAATTTATTTAATATTATAAATTAGGGCATTATATTCAAATGCAATATGGAGCTATAATATCCAAATTAAGAAAGTCATTATATTAATGCTTAAAATTCTCACATGAATATTATGGAATGACAAATATTAGACTAATTTCCTAAGAAAAAGAAATTAAAAACAATCATTCAAGAATTCTATTCAATATACTTGAAGACAGCACAGAGCTAATTCTTTTGTTTTTCACTTTGTATTCGAAAAGTATTTCTTTTAATACCATTAAATATTTAATAGAATTTTTTTATATTTTGGGCATACTTACTTGGAAGTAAATAACTATAGCAAAGACTAAAACTGTAGCAAGCAAATTCATAAGATTTGGGAGATTCTGTCGGTAAAAAGCTTCTCTGAGGGCCCTAACTTTGTCAGTACGTGTAGCAAGAAGATGGAATAAGGCAATGATAGCACCTTCAAATTCAGTACCTGTAAAATGTTTATAACATTACATTAAAAATCTATTAACTTCTTGTAAAATAAGAAATTAAAGAAAAGTAACTATCAGATGAAGTAGTAAAAAATGTAACAATTAGATGAACAGCATACAAAAATAATAACAATTTAAGAAATTAGAAAGGAAGCATTTCATTAAATTTATAACTAGTTTTTTTTTAAATTTATATTGAAATATAATAAATAATCTCAGTAATAGGAGATTTTTGCTTTTTAAATTATATACCATAATTTTATACAAAATCTCAAATTCAATAGTGTGATAAGACCTTTCATGCAAACTCTCAAAATATTTAATTTTTAAAAATTATACATAAACTGATTTTACATTAAATCAGCTTAATGTAACTTTCAGATTATACATTTGAAATTATTCTTTATTTTCCAATCATAAATACATTTTCTTATTGTTAATTATATATAGTTATCAGTAAAAATTGAAAATTCATAAAGCGCAAATTGCAACAACTTCTCTAAAAAGAATCGAAGAAAAACTTTATATTATGCAATATTAAAATGAAATTCTTCTAAGTTAAGCTTTAACAAATAAAATAATCTTGTAGTAATGTCATATTTAATTATAGCCATGAGTCATGATCAAATAATAAGTATGACAACAAAAGTCAGTACCCCTCTTCTACAAACTAGGAACATATTTACACTAAGTAGAATTAACAGGCATTCTTATTGAGACCATCTTTCTTTCAAGAAATTAGGTTTTGAACAGAGAAACCTCTGGACTAAAAATGAAACTTTATTACTAAGCTCTAGCATATTTAGAATAAGAAGGAAGAATCCTAAATGACATGAATAAATCATTAGCGCAAACATACTGAAGACTTGTAACATTTTATAAACATATCCTAATAAATTAAAACTAATTTTAAGAATAAATCTCAGCAAGCATATCAAAGTAATTCTACTAGACATCACTAACTATGCAATGAATTTAATATCACACTGATTAATATCATGAAAAAAATAATATAAGTCAGGAAAATAAAAAGGCATTAATAAGTCATACATTTCAGTGACCATATGTAACATACTAAAAAAGTTTTTATATTAATAACTTTTTCCCCCCTCTAATTTATAGTAGCCCAAAATTTTCAATTCTTTAAAGGAAAGTCAAACACTATAAATCAGCAATAATTCCTTTACAAAACCAAAGAAAAATTACCTCTGCCAGTATTCACAGTAGCAGGACTGAAAGCTTTCCATACAATGGTTTCACAAATGTTGGTTGCAATGAAAAGTGAAATACCAGATCCCAAACCATATCCTTTTTGAAGCAATTCATCCAAAAGCAAAACAATCAAACCCGCAACAAACAACTTAAAATAAAAACATAATATTACTTTTCAATTCATAATACAACAACACAATTTAGCAAAAATTTAAATTTGAAACTATATATACCTGAATGATGATGAGGATGCACACACCAGCTCCAATATCAGAAGGATCACCATACATACCAGTCATCACATACACAATTGCTTGACCAATAGTTATTACCATACCAAATACTAAAAATAATAGGCACAAATTAAATAATTTTTTATGAAACTATCTCACAGCTTCATATTTAAATATTTTTAGAAAAAAAAACTTTTCAAAGATGATAATTTTATTAACAAACTGAAATTTCAGATTTCTTCTCTAATTTAAACACTTGCATTTCTATAAAAATTTATAAAATTATAAAACCTTTTTTATTATTATAAGCATTTCAGAAATAACCTTCAAAATATTTTAAAATTATATGCATAAAATAAGTATCATCTGAACTTCATAATGCACTTTTATACTTCAATATAATAAAAGAATTTTTTAAATAAAATGCTTTTCAATAATTTATTTTTTTAAGTGTTTAATTTAACAGCACAAGTAATGTATTTGTTTACTTAGACTTATTAACATAAGAACTCGGAATGAAAATACTATATTTGCTAAATTTAAACATTAATAAAAATTCATTAATTATTGAAAATGTACAAAATTTTTAATTTGATTTTGCAATTTTATTTGATTGATAATTTTAACTGTCATTGAAAAGAACTGCAAAATTTTACAGTTCAAAAAAACATTTTCCTACAGTTTAAACTGAAATGCAAACATAAAATCTAAAAATATTCATTTAATTAACTTTCAACAGCAACTTTGTAGGCATGGACATTTTGATGTGTATATGTGAGGAACTAATGGTCTGATCACAATGTCAAATTGTTTTCAAACCCTATCAGTATGGTGCTGTTGAAAATAATTTTCACCAAAAGAATAGTTTATCTCTATATTTTAGCAAAAAAGCTGAATGTGGCATGAATGGAAGTAATAGCCTTATCAATCATAAGGTTTAATGAACACTGCAACAAATTAATGGGAATATAGAAAAGAAATCAATAAATGCAGAAAAATTCAATTCATACAAAAAATTTAATCAAAAATAATAAAAGTAGGTAAATGGAATAGGTGTAGAAGGGGAAAAAATCAAGGGAAATAAATAAGAAATATTGAATTACAATAACAAAAAAAAATGACGGAAACGTAAACATAAGCTACCGAAAAATTGTCAACTTCACAAAGCACCAAATGGTTTCATATCAAAACTTGACTAAAAAACAATTTATTTACAGCATGTACCAAAAACAAAACAGCAAACCAATTATCCAAAAACATTATGTTGATTAATCTAGCCAGAATAAAATAAAATCTGTATCCATTGAAAATATAAATGTCGAAACTGCACATGCATGAATTTTCTGTGTCAAATGGAGTCACGCAATACAGATTAATAATTTTTAAATTCTTTTATTATGTTTTATTTTAATCCAAAAGTACTTCAGAATTGATCCGAAAAATCTCTTAATTAACAATTTTCAATCTTGAAGACAAACACTAAGAAAATAAACAATCATTTGAAATAACTGGTCTAAATCATTAAGCCTAATCTCAGTGTGGTGAAAAACAAACCAAATTCTTACTCTTTGACGGGAAAATTAAAATTGTCAGGAAAGTAAGAAAAGGTATCACAATTTTTCCATTTATTCTCTACAAGAACATTCCTCTAGCCTTAAAAATATTTTTTTTTAATTAGCCAAATCAGTCAAACTGATCTCAAGTTTGGAGCTGAGCAATACATTTGGCTATTCATTTTTATATTTATGCGATCACGATATTATTGAAACAATCAATAAATATTGATTTTATAATAGGCTAGTATAATAATTAAAACCTTTCAATAAATGGTCTTGCATATTAGAGCTCATGATATTGAGACTATGTGAAGAATAACTAAAGAATTGTAAAAATATAGTATGGAAAGTATGGAGAAAGTATAGTATAGTATGGAGAAATTGTAATTATAGTAGTATGAAATATAGTATAGAATATAAAAAGAACTTAAAAATAACCTAAACAACAATTAAAGAATTTTTTTAAAAAATATGCTAAAAACAAATTGCATATAAACCTAATATGTAAATAATTTCCCTTTTAATAAAAATATAAATTTTACCAATACAGATATGGTTACACAATTATAAATGATTATATCAATCATTTTAGAGTTACTAAATCCCAAATCGCCAAAAAATTTCAAAGAAAATAGTAAAGCAAAATTTCAGTTTTGATTTGTACAACTATCACAAATGATAAAAAAAAGTTAACAAATATTTAATAAAATATCTAAAATAAAGAAACAAATCAGATTTTTAACAAAAAAAAATGTAACAAATTAAACAGCATTTCTAAAATTACAGCAAGAGGAAACTTACAGAAATTAAATATGTTATTGAAATATTTAGTTTCAGTAAGCATTCTCTATTTAAGTATTTAGTCACTACAATAAGAAATAATAAACAAATTACATTTCTGGGCTCCATTAAATAATGCTCTGTCCTTAGGAGTATCGCCAACTTCGATGATTTTTGCTCCAGCCAGCAACTGCATGATAAGACCAGATGTGACAATTGGTGAAATACCAAGTTCCATAAGTGTTCCTCTATTAGAGGCAAGTATCACACGCATCCAGTAGAAAGGATCGGCTGAGTCTGATGACATAATACCGAAAAGAGGTATCTGGAAGAAAAATAATTGAAAATATATCATCTTCAAAATGTTGGAAATATTTTAAAAAATTCATAATTTCTTTAGTAATGCAAATTATTTGTATGCACAAAAAAAAAACTCACCGTATTATATATCAAGTATTCAATTAGTATTTTTATAAAAATTCACATTTTACATTGCTTCTCAACATAATGTCTTTAAAATGTTAAATTATTTGGAAGCATTAATTTAAAGCAGAGGCTAAAATTGAATTAAAATATAAAAAGTTTTTTAAACTCGGCAGAGAATATAAAGCCCGAATTTCGGCAAATATCAACACATGAATATCTAATCAATAATAATATTTCATGAAGTTTCCATCAAAAATCTGTTGATAAACATTTCATATTGTTTATTCTCTACATGCAAAAAAAAAAAAAAAAAAAAAAAAAAAAAAAAAAAGATTATTTTAATGTTTTGTAAATATTTGTTCTTTTAATGTTTTATGAAGGCACTAAGAAGGTAGGATTATAAAAATCTTCACAGCTTAAAATGTATTCAAGTCACTCAAAGAATTATAAAATCTTTTATAAAATTCAAAATTAATGTATTTCACAAATTTTATTTGTACATGTTTATTTGATGAAAAACAGTGAGAATTTATTAAATAAGAACTCAACTGAATTTTGAATAACGTTTTAAGAATATTAAATATTACAAAAAAGTTTGATTTTTTTACATAGAAACCTACTCTATGCCATTTCAAAAATATGCATCGATTTTCTTTGATAAAACAATAATTATAATTACTTTGATGTTAAAGTTACAATAAATGTTATATCTAATTATTTAAGAAATCTAATTGGCATTAACAGGAAATGCTAGCTTATAATATTTGTTATTTAATACTGTGACTATCGAAAATTATTTTAATGACCATTGTGTTCCGTAACTAAAATACTTCTTAAATCTTTATTTTTTGCCAAAAACTTAGATTTATTAGAATTTTTAAATCTTAATTATGCAAGATGCAGAGAAATTGATAAAACATCAAATAATTTAGAATATACTCTCTTCTATTTAATATTTTCGAATTAAATACTTATTTTTTTAAAAAAAAAAAGATTATTAAAAAAAATTCTTTTTCTGAACAGGGAATTTTCTAAACCTGGTAGTGTATATTCTAATACAAATCTACATTTTAATATTAAAATTTTCTGTTGAATGTTGTACATAAAAAAAATTTGTAACCTGATATGACCAATATAATACAAACTTTATAAATATTTTTGTATAGCCTTACAATTATAAAAATTAAAAATATATATAATTTTCTTTCTTTCATAATTTCAATCTACAGCTAAAAAGTTCCTAAATTAGACATTTTACTCTGTAACTATATTTCTAGAAACTTTTGTTATAATGAAGAGAAAATTATATCTATTATTATTCAAGTCTTAGATAGTCACTAACATAAACATCCTATAAAAAATACCTTAAAAAACAAACTAAATATCACCTTACTTATATACAAATATTAAAGGTTTTTAAATTAACATTAAGTTACTCTTTAAATTAGCTGCAGAAAACAAATCTGAAATTTTAACCATTTATGAATAAATAATAATACCTTTATAGAAATTTAACTTGAAAACAACTTACACCAAAATTTATAAAATAGTTAGAATAAATTTTAATTATTGATAGCTAAAATTATTAAGTAAATAAAAAAGGTTTCAGTTTTATGATACATACTTGACAACAAACAAGGAAAATGAACAATGTAATTGCTGTCCATAATACTTTTTCACGGAACTGGATCTGGAATTGAAAAAATAGTTAATTTTTTCTAATTGATACAAAATAGAAAAAAATTAATAAACTCAAAGCATCCATTAATAATTATATCTAACATTACTATCTAAACATATCAAATAAAAAATCATTATAAAACATTCTTAAAAAGTTAAAACTGAAATTATAGATTCAAATGCAATACATTTTTCTAACTAATAAAGCTGGTCAATTCATTTTTTTAAAAAAATCAAATAAATATTGAATAATATAAATTAACAATCAATAAGAAATATATTAGCTTAGTTAGAATTTTAGATTCAAATCATTTTTAATCTTCAATCATAATTAAAAGAGTAATAAATATGCTTATTAAATTTTTCTAGCAAGATTATCGAATATCATTCCTAAAAAATTAAATTTGTTTACAGACTAGTACAATAGTGTGTAGGTAAATAGTTAAGACTTCACATTTATGATCTAATCTATATTTATCACTTAATTGCTTGATTTTGTATCTTACTTACATTATTGCCACCTTATATTAGTTAGATTAAAAGTAAATGCAAATACATAAACTCCAGAGAAGAAAATGTAATAGACCTTTTCTAGTTATTTATAAAGAATATTAAGTATTTTGTTTTTCCGCCTATTCATATTATTTTAAACAGAAAAACAACCTTAACAAAGATTTACAACAGAAGGTATATTTTATTTTTACAATATGCTTTCATGTACGAAAAATTAGATTATAATATAGACAATAATTACATAATCAGTATACAATAAAAATATTAATATAAAATCATTCCGTGTTCATATAAGTATTTGGAGAATTTTCAATGTCATATTTCAATATTAAATACAATGAAAAATTTTGAACAATTATATTGAAACATTCAATTCTACACTTTTTCTGTTCCATCAATATTTATTTCTGAGTCATAAAAGCAAGAAAACATTATGTTATCTGATATTCATATACATTCAGAAATAGAATGTACAGGGCAATAGCAGCAATTAAAAATGCACATATGAAAATTTATTAATTCTCAAATCTAATGTCTAGATAACATTAAAACCAGTGCACATACAGATCCAATAGCTATTTTTAAGAATTCGTTTTATGGCTGGCAACTTTAAAATATTTGTAGTACTCAGTTTTGTACTATTCAGTTATTTAGAATATTTCGGCAGGCAACTTTACATAATTTTACTTTTATTTAAATATTTTATGCAGCTACACTTCTATTCAGTTTTCATAGCATGGCCTATTTAAATATATATTATATTAATACCCTAAAATTTAAATTACATTTATCAGCATGGAAATCACAATAGAATATTGGAATATTTTAGATTTTTCTAATAACAAAAGATCGTGTTAATAATAACAATTTAACGTCATTAGTTTATTTTCCCAATTCTATTAAATCCTTTAAAATGTCAATTATTAGCTTCATAAATGTGAAACACTTAACAAAACTTATGGATAACAAAAGAAATATAAATTTTAAAAGTACAAAAATTTATTACAATAGGTTTATTAAACTATGTTATTTGTGTAAAACGTAAATGTGACAGCTTTACTAATTTCTATTTTTCTAAATTAACAGCAGCCTTTTCATAAACACTAGTATGTATTTTATAAGCTTTTTAATATTTACTTAACGAAATGTCATTAACCCATCAAACATACGCGAAATCTTTTTAACCATCTCTATTTTTTTCCCCAAAAAATTTTAACGACTTATAAAATTTTACACCCGTGATTCTCTAAACTTACGCGATTCTTAAACTTGGAAAAAGATTAAGCATGACCTCTTTTAGCATGACTTTTAATTGATTGTTTTCCTTATTACTTATGCTTATTTTCTTGTACAGAGAAGAGTACAAAATTTATTGATTTTATGGATCTTCTCAGTCTTCATTCTGATTTTGCCTATTAAGCAAAATCAGAATTGATTTTCTAATCCATCCAATTCATATTAAATAAAAAAAATTTAGCATCTTATTTTTTTAAAAAAAAAAATTCAAATCTATTTTACAAAACAAAATCAATGAAACCACAAAAATACAATATATAAAATTAAAACAAATTTTTGAACACTTTTTTTTTTACCAAAAGTCCAAGCCAAACTGACACCTGCATGGGTAAATGTTTCAGCTTCTTTTAATGTTATTTTTGGACAATGTAAAAAACACAATCAGCAGAGTTTCAATGATCTGCTCACAATTATTTCTACTGAGAGTCAAGATAATAACTTGTATTCATCAGATATTGGTGAAATTTTAGAATGTATGATATAGAATTAGAAGAAAACAAATTTTAAATATCAAAAATCTGATAAAAATTTCCTGCTCTTGAAGAAAATAACACATCCTAGAGTATTTTCTTTTATAATAAAATGCTTTAAAATTTATCTTCAAATTTCATTTTATTCTAAATGAGGAATAATAAGTATAAAGATGAAAGGTAAAAATTGTGAATTTTACAAGATGCATATTTAAGCTTGCTTTTCCAAAAAATTGCAAAAGTAAACTATCTGTAAATTATATATAGATTATTATCCTCATAATATCTTTCTACAGAAAAAAAATCGATTACTTTAAGAATTATATGCTTTATTTAAAAGAAATGGGAAGAAGGCAATGAATATAAAAAAAAACATTAACAAAAAAAAAGGAGTTAAGCTGCATTTTGATTTTTATTAAAAATCTCTTTTTAAATAGAGCATACTTTTATGAAAAAAACCATATACTCTGATTATATTTTATTTTCACACAAATAAGTAATAAAATGAGAAGTAAATGATGTCAAAATAATCCTGTATGTGTTTGCTAATACTAAAAAAATGAGTATGTGCAGAAATATTATAAGGCAGTATAATTGATCTTAAAAGAAATTGGTAGTTATTTAATCCAAAAATACCTTTACTTATTATGTGATTATAAAGCACTGCAAATTTATTTGATATTTAAAAATTTCAGAATTAATAGAATGAATCATCTTCAGGGTTACCTTTTAATTTAGGGGGAGAGGAGGGAATCCCCATTTTTTTTTCTGTATGTATAATCAAGATATAAGACATTGCACAAATAACATGTGTGTGCTAGTTATAATTGAATATGGTTTGGTGGAATGGAAAAAGCATGGAAAGGAAAAATAAATTTAAAATTATTTCAAATAAAAGTATATTACAAGAAAGGTTTTATGTTTGTGTACAGAGAAACAGAATGTATCTAAAATTCAGCAAAGTAAATTTATGTATTAAAGGGGTTGACATATTACTTTTCATGCTTGTTAATTGTAAATCACGCAAAATTAAAGTGCCCAACGAAATATAACAAAACCTTTTTTTATCATGATATAAATTATTTAAATGATTACTTTTTTTAAAAAAATTATAAAGTAAGATTGTTTTTGATTATTATTTATTCAGTTTTGATAACTTGAGTATTTAGACATCCAATTCTTCACATTTATCGGCCATTAGTTTCATGGAGCTAATCGGTGACAAATAAAGTAACATTTTTCTCTGACCCAATGTACATATTTTTAGCCACTTCACTTTCAATAAACATGTGAAAATATCTTGGAGATATCATTGAATTAAGGTATGAAACCGCTTTAATACCCACAAAAATTGAGGGCACTTTTCCGTTAACTAGGCACAAATGTCGTCAACTGCAAACCAAATATGAGCGGAGTCGCCAAGCGAAGTAGTGGACAAAACAATCAATGGAATTCTACGTTATCTGGCCATTTTTTGCTTGAGCCAAGCTAATAGAAGAGTACCAACTTCAGGTTTATATGATTGTGCTTGAAATGAAAATATCGAAATAGCTTATTTTCTGACTTTAAATTTTACATTTTCGTATTTGATATATCGTCTTTTCCTGTGTTCACAGTTTTTCAAATAATTAACACACTATTCAATTAAGTCAATTATGATAAATTTAACATCAGAGCACTATTGTTATTCTAGCCAGAAAAATATATTCTGTTCTTTCATACTGTTACAGAAATATTGTACTCAATTAGGAATCCTATTGAAAAGAAACTATCACAATTCAAAACTGGACATTTATATTTAAAAAAAAAAAGAAGAAGAAGAGTTGGAAAAAAATGAGTTTCTAATACAGAATCGTAATTGATAATGTTTTGTTTTAAGAAGCTACAGCTATGATGTTCTTTGCAGTCATTAGAGAATATCATGTATTAGATTGAAAAAAATAACTAAGGAACTTAAAATTTCCTATATTTTCCTTGTTTTTACGAAAATTCATATTTACTTGAATTTTCCATTTTTAAGATGATTTTTAAATTTCCTGTTTTTCAGTGGAATGGCAACCTTGATTTTGTTACTATGTTTACCTTAAAAAACAAATATTTAAAGAATAAAATGTAAAAATAAAAAAATACAAAGAAAAATTGCTACATTTGGGAAATGATCACACTTTGAAGGCCGGCATGCTTACAAAAAATCTTTTACATCAATTTTTATAGTTCAATGATAATGTTATGTTAACTTACTTTTCTTTCAGGCTTTGCAACCTCAGGTAAAATACCACAAAAGGGCTTGATCACTTCTAGAAATTTAACTATGAAAAAAAAACATGTATTAGGAAGAATCATGTTATTCAGTGGAAAAAAAAAACATAACTTCAACTTTTAAATACAATTTTCAATAAAAGTTTATATAGTATTACTAATTAATATTTAGCAAATTATGCATCAATTTTTAAAAGTTAATTTTAAAAATAATGCAATCAATATGAAGAAATTTTACTTTTTGTAAAGTAGCATAAATTCTTGCAATACTGATCAACATTAGCAAATATAAAGTAGCATTTTAATTAAATATAATTTTTACCTAATTTTATTTGACATAGACACATTTTCTATGGCCTACATTGTTTTAATGGTTATAAATTTAAATAATTTTATCTGCATGATTTAATATTTATTTAAATTAAACTTATGTCAGTATCTTGATTAAAGAAATACCTCTGATAAAAAAAATTGTATGTATCATCAACGTTTCTAACACAAATGAGGCCAAGCTGCATAAAGGAACAAATGCTTATCTGATTTCAATGTGCAAAATATTGTTACATCAACTTTAAAATTGCCATAAAATAAAAACATCTATGCATACAACTGCATGTACTTATGACAATAAATTAGAGAATTCAATGGTTAAGCAATTGGTTTTTATTTCAATCTTTTATATGAAAAAACTATTCACAAGAAAACCGATTCTACTTCTATTACTAACTATGGTATCTTTTAAGTAGTAATTAAAATTTTTAATAATTATATATGCTGTTTTTTCGAGAAATAAGACACTTCGTTATAAAATCTGTGACAAGATTAAATAGCTCTTACTGCTTGATTGAACGAGAAAAAACAATAATGAATAACAAATTTATATAAAAGACATACTTAAAATATTACCAATGAATATCAGGATAGTAAATAATTTAAATGTAATACAAATAACATAATTTAAACCTAAATATCGAAGATCTTACAGGCATACGAAAACTGATAACATTTCGATAAACTTACTTCCCATTTCAGCTTTTTTTTACTTATCGACTAAATATAAAATTTTCTTCAAGGAATAAAAAAGATATCAGTCATTTACTAACTAAAAATTTCATTAATTTCATACAATATGAACCCGTATCCACGTCACGCAGACCAAAAACCTCATCTGCAATCAACAATTCGGTACAAGAGAAAGCTGCCACATCACGGTATGCACGTTGGGCTGAAAATCTAGATATGACGTGTAAGGCAGCCCCCTCTAGTAACCTGAATATTTACTTTCTAGCGCTATTACGTCAAAAGTACGTGGCTGATAACAAATGAATCAAAAACACTTATTTAAGCTTTTTAAAAATTTGAAATATAAAATGATTTGTTATTGTTTATTTAAACAGTTATAAACCTTCCTTGTAATATTTTATTTTAGGATACACTGCAATTAGTGAGTTTTTGAAATTCCACCAAACTGATAAATGCATCATACATTTAATCGAAATCGCTTGGCACATTCATTAAAGTGTAATCGGAAAAAAAATAAATACAGTCAAGTTGCAAGAATTTGTTTATTTTTCACTATTAATTTTTGACAGTTTTCTTAATTTCAATTACAACTTTAAAAGTATCATTTTTTTAAATAAATAACCTTGCAATGTGAAGTCTGACTTGGTAATTAGTTTTCTTTCGTAAACTGTGTATGTTATTTATTATTAATTTTCCACCTCATTAAAAGGCCAATTTTATTTTTCAGTGTCCGCCCTTAAATAAAAAGGGTAAAAGAGATTTTAAGAATAAGATAATAAATACTGAATAAAATGCGTATTATTCACCAATGTGAAAATAAAGAAGAGTTAAATGCTCTCTATATATATTTCTTTAATTTAATAACAAAATGCTGTTACATTTTTTAATTTTATTTATTAAATTTACAGCTAAAATATAAGTATTAAAACATTGTCATTCATATCACTTTAAATTTCACTATAGAAAATTAAATTGCTTCTGAAATTTGAATACTGCATACATATTAAGATATATATATGTACACTTATAATAGGTAAACATTTTATTTTTGCTAACTGTGAAATTTTTTTTCTTAATATTAAAATCAATACTTTCACAAATTAATATCTGTTTTCAGTCTTTAAAAATTTTGTAACATTTATAATGTATGCATTTGTGCAACTACTTTTAATTCCATATTTTATTCTGTTTTTATATTATTTTAAACAAGTATAATAATTTATTCTGATATTTTATATATGATAAGCTACTCTCTAGCCATCTTTTAAAGTTTAATACTTTTAAGTTCTAAAAATAAATATTTCTAGGTTATTTAAAATAAATATTACATTTTATACTAATTATTCTGAAATAAAGCCTAACGGCTTTATTTCTGTAATTTAGTGGATAAAATTGAGAAATCAAACCAATTTATACTACAAAACAAGTAAAATGTAGAGGGAGAAAAAAGAAAAGCAATTTTTAAGTTTCCAAATGTATGCATGTATTTAAATGTGCTGTATAAGCTTAGTTAATGCATAAATTTACAATAAAATTCAGATTGATCAATAATTATTTAAACAAAAGCAAAAAAAAGTTTTTTTCATGTATATCAATCCAAAATTCATGCTTACCTATTTTACATCCGTCCCATTCAACAAAAACTAAATTTAGATAATTAGTTTTAACTTAAAGTTTAATTAGTTTTTAATATAAATAGGAATTTAAAAAAATTTATAACAAATTCTTAGTTTGTACATGAAGATGTAAGATATTGAAATCTAATACATTAGCTTTTAAAATTATTTAGTTGAGAATTGTGAACACTTCCAAATATTACTGCTCTGATTTTTCCCTCCTTCCTTCTAATTAAAAAGGAAGTATACTGCTTTGTGGACTTGGAATATTCATAAAGAATACAAGATCCTCATGCAATGAACATATTTCAGTGCTATCAAAATTTAAAAAGTAACTATAAAGTAGTACAAAATATCTTTTCTAGTTTATTCTTTTTTCTAAAATTATTACTGTAAATCTCATTAAATTTTTTTCTCCTGAAAATTTTTAAAAACAGATTAAGTTTTTATCAAAATTTTAATTAAATTTTCTAATACAAGTTAATTATTTTTGGTATCCAAAGTGCATGTTTCTCAGATTTGCTAACAATAAGTCAAGAGGGTTAAGTTCAAGTGTTAGCAATCTAAATAAGATCAAAATTTATATTGATTATAGGAGAAATAAAGTCAGTTTTTAAAAAAGTTCCTTAAGTTTATTTCAGGAACACAATATAAAAAAAAGGTTTGTCTTTTGCATCAACCTGCCTATGTTGGAAGATATTTTAATTGTAATGATTAATTTCAAAATACAAACCCAGTTTTGCATCTGATGGAAGAGCTCATTCTTTAGTGGAAATATATGGTATAAATAGTACGTTGATGTAATATAACTGATAATTGGTCATTAATGAATGTTTGGGTTGTTATTAGTAGTTATATTTACTTTGGAATTTAAAAACTAATGTAAAAAGTTTTTGTTACTTACACTATTACGGTTGTTATGCTATTGAATTGTTTGTTGCAGATTATAAATTTGATATAGAGATACTAAAATCTGTCAATGAAAGTATGCATTAAAAATAAGCTCTTTTAGAAGTTAATTAATAATTTTTTACCACAAAAAATAAATTGACATAATTTTCCCTGTTCTTGAATTAACCTTCATATAATTATTTTGATTTATAGAAATTTTTGATATGGCTAACCAGCAACCACATTTAAGTATTGATCTTTGGCTTGACAAGTTAGACCTGAATGTTTATAAGCCAATTTTTAAGGAATATAATGGTGTTGAGGTAAGTGATCCAATTTATTATATTTTCATCATTATACTTTTTGTAATATGTATTCTGATTAGCTACAAATTATATAGTCAAAAATTCTATCAAGAGCTCTTATTCTTCATTTTTTTTTTCTAACTGTCCTGTTGCTAACACTCAAAGCATTTCTTGCCTCACATTAGCTATTTCATTATTAGATGGAAAATTTAATAATCTATGAACTTTACATTCATTAGTAATTCAAATATTTGTTATGTTTTGATTCATTATCGCATGTTAACATTATAACTGAGATGCAATCACAAGATTCATTGAATTTCACTTTATGAATTTTCTGTAGAAATGAAAAAACTCCTCATAAATAATAGAATTTTTTTTCTTTTATTTAATTGAATAATTTACTTTATAACTCATTGATTTTCCACTTGCTTAGATTTGGTTTATCTCCATACCATTAATATTTGGATTTTATTGAGGAAAAATTATGATGTCCTGACCTGAACATATAGTTTTAAACCTTTATTCAGACAATTTGTCTAGATGTCAATTTTTTTTTAATCCTCTAAATTTAATTAGGAATTGAAGAAAAAAATCACTAATAAAATAAAATATAATATAAGCTATTTATGTAATTTTATTATTGTATTTAATATGAAATTATTGCTAATTTTTAAAATTGATAAATTGAAGTAAATGTCGATTTACATATGACATAAAATATTATATATTTAAGAGCTTTTGTTTACTATGCATTGCAAATTTACATTACAATTCTTTTTTCTGATCAATTCGGAGGTTCTTTGACATTTATCCTAAAGTGCACAATATTTGATGTATAAAAATAAATAATATTTTTAGAATATTTTGTGGATGACTGAGAGAGATCTAAAAAATCTTGGAATTAAGAATGGTAGCCATAGAGCTAGATTGGGCTCTTCTCTTGCCATCCTCAAAGAGAAATATGACCGAGGTAAGTAATATTGTTCACCTTTAAGCAAAAAATGATATTCATCCCCAAAAATAAATGTAAATTCATCTTCTTTTTTTTCATTTAGTGTTTTTGATATAAAATAGAATATTTTATATAATTTTTTTAATAGCGAACTATAATGTATTGTCACATTTTATTTAATTACACACACAATTAATTATTCACATTTTATTTAAAATTAAAGTATTCCTTAGGAGTAAATTTTTGAAAAATAAAAAAAAAACATTTACTGTATTCATTTTTTTATTGTATATTCACATCTGCTTGTTCCTCTCCATCCTTTATTATTTTTTCCGATAATATTTCAAATACAAAACAATAATATTTCACTTTTAATATTTCAATCCTCTTACTTTTATTGTTGATTCATTATTACTTTAACTACTTTATTTATATAATTAAAATTAATAACATTTTTTTTAAAAAATGTAACAACTAGGTTTTTAATATTTGAACAGTGTAGGAATTGACATGGTTTCTAAAGTTGATAAACATGACATGGATTTTAAAGATTTGAAAACGTTCCATGCTTTTGCAGAAGATAGGTTAATCAGGATGTATTTATTTATGCAGAATAAGGGGGGGGGGGGAGAGAAAGATTAAAGGAAGAGATATTTTGCATTTATCACTAATGTGAACTCACTAATGTGAATTATTCACAGATTTAGGAGGCACAGATTAAAGCTGCAAATAACTCATTAATATTGTCAGAAAAAGATACTGAACCACAATAAAACATGTTAGAGCAATTTTTATTCACAGTAAAGGGCTTAAAGATTAAATTATGGCGAATAACAGGAATGTTTTGATTCTTAAAATTTGATAATTCACTTTTTAACATGATGATAATAGTTTTTATTTTCTATATTTTTTGTTAATATTTTGGGATTAATATTGGTAGATAATTACAGTTAAATTTACTGATATTAAAAATATTCTTTGTGTCATTCATGAAAGCTTTTTTTTCCCACTTGAATTAGCTTTCTAAACTATAAATTTGAAATTTTGACTTAAAATAAACTAGCATGGTCAGAAATAACGACACAACCTTACACATAAAAAAAAAAATCATTGAAAAATAATTTATTGAGGCGAAAATCAAGGTCAAAGATTGATGAAGAAATCTGGAATTGCATTCATCCTTCTGTATCTCACAATTCAGTGAGATAGAATGGTCAAAAAGTTTTAAACCAAACAGTATATGTGTTTGAAAAAATATTTATGAATATACTGTGATCAGGTATAAATAACAAAGCTATTTGTACTTAATCTCCACCTGTATTACAATACAGTAAAGACATATTGTAACTAGTATTGCATACATCAATTGTTAGTTTCAGATGGTTTACTAAAATTTCATTTGTCAAAATTCACATTCCAAAAATCTGGGAACTTGAATTTGTATAAAGTTTTAGTAACTTTATATTCAGTAGAAAAAATTCAAATGCAATTAATTTGCTTTTTTTTTTTGCCAGTGGGAGGGGGGAGGGTTGTTTATTTTCTTTCACATGTTCTGTTATTTATAAATCCTTAGCATGCAGGAAATCATATAATAATTTATTAATTCTTTTGAGTTGATTCTTAACATTACTTAAATTAACATTTTATGTAGCTTTTTAGTGGTGAATGTTTTCATCTGTCTCTACTTAGCATATCACTTATAAGTAACTTTTTTATTCAATTAATGTAAATAAAAGATTGTTAAAGGTGATAAGGATTTTTTTTTAAAAAAAAATTTACAGCTTTGTTTAACGTTGTTCATATTTCATTTAATTTACCCTTTGCACTTGTATGTCTCAGTGTATGCAACATCAACTCATATGTGTCATATTAAATTCGAACGCAAAGGATTAATATATCCCGAAAAAATTTAAATTAAAAAAAATTGGTTTTGCAGGGTTTTTTTATAATTTTTGAATTTATTTATTATTTTATTAAAACATTTATTTTAATTTAGCATCTAAAGAGAACAGGAATATGCTTAGTCCAAAGATCCAAAGTCCACACTCTGAAAAGGCCAAATCCATAGCTAGGTTAGAATGTAGATAGTCTTTTTTTACTGTTTATTTTTATTTTATTTTCTATTTATGATGCATTTTTCTCTTTCAAAAATAATTCTTTTTTTAGTAGATTTAAATAGTACACTGCTTATTGTTCCATATTAAGAAGTATTGCTACTCTTGTTATCAACTTATTGAAAACATAAATTCCTTTATTTTGTATTAAAGTTAATTCAATTTCTGTTGAAAATTCATCCACTAAAAGAATTTTTTAAATTCTTGGCATTGATTTAAAAAAGAATTTTGTAATTGATAATTAATTGAAGTTAAGAATTTAGTTGATAGTTCTTAATAGCTACTATTTTCTGTTATATATCAATAATAAATATTACTAGCAATGATTTAGCGAAATTTAATATTAAATGGAGAGGAAAATCAAATAAAAAATTTCAAGTTTCAGATTAATGGAAAAGTTATTTTGTATATAAATAAATCACTAACTTTTTTCTTCATTTAAATTTAAAAATTTATGGAGATTATGTTTAAGATTCACTATTTTAATAACAGATGATAACATTTAAAATAATTTTTTACATATTTAGTTTCTGTATAAAAATTGGATTAATTTTTCCTATGATGTTTCATATTTTAAAAAGCTGTGTAAGATTGTATAAATTAAAGCTTGCTATAATAATAATTAATATATATAATTATAATATAAGATTTTTACATATTTATTTAAAGAATACAATTTATTGAAAAATTGTACTTACATTTGATTGAATTCTTTTTTGCAATCATATTAGAAAAATGTATTCTTTATTTAAAAAAAATTTTAATAAAGAAAATTTTATTCTTATATAATAATATTTATTTATTTATTCATTAATAAAAGAAATGTCTGTATAATATAAGGTCACAATTGTAATGCAGAATTTATTAAAAATTTTGTTGAAAGTTGAAAAGAAAGAAAAAAGTTGTTTATTTTTAATAAGTTGAAAATTTTATTAAAAATAAAGTACATTACATTTCCCTTTGACTTGTGTTTCTTTTGCATTTAAAATTCAAAGGTTGATAACTTTATGTTCTTATTATATACAGTGAAATATAATAATACAGTCAATAATCTTTTTATTTTAAATATTCCTTTTATGTAGACTTATCCTTAGAGGAAGAAATATTTGTATAAATTTATTTAATGAACCTTTAACTGCAAAATAGACATAAATATGAAACTAGATTTTCTAACAATTAAAGATCCTGATTCTTTAAAATATTTTCATTGCCTGCAAATTTAGCAATACCAAATTTGTAAATCATATTAATTTTTTTTTTTAATTTTGAGACTTAATAATTTGATTAGCAGCAAAATTAATTCAAAGTGCGAAGATTAAATTCACTGAAACTTCTGATGTATCTTTTTTAATCTTTTTGTCATTCAAAATTAAAAGAAATGCCAGTTACAGAATGTATTATCTGTATAGATGTTTTGGTTTTTAAAATAAATATAATATCTAAAAATTAAGAAACTTATTAGTAGAATTGCTGTCTTTCACTCTTTTAAAATACAACTATTAGAATAAAAGCTCTCATTTTCTGAAGTAAAATTTCACATATGATTTTTAAAAATTAAAATCTGTGATTTAAAATTAACATTCACACATTTTTCTCTTGTATATTTAGAAAAATTCTTTTTATATGAATGTATGTTTATTAATTAATGTCCAACTGTAGCTGCTTTGTAGAAATATAATTATAGTTTTATTTTTTGTTTCATAATAAAATTTGTTCATTAAAAGTAAGAAATATTTTGAAGTTAAAAATATATTTATTAAATCATTTATTGATATTTTCATGCAGTGTTTCTCCAATGCGACAAATTCATTTAGAGGAGACGCAATCTGGAGTTAGGAGTTGGCCATCAACAAGGCCTTCCACATCACATTCAACAAAACATTCTAGTCCTCGATCTAGCATAGTAAGTTTTTTTATGCTATTGTAATTAATTAATAAATTTAATCACACCAAAAAATTTCATTATTCCTTATTTAAAAGAGTTGTGTTATTGTAGGAAAATTTTGTAGGAACTGAAGCAACTGCTGAAGAACTAAAAAGAGCATTAGAAAAAGAACTTAGTTTAGATAGCTCTGATTTACGAAGTTATGCATGGTATCATGGTACAATTTTACGACAAAGAGCTGAAGAATTAGTTGTTCAAGATGGTGATTTTCTAGTAAGAGATTGTATTTCACAACCTGGTGATTATGTAATTACTTGCAAGTGGAAGAATGTACCTCTTCATTTTATTATTAAAAAAGTAAGCATAGAATCTTTAGTTTTGTTAAATTTTGCTTTGAAATGTTATCTATTCATATAATCACATAGTTTTAGTAAATATGTCTCAGAAATTTTAAATTGTAAATAAAATGAAGTATTTGAAATACCCTTTTGTCCTTGCAATCATATCAAGGAAGAATTGAATAATCTTTCTTGAAAGTATATTTTTGCTTGATAAAACCTTTGTACTTTGTTTATTAATTTTCTTCTCATGTATATACTTTTTTATAATTTATTTCTTTAATTATTTTCAAAATTGTTTAATCTTTGTTTCTTACCTTTATTTATTTATTTTCCATTTAGGTTATATTGAATCCTGACACAGTCTATGAAAGGTTTCAGTATTGTTTTGAAAAAGAGAGTTTTGATAGCATTTCTGATTTTATTACTTACTATGTAGGTAGTAAATGTCCTTTATCTGAAGCATCTGGGGTGATAATCAGTCATCCAGTAAATCGAGTTATGCCTTTATCATATTATGCTTCTCGATATGGGATTCAGTGTCAAATTCATTATGTAGCTAAAGCTCTCGAAAAAATTCCTTCCTCGCCTGATCATCAAAATAATAATTCCATTCCTGAAATACCATTGGTTGAGATAAGTCCAGTAAATAAATCAAGGCCTAACTATCTGCAACAATCAGAAGACAGTGAACTTGCGATTTCCAATAACCAGTATTCAGAAACTAATAAAATGAAACATGCTCTTCACCAAAATAGTAATTTAGTGAGAATGGGCAGTGATCCCATGCTTAGCCCTAACACTGAAAGGCGATCTTTAGAACGACGTCCAAACTCTGGATTATTCAGCTCTGAAACACTGTCATCTGTAGTAATGACCACAGAAGATAAACCTCCTCCTAAACCTAGCAGAGTTCCATCTAAGAAATATACCCAAAGACCCCTTGTTGTGAAAAAGGAAAGAAAATTATCTGATTTTGACAATAATGATAGTTGTTCTCCCAATTATATTCCAGTTCCCAGTGTCTCTCCAGCTCATGTTGACTTCCAAAGGCAGATTTCTGAAACACGGTTTTCATTTTTGGACAGACCAAGTTTTTCAAGTGAAAGCTCAACACCTGATGTGGAATCCACTTTCAAATACTTCACAATGCCAAAGATCAGTAATATATCTGCATTCAATCCCCAACACTTTCGAACCTCACTTTTATCTTCTGAAAATCTGCCTTTAGAAGGTGTTGTTTTATCCAGATTGAGACAAATTCTCTTATGTTCTTCTCCTAAAACAATAGCATTCCATTTAACTAGAATGGATCTTGAAGTTGGCAAGCATTTTGAAGGTGTTGACTTGGGTCTTGGCGTTATCAGTGGATTAGAACTCATCTTATTGCCACAAGGTGAACAGATGCAGAAGGATTTAATAGAAAGGTAATTATTCTTAATGTAAATGATTCCTTGAAAATTAATATGAGTACTTGTGTTTCAACTATATGATTTGGTTAATTTTTGGTTTAAACTTATGTGATTGACTTATATTGCCAGTAATAGAAATTAGATTGTCATGACTTCTTCTGGGCATCAAATGCTAATTGCAGTAAGCATGACCTTTCTCCCAACTGTTAACCTTTGGTTAACAGTTATTTTAAAATTGCCTTAATATTATGTCTTATATTAAGTAATTAAATCTTGTTTCTTTTTGCATATCTTAAAAAGGCACACACAATATTCAAATATTCTAGTTCAAAATATTTCTAAATTATAGTTCTATGTCTTTTAAAATATTAATTCCCATATCAGAATAAATTTACAAAGTCTTCAAAATTATAATGTTATTTTAAAATGTGTATTTCTTTATATCTATCTTTATTGTATACTTAATTTCTAAATTGCATTCGTATTTATTACATATGTGGTATGTTTTTAATTTGTATTTTATTTTAGGACAGAATGTATGAAATTGTTTGTTGCAGTTTTAATTTTGACTTGTCCTGATGAAGATGAAAGAATGAAAATACTAAATAGATGGATTGAAATAGCTATTGAGACCAAAACAACATTAGGGAATTATTATGGATTCACTTCTATAATGTTAGGTCTCACCTTACCTGAGGTATTTTTTCTTCTTATTTTTAAATTAAATACTGATTTTTTTCTATCTAAACTTTTAAATTGACTTTTTTGAGAGATGGGGAATATTTAAAAGTTAATCAATGAATACTACAAGTAAATATTTTATTGTGAGGGACAATGTAATTTATATGCAAGATGAAAAGATTTTTTTTTTAAGTACTGCATTGTAAATTTTATTTCAAATTTACTGTCTATGCAATTTAAATTAATTTAAGTCTTCATACTAGAATTGGTTTTATTACCTCAGTGTAATTTGCTTTTATATCCAAAAAGGTTTCACGGATTTAAACTTTATAACTCTTTAAAATCTGTTTAAAATGAATTATTTTATGATTTTGGCCTTTTTTTTCTTTCATTTTGATTATTTTATAGAATGTTGCATATTAATGGGATGAATATGAATTTCAAGTTAATCCTTGTGCACTTGTATGTTGAACAATTTCCAATTCTTACTTTTCCCCATTTTGTTAGATCATGATTATAATCAAAATAAAAATTCTTACATTAATATTTTGGAATTATAGCAAATTAGTAACTATTTTCCAGTTGCCTAAGCACTAAACGGTATTTTTTTACTTTTTACAACATTATAATTAAGTGTCATTTTTCGGGAAGCTTACTGCTGTTTTTTATTTATAATTTTTTTTAAAAAAATAAGCATTTGCTTGTTTTTATCACATTAAAACTGAATAATTTTTTAAATGAATATTAGAAATTTATGGAAATCTTATGCATATTATAAAATCAGATTAATTTTGTTTCTCTTATAGATAAAATCTATGCTATTAAAAATTTTTGCATGTTATATATCAATAGAAAATGTTTACTAATTTAATAATTATATGTACAGCTGAGAACAAATATGATGCAAAGAAAAACAATTTGCCAATTAAATATCTTAGATATATCATTAAATATATAGTTGTTGTTGTTTTTAACTTTCATTACCTATTGAAATATTTTATATTAATTTTTTTTTAGATTCTTGGTCTTCAGTCAACCTGGCTTGCTTTAAGGCATTCTCATACCGAAATTGCTTTCATGTTTGAAACTAAGTTAAGGCCTACCCTCAAAGCTCTTCAAAATGGTTCTGGATTAGAAGCGCCTAATACATGTTTACCTTATATTTTGTCACTCATTTTGATTTTACAAAAACACATATCTGTGATGAGTTCTGAGGGAAAAGATATTGATTCAAATTGCAATGATATTGTTGATTTTACTTTGCCAGGAAATAATTCTGCAGGTGATTTTGGATTGCAACTTCTAGCTGATCATTTAGAGAATGGTCGAAATATTCTACAACAAGTTCCTGTTTTTAAAAAAAATGGAGAAATGTCATTACAATCTATAAAATTTCAAGATGTAATTTTAGATGTTTTTAACACAGAATTCCATTTACGATTGTTGTGGGGTTACAGAGGCTCAGTTGTAGGGTCAGACCAAAGACATACAATATTTCAGAAAGTTGTCAATTCACTTTATAACCGATGTACTGCGACTGAGAATTAAGTTATCCGTCTGCCCTTTATTTTTTTAGGCATGTATTTCATATTTGATGTAGAAGCTAATGTCTGGACCAAATTCATAAATCAAAGGCAGTAAATATTTTTATGACATATGTTAATCTGATATTTTAATAAAAATCATTTATTTTATAGTATTTTGTATACTATTGGAGCAAATATAAGTTTGATTAAAAATGAAATTGTAAAATATTTTTAATGTTTCCCCAGAAAGGATTAATTATTTTATAAATAAGTAATTAATTGTATTGAAAATGACTTTGCACCAAAAAATTGTTCATCCCAATATAATTTTTTAGAAAATTATTTTCTTTCTGACTAAATATTTAATATAATTTTCAATTTTTAAATGTTTTTCTACTTCCAATTGCAATAAATCATTAAGTAATTCAAAGTTTTAACATTAAATTACTGTTTATTATTATTATTTAGTATGGTAGCATTTAACTAAAAATATCTAGTTTACCAAAAAGGGGACAGGGTATGAATTGCATCTATTGCTAGTCAGTGATATTTTGTTTAAATGAGCTTAGAATATGACATATTTTTATTGAAAAATTGATCTTTACAAATATAAGTTTTATTAGATTTTAAGGTTGCTTGAAAATGTGTAAATTTCAGTGATTTTATAAAGCATATTTTAAATAAATTGTTATATGAATTATGGAGCATTCTTTTTGTGTCAATATAACAATTTGTGAAAAATTTTGTAACAATGAAATTTTGATAACATTCTTAAATGTTCAGTGCTACAGCTTCAGAAAATTTATTTTGAAGTTATTACTGTCTTAAGTATATTAAAAACTTTCTTAACTATCTACTGTTTATTATTAACATATTTCTTTCTTGTAATAATTAATATTGAAAAACATATGAAGAAAATACTACTTTTAATTGTATGAATTTACTACAGCATGTTCATTACAAAGAACACTCATTAAAAATTAAACAAGCAACTCTAGATTTTTTTTAATTATAATATTTTTCACTAAAGGAGGGAGGCTTACATAGTAAAATATTTATACATTTCTTTTTAAAAAATCTTTTAAAATCCAATATCTTCCAAAAAAAATCTTATTCAGCTGATACTAATTTCAGGATGATATTCATTTTTAAATATGCGTTCATGTAAGAAACAATTCATATATAACAAAGAGTATGGTTAAAAAAATTAGTTTCAAAAGATTGTGTGGTATTTTACTTTTCCATGTACAAAGTATAAAGAAAATGTTATTATTTTCAAAGAAATCAAAGTTGAGATTAAGTGAATATCTACATTTTTGGAAAATATTTATCTTCCTGACAAAAATGCTCTAAGCTAGAGAAGCGAAATATGGTATATGATCTTTGCATTATTATTGTAATCAGTTTTAAAAAATCCATTCTGAGGAAGTTTGCCTGTTCAAATATGAGTTACATATTTACAAAATAAAGATTGCTAAATGGATAAAATTCAATGCACAAATATAACATCTGTGCTGTAGACACATTGTATTTTCAGCCAAGTGAAATAAGAGATTGATCACATGCCTATCTGTAAATGCAATAATTCAAAAATGAAAATTAATTACATCATATCTGTGATTACATGTGTAGTTCTGTGTCAAGTTTTTGTTTCTATCAGTTTAAAAAAAGATCCAAAACAATAGCTCAATTTTCATATACTATTAGCAATAAATCTGCAGCATGAGATTAAGTCTCATACATTATATTCAGTAAAAAATCTAAATTTTGTATCTTTTGTACGCGAATGCTATGTAAGGCTCTCGCTTTTATTAGAAAATAAGCAAGAAAGTTTTGATGATACAATTCTTACTAGTTTTACTTTTATTCACACAATGAAAATGTGAAAAAAACCTAAAAATAAGTTTTAAGGTATAATTTTTAATGAATTTGTAATAGCTAAAAATGTTAAATAATTTCATTTTCTTCTACACAATATTGAATTAAAATTAAATTTGCCTCAATACCTATACCATAAATATAAAATCCCATCTCGATATTTTTTTAAATTCTTTTTATTATACTGATGTCCCTTAACTAATAGATTACTTTACAATCAAAACTAGGATTAGTGAAACCTACAAGTAGATTCTGCTAAACTAATCTCAAGGTAATCTTGCTACAATGTAAAGATGAATTTGCCTTAATTCCTGAGAGACATTTAATATATCATGAAGAAAATTAAAAAGTTCTAATTCTGACTAAAACAATACATTAGACTACATCAAATGCAGTGCTTTGAAAAAAATTTGATTCATCAAGAACACGAAGTCCAAATAAAACCATAAGAAACTAGTTTCTTTGCCAAAAGATGGATAATGTTTTCATTTAAGTTCCAGAAACCAGAGGTCAAAGTAAAACAAAGAATATTTGTATGACCAGACATACCAAGACTTTTTCTTGATGTTACAATTCCTCATATTAATGGAACTGGAAAAGAAACATGAGATCCATAAAGAATGTAATATGCAAAGTTTGGGAAAATAACTGAAACCGACAAAAAATTTTCATACATATTCCAAAAAAAAAGGTAAGAGGAGTTTATTTTCTTAAACAGCACTTCCTGGGAATTTAAAGAGTGGGCATTACGATTTCCTCTTGAAGTAAAGGATATGAAAAAAAATACTAAAAATGGAATATTACTATGATAGCAAACTACAACTGGATATTAATGTGGACAGACATAAAATGTAACTAAAAGCATGAAGAAAAAAGCAACTGTGCTAGTCAAGCCAAAAACAAATAATACTAGTCACCAGTTGAACTTATGATTTTAAGTGCAATATCCATTGAATGAAATAAAAGTCCATCAAAATTTAAATGATGAACTTCAGTTAAAAAAAACTAAATAATGGAATATGATTTGTTTACATATGTAGCAACATAATTAAAAATAAAATTCCCCACTAATAAAGATAATTTTTTTCTCAAGATGGCAATTTCTAGCACAGAATACAGTGTATTTAGTACAGATAGTCATTTTAAAATGTTAAACCAATATCCTAATGAAAAGAATGAAACAGTACATTGAAAAAAAATTCAAGACTAGAAGTAACTTCAATCGAAAACAGTGCCAAAATACATATTTTGAGTCAGATTATAGCAAGAGGCATAATATGGACCAACTACTACACATATTTAGGCAGAATTGACAAATTCCAATAAATAAATTATATTAATTCCAAAACTATGGCCATATATAACTTTATTTTAATGAATAGAAAAGAGTATCATCATCTAATTTCATTATTTTCAAGAAATACAGAAATATTTTTAACATAAATTGTTTCTATTTGCTCATTTGAACTTATTGCATTTCTTTTAATTGCTAAAGGCAGCAATATTTTTAGATTTTAATGTATGCATCATATTAAAAACAAAATTATTGCAGTATATCATGAATATTTTTTCAATTTTTAAAAAAATTTCAGATTTCATGCACTTAGCATACATACAACCTAATAAGTAGTACAACTTTCTTACATTGCTATGCACCACCTATTTGCAATAACCATGGAACAAACAGTGAAATAAAGAGAATTTAATTAAGAAAAGTATTTTTATTACCAGAACAAAAAAAAAGTCTGAAATAGAAGTACCTACAAAAAATTTGTTTACGTTCAATAATTTTGTAAAGCATATCCAACAACTTATTAGTCTCTTTAAAAGGAAAATAATGTCAGAAAGTAATAAATTAATTTGTAGTAGATTTATGGAAAGCCATCATCTTCTTCATCAGTCATTTCTTTTGCATATTCTATATCTTGTTTCTCTCGTTCTCTTCGCTCCTGGAAAAATGAAAAATATGTCAGGAAAGTGAAAGTGTTAAAATTAATATTGAACAGAAAAAAAACAATACAATGATAATAAACCTCAGTGGTCATATTTTCTTATTTTCAATCTAGAAAAAAACTAAATTTTCAGTATTCAAAAAAAAAAAAGCGTTATCAAATGGTAAATTTGTTTTTAAAAATTACATAATAATAAAGAGAAAAAGACAAGAGCAAGGGAACAATTAATTCTAAAATAAGAAGGGAAAAGGCCATAAAAGAGTATTTTACAATTGTTTCTCTTTTAATGGCCATATATTTAAAATCAAAAACTCAGGATCATATTCTACTGCTTTAAATAAAACTTAATCAAATAAACCTTTTTTACTTGTTTTTATACATAGTTTAAACAAAACTTAACAATTTTCTTTGATGTTCTGTAAAATGAACTGATATAATATTTGATTATCCATTTTAATATGAATTAAATAAAATTGGATGCAAAATGTTTTTTTTTATTATTATTATTTATACTTACTTCAGCTGTTTCTAAGTCCTTGTGAAATGATTTGGGTGGAAAACGCATGGTCTAATTAAGAAAAAAAATAAAGTTAGTATATTGCAACCAATAGAAAAAAACTGTTTGATAGTAATAAATAAATGTTCTAACCTTGACAGATTTGTTGTGAATATCGAGACAGAAACTAATCCTCTTATGGAAGGCAGCCAATGGCTCTCCTGTGCTGTACACATCAACAGTCTGTTTTGATTGCATATAGCCTTGTGCATGATTGATAGTAGCTTCAATAACACCATCACGAATTGCCTATAACAAAGTTTACTCAAATTAAAACATTAGAGAAAATTCACAGTCATATTGATTAAATAAACACAAATTATGGAAAATCTTCTCTCTCTCTCTCTCTCTCTCTCTTTTTTTTTTTTTTTTTTTTTTTTTGCAACTACAACAATTTAAACTGAAACTGGATAAGATACTTATAAAAGATTATATTATTTATCTATATTTATATATCTTTGAGAATTACATTTATGTATCTTAAGAGAATTATACAGCATAAAATGTAAAGAATAAATTACAGAGCAAAAATATAGACAAAAAGGATCATTATACCATTTATTTTTTCTGTTTAATAATACAAGAGCTATACAGTAATATATAAAAACTCTAGTTTAATTAGTCAATTATTAAGTACACTGGAGATAACTAAAAAAACTTCAAAAACAACTCAGCCAATTTTTATTTCTGTTATATATTATTTATACATAAACTACTAGAGTTTACCCATGGCTTCGTAAGCATGGGAATTTTGATATGTATATGTGAGAACTGCAGTCTAATCACAATGTAAAATGTTATTAAACTGTATGCATGCATAAATTTTCAACATCAACTGAAGAAAGATACAAAGACATGAATTTTAAACACTAATTGGGGTAAAGCAATGCAGATTAGAAATTTTTAATTGCTATTAATCTGTTTTATTTTTATTCAAAAGCACTTCTAAAGGAATCGAAAAGACTATTAATTAACAATGTTTAATTTTAAATTTATCAAACACTATGAAAATAAACAGAATTGTTTGAAATAACTAGTCCAAAACATTCCTCCACGGTAATGTGGTTAGACATAGCATGTTTTGGACTAGTTATTTCAAACCTTTCTGTTTATTTTCATAGTGTTTGATAAATTTAAAACAACAAAAAAGAAAAACTGTTCAAAAACTTTGTTACTGCGAGTGAATATGTTATAAAAGAATCTACTTTGCAAAATGATTTTTTAATATGCTTAAATGGTAGATAACTGACCTTCCAATAAGTATTTTTGCATCTTTATTTAATTATTGTGTTGACAATGATCAACTCTAATTCAAATTTACTTATTCTTAAATTGATAGTATATGTCTGAAATTTTAGACACCGAAAGAGCTAATATAGAGTGGCATATAATTCTTCATATCAAAAATAATTATGAAAATTCAAAATATTTAGTATTTTTTAAAAATAATGTTGATTCTTTCAGTTTCACATAGCAATGTTAATAATAAAAGAACTTCTGGTATGATTAGAAGGGGGGACAGAATCTTAATGTAGCATGAAAATAAATGATTATAGAAGTATTTCATAATGTCAAACTGAGCTATGATGGTTTGAGTACTAGCTATTTAAAGCAAAAGAAAACAGTGATTAATAGAGTTAATTTTTTTATCAACAAAATCATGTTTTGCAATTTCTTTAAACAAAATTATTTTACTGATATTTTTAGTCATTAATAAATGATTGTCAAATAAAAATAAAGTAATCAGAATTTGAAAAATGTTTGTATTATTAATTAGAATTGTTTGGAAATATCTATTCTTCAAAAATTAATTGTTACTACATTATATATATTAAAATTGGAATGAAGGGCTAATGATGACAAGATCACCTAAGTTGAAATATATGTATTTAATAAAATCTAAATATTATCTATAAGGAAAAAAAAAAGAAAAGAAATTAACAAAGAGTTTAGATTTCAAAATAATGCAAAGACTGGCGAAAACATCGTGTATATTATCAACCAAAATATATTTAAAAAAGTATTTTGGATGCTTTTTATTTTGAAAGCAAAAGGAAAATTTTGTATAAGCAATATTTTTCAATACATACTTTGGCTACAATAAATTCAGCATCTTCTGAGGAGCCCAGGAGGAGTTTTCGAGCAATTTCTGCCAACGAGATGCGTGAATATGATAAACTGATCATGCGAATACCAGTCTTGATGACATTGTGCCTCAGACGCAAAATGAGGGTGTAAGTATGATCTTTCTGGAACTGAGGACCCAAGTTTTCAAGCACTTCATTAAACATGCTTAAGTTGCCAGCTTTCACAGCTATAAAAAAATATATTTGTAAAATATGAAAGAAATATGGAAATACCAAAAGTATACTGTGATGAAAATAAGACCACTTAGAATATATTTTCTACAATTACACACAAAATAAAAGGTTTTACATGTTTTGTTTTTATTCATTAAATGCAATATTTAAGTTTTTTAAGAAAATTGTTTACATAAATTAATAAACTTATTAGCATATTAAAATGCAAGAAATGTTTAAATATCAATTAATAAATAATTAATAAAACAATTATGACAGAGAATAAATGTTGACTAAGAAATAGATAGGAATATAATGCTTAGAAACAGGATAAGAAGATATGCATCTCAAACTGAGCTAGTTATTAATGGTGATATTTATTTGTTTATTATGTATTAATTTTAGAGGACTTTTTTTAAATCTTATTTCTATTATAACAAGAAAGAGCTATGGTAACTATTCTAATAATACCAAAAATGATCATTACTGCAAAAATGTGTGGCTTTGAGTCCTGGAAATCTTTACTTATAATAAAGCACAATGTGTGTGTGTGTTTCTGTTGGCGATGTACAGGCCAGACCATTCGACCTACAGCTACCAAATTTGGTATATGTATACCTTGGGTGCCGGGAATGTGCACCTCGGAGCCCTTTTTTGAATTTTTAATTAAAATTTTAATTAATTAAAAAATAAGCCAAATTTTGACATTTTTTTCGCTATAACTTCCGAAAATATTACAGCACAAAATTGATTTTTGCATCAAGTTAAAGCGCAAAAAATTAGCTTTTCAATGATACTAATGTTTTTACCTTCGAATTAAAACTCTATTTTTAATGAATTTTTAAACATTTAATTCAATCGTATTTTTTTCAACAATTTATTTCGCAAAAAATAAAATTTTATCTTCTCGAGGATATCAAAAAAATCTGCTTTTAATAAAATGTTGCCATCACATTTTCAGAAGTTCTGATTAAAAAAAGTTAATAACTACCAAAAATAAAACAGAAAAATATAATTTTCATCACGTGATTATATGAAATAAGATAAACAATAAATGCAAGAGAAAATTTTTCTTGATCGTTTGCAATATCAAAATTGTTAATTCAATTAAAGAATTAAAGTAAATAAAAATACAAAGTAAAAATATATTACATAAGTGCGACAGTTAAAACTGAAAAAGAATTTTTAGAAAAGCACCAAACGATAATCTTCTGAGAGCGAGAATAATTATTTAAAAGCAAGAAATCTGAAACGAACTTTGAAAATGACGTCATTTTAAAGAAATGGCGAACAAAAAGCAATTGATAATAAGTAACAATAAAATATTTTTGCATTATTTTTTTTAATTTTTAAAATAATAAGACATGTTCTGAATAGTTACTTTTACTTATGTGAAGAAGATATTTTGCGCAAATCAAAGAATTGCCTTCATGATTGTAATTTATCTCTGCATTTTAATGAATCATGCGAAATAAAAACACAACTGCTTTCAACGAAGCATACATAAAAGCTATACTGGTAAAAACAGGTCAGCTATTTGAAAATGCATCTTCCTTCAAACAAGCATACATAATAATTAATAATGCAAAATTTGTAAAAGCATATAAGACTATTTTTACCCGTATATTTCGGAGACATCAAAACTTTCTAACCAAAACAATATCATGTTCTCAAATGAGAAAAAATAAATCATTTATCATTCCAAATTAAACATATAAACACGTCATTTTCGGCACGTGTCTGCATAAAATGAAATAAATATGAAACATGATAATTTTGGAAAATAAATGGATGGAAATGTTTTCTATGATATTTTACTATACATATATTGCTAATCCAATTAAACAGTTTTATTTAAGGCAAATATGGCTTAACATCTACAAGACATCTGTAATAGAAGTCCAACATCTAATTTCTTAATTTTTTGGGGAGAGACAGAAATCTCTTAGCAATTGGTCGAAGTGTAATATATAATTAGTTGATTGAGGGAAAAAATGCTAACAAATTAAATTTTTACATACATCATCTGCTCTGAGAATCATATTTAACAAAATATTCTAGAAACCATAAATCCTTAAAATAAAAAAAGTGTCATTCCTATCAACTAAATCAATCATCAAAACTGATAGTTTTATGAACATTTCAATATAACTATTCGATAAAAACTGGCTATTTTCGATCACTTTATCAAGATCTCAAAGAAACCAATCAGAGTTACTCTAGAGCAATTGTTCCAGATTGTGAAAATGATGATCGTTCTAAACTTGCAATATTCAGAACTGAATAAATCAACCAGATTTGAAAAAGATAGAAACCATAATTTGTTTTTATATATGTTTATAAACCTAAAAAAATGTCATTATTGAGAGTATTTATATACATCTAAAAATAAAATTAAAAACTGAAGGTTTCAACTAACCTGTAAAATTTTTGCTGAATAATTCCTTGAGATCTTATAAATTATTAAAAAAAATTATAATGTTTCAATTTTTGTATTGAACATAAAACTTCAATATCGGACTACTCTGCTTTCAGTTCTTAGTTTTATTTGAAGGCGTGCTTGAATTGAATAAAAATTTCTTTATATTAAGTGCACTTCCATCATTTCCACTTTAATTTAAAACTGAATTTTACGTGCACTGATAGAAAATCAGAGAGAGATGTGGAGTTCAAAGATAGGACTGCTTAAGGCCTACATAATAGTATAAGTGAATTACATGATTATCGAAATTTGAAGCTTAAAAATATGTTGTTGAAAAACTTATTATGAGACCAAGTTATATAAAAAAAATTGATTTAACCCTTTAGTCGGCATTAATATTGGCGAACCGACTGGTCGCCAAAGGCGGCTAGTATATTAATAAAACTTAACCAAATTTATTTCACACACAGACAAAAAATTAAAAATATATTCCATTGGTTAGCCTAGACGTAGTAAGATAGCAATTTCTAAATCTATGTTTTAAAAATTTAAGGCTTTGAACATTTGTAGTAATAAAAATTGTAAATGAAATGTAATCCATATTTTATCTACAATTTTTCTTCCACATTCTTATTAAAATTGTAAGAATATAGGATTAAAGTGATGTTTAGAAAAAAGTTAATAATTCTGCTGAAAGAAATATAATATAGTGTTATCAAAAAAAATTGCTTCAAAACAGATTGAAGGGGTATAGTTCATTATAGTTCATTTTATTTACTAAAATACTATGATTGGAGAAAAATAATTATCCTAAATTCTTGACAAACATTTTTAAGAATCAAGATTTTAGGAATGAAAATATAGAAAAATATAATGTTTTAATTTAAAAAGAAGGGAAACCAAGATTGTGAAAAATTAATTAGTTTTCCATATCTATCTTAAATAGCATTACTACTTAAAATATAAGTTTTATAGACAGAGCAGCGATAAACTGATTTAAAAACTAATTCTCACCTGATGACAAATATCACTAACTGTGATCCATTGTTAAACAAATAGTTCATGATTATTACAAATAACAGGGTTAAAAGATTACTCCAAAATTTACAGAGGGTAAAAGAATATTTATCTGTTGTCAGAGATTAAGAGTGTAATTAATTGGTGGTAAGTGGAAAAGCAAATCAGTTTTTACATTTAAAAAAAGTATTTAAAAATTTTAATTTTAATCTATGAAACTATTGATCAAAAAAGGTAATTTCGATTCAAAACTAGGATGATTAGCTAAAAAAAAAGAACGACAGTAATAAAATGACATAACTCTGTTTATGGCCGTAAATTCTTAAATTGTCAATTTTATAATAATAATTTATAAACTGAATTTTGAATGTGTATAGTGAAAAAATAAAGCACCATATTAAAAAAAAACTAAAGGATAATGACCTTTCAACATTTAGATCATGATAAATCAAAAAGATATAATCATTGCTGTACAAACAGTTTATAATTATTATAGTGGTCAATCTTTTAAAAGTTTATCATATAATTTATAAAGGAATTCACAATTCACAAATTAAAAACATAATTGAAAAAGAAATGCAATTTATAAAAGTAAAATGCAAACTTGTATCAACTTAAAAAGAAACCAAATGTAATCAAATTTAATTTAATAATTTATATACAAACTTAAAAGGAAAAATCTTGCATATCATTTCATTTTGAAAGGACAAAAAGATTTCAATTTTAAGCTTAAGCAAAAGGAATTAACTCAATGAATCTATAAACAAAGGGTAATTATTATTAATGAAAGCAAAAGGCAAAAGTTAAGAAAATACATAAATCATATAGCACCTAACCTTGAGTAAGTTGATAATAAGGAGCTAAAGATTTTCTAAGTTGAGGCTGTCGGAAAAGAGATCTGTCAGGAATATCACCCAAAAGGAGTTCCACAGTGATAGCCAGTTTGTAAACCTATAAAATAAAACCATAAAAATTATTGAAGTTTCCACAAGATTATTTTATATGCCAAATTATTTGTTAAGGATTCATTTTTGAAAATATACATAGATAATAATACTTCTTAATTCAATTCAATTCTGCATCAGGTTGATATAATTACAGTAATAGTTACAATATATTTCTGTTAGGGCAGTAAAACTTAGAAAATTATTTAAATTATAATTTCTAAGAAAATACAATGACGTCCAGAAATGTTAGATAATTTTTTTAAAGAAACTTAAATATTTCAAGAACTTTTCAAAGTCAAACTACAAAATCAAATATTTTATAGAGTTGTCATTCCAGCACAATTAAAATTAAAATAATTCCAAGAAATTTAAATTTTAAGAATAGTTTTTTGGCTTTCTTAAAAAGAAAGCCCTCCATGGCAAAAGAAAATGGTTACTGTCTTTCTAGATAGTTGTTTCAGACAAGTTTTAAATAAAAAACAGAAATCATAATCTAGAAATTGAAAATAGGTATTGTTTTTCTTATAGCAGAATTGAGGACTTAATTTTAAATTTTTATATAAAATGGGAATGTAAGGTAGTGAGAATCTTTTACCGTTTGACGGAATCCCACACCAGAAAGTTCTGGAGCTTTTCTAATGGCTTGAAGGAGATTTTTATGAGCTTCTGAATAATCTAATTGAATAGCTTTTATACGACCTGAAATAAACAATGATGCAGGAATAAATAAAACTAACTATACTTAATATATATTTTATGTAAATAACATAAAGCCAATTAAAATTTCAAATAAATTTAAATCTTAGTTTAATTAAATATTTTTTCTTAATAATTCCCAACTCAATAAATCAACACAATTTTAATTAATAATTATATTTGCATATAAGCTTGCTAAATATTTTTGCTATAAAAATTTAAACAATAACTAGTTTTTATATAGCTGATATTTCTTACTTAAAAGAAGTTTGTAATGGATTTATAACAAAATTATACATAAATCTCAAAAACACCATAATATTAAAATAAAATCACATCGATTCTCAGTGCTTTACAGACCAGTACCCTATTAATAAAATAATTATATTTCACAACTTGATTAACTCAAAATCCACACATTGTTTCTATTTAGCCTTAAACTAGAAATCAATATAAATTCCTAAATTTCTGAACAATTTTCAACAAAATTAATCAACCATTCATCGGATTTTGAGTTGAATATATTATTTTGTGTGCATGTGGTTTTTTGAAGGGTTCATTTAATTTTCAGAAAATGCAAAGATTTCAAAAGTTTATACATTATAATGTTACATTTATATATTCAAAAAATTTGATTTTGTTTAAATCACTATCAGACAATTTTTTTATTTTTCTTTCAGCATATATAATGATATTTTAAACTTTTAATTTTGATCTAATTGATTTCCAAAGCTGTATCTTAATTTAGCCCATAGTAATATCATTCTAAAATATTCTCTTATTTCCTGATCCATTCTACTCGTTATAGATAATTAATTCAACAGAAGCTGTGTAAAATTGCTGAATCAGCTAAAAGAGATAGATCCTCATGTTCAGTGAGATAGATAAAAATTGTCCAGCCTAGAACATTCATTTAAAGCGATACCTGTGTTTCCCTTGCCTGTTCGGAATGTATTGTGGAAATCCCCATCGAAATCTGATTATATAAGCACTGCAAAAAAATATTTTCCCTATCAAAAAATTGGTAATTAAGATCAGGAATAATGATTTCCTGTCCCTTCTTTACACTTCTGCTTTTCTGTCGTGCTGTGAGTGGGTGTGCCTTTTCCGTCAACTTGTAAATAACGTCTGTTCCAGTGATGGAATAAAACGAACTTAAAAATACAACATGACTTTTCCGTGATTTCGAATCCAACTCTGCTATCTGCTTTCATCAAATAATTTAAATTACACTTCTGCTTTTTGAGCTCAATTTAATATATATATAGATTAAATTGAGCTCAAATTAATTTCCAAAGTTTTATCTTAATTTAGCCTATATTAACTTTATTCTAAAAATATTCTCTTATTTCCTGATCCATTCCTTTTATTCTAGTTAATTAATTCCAACAGCAGCTTTATAAAATACTCTAGTCAGCAGTTCTAACATTCTGAACGAAAGAATGAAAATGGCTGATCTAAATGAAATGCAAGATCGAGGTATTTCCCTAGCCTCGTTTGGCCTATGTCGAGGAAATCTCCATTCAAATCTCATTGTGTAAAAGAACTTCGGATAAATATTTCCCCCATCAAAATTTTATGGTTTTTAAGACTAGGGATAAGTGATTTGTCTCTCTCTTAACGCTTCTGCTTTAGTGCCCCACCGTGTGTGGATGTGTCTTGTTCGCACTTCATGTAAACAGATCATGCCTCCATGGAAGAGAGTAAAACAATCTTAAAAATTCAGAGTGTAATCTGTCTTTGAAATTAACCTTTGCTTTCAACAAATAATAATTTTACAAATATATAATGTAACACGTAATAATTTTTTGTTAGAAGCAGAAGATAGAGTTGCGGTTGAAATCAGGAAGAAGACAGATTAATTTTTAAGTCATTTTATTTCATCTCAAAGGGCACCAGTTATGCATAAATATTGTGGACACAAAAACAGAAGATTAAAAAAAAGGCAAAAAAAAGGGAACAAAACCACATAACTCTGTTCTCTTAATTTTATGCTACAGTTACCTTAATATTGATGTTTTTAATATTATTTATTGAAATTAAGCTGTAAGTTCAGCTTAAATACGGTTAGTAATGCTGTATTAAAATAGCTACAAAGTAGACTACTACAATTCTCTAAAATGCAAATCAATTTTGATAGCTTTACAAACTATCTTACAAATAAAGAATGAATTATTACTTTATTTAATCCATTAAATATACTTTCCTTTTCTATTTCATAGCTCTGGAAGTTCACACAATCTGTCCACTTACTAAAGCACTGCTTTTATTGTAGAGAATATATTTTTTTTATCTTTCCAATAACAATGATGGATGATCACAGTATTATGATTTTTTTTTATCTTTGTTTAATTAGGATTACATCAATAATAGGGGTCATTTATTTTATTAGAACAATTATTAATTTTCAAATTTATAGAATAACAAAAAAAAAAAGATGCATTTATTGATATAGACTCTTTAATTATATTTTTATTATTATTATTGCTTATATTCCAATATATTCAGAATTCACACAAAATCTCTTGAAGTATGAATCAGGTATCATAAAAATAGTTTGAAGAATTCTATAAATTAAGAGAGGGCATAAAATCAATATTCTTACCTCTTTCAAATATGAGATCACACATAAACATTACAAATTACACCAGATATATATTTACCATTCTATTTCATTCATATATAAATATAAGTATAACAAGGAAATAAAAGAAAATACCTAAATAATATAAAAAGCGAGCCCACTCATTATCAGATGCCATTTCTGGAAAAACTGATTTTGACGCTAGTTTAGAGGCCTGTTCATACAAATTGTAATGGAGGTAATTTCGCAGCAGGCAATTCAGAAGCACTGCTTGCCCTTCATAGTCGTTACGTAAAACAGCGCTTCTCAGTCGACTGTGAAGAAAACTTTAAAAAAGAAAAAAAAGAAGAACATGGTTTGCATCAATAAATGTTTTATCTTGAACAAAAACTGAAATATTATATGTTATATTTAGAAACAAGTACTTAAAAATTTCTTTTACAGGTAAGTATAATTAATATGTGACAGTGGTTTAAGAAAAACAGTTTGTTGAAGCATGTTATTAAATGAAAAACTAAAATAAAATCCCAAATGTTTATTTGCTCTTTTAGAAAACTTATATAGAATTATTCTCTTTGTGCACATTTTTTTGGTGCTGTGAAAAATACTTCCAAATAAATTATCATACCAAAAAAGCTGGAATTCATTTCACATATTAAAATTTTGATCTGTCGTATGAATAAATAATTTAAAGAACCAAAATATACAACATGTATACAGCAACAAACTGTCTTTGAATATACAAGTAATTTCTTGAAATGAATTAATCAATGAAGTCTAGCATAGCAATAAACGATAAGTTTAAAGTGAAAATTAAGATCAAAAGTGAAAGAAGTATAATGAATCCGGCCGGAAGACTTTTTCAAGGGTCACCCT